>PVKU01001899.1:0-121409 GCA_004027475.1 Anoura caudifer | reverse complement strand
TCCAACATCCGAATTATAGGGGTACCAGAAGGGGAAGAAGAAGAGCAACAAGTGGAAAACTTATTTGAACAAATAATAAAGGAGAACTTCCCCAATCTGGCAAAGGAAATAGTCTTCCAGGAAGTCCAGGAAGCTCAGAGAGTCCCAAAGAAATTGGACCCGAGGAGGAACACACCAAGGCACATTATAATTACATTAGCCAAGATTCAAATGGAGGAGAGAATTCTAGAAGCAGCAAGGGATAAGGGGACAGTCACCTACAAAGGAGTTCCAATCAGACTGTCAGCGGATTTCTCAAAAGAGACCTTACAGGCAAGAAGAGGCTGGAAAGAAGTATTCCAAGTCATGAAAATCAAAGGCCTACATCCAAGATTGCTCTATCCAGCAAAGCTGTCATTTAGAATGGAAGGGAAGATAAAGTGCTTCTCAGATAAGGTCAAGTTCAAGGAGTTCATCATCACCAAGCCCTTATTATATGAAATGTTAAAAGGACTTATCTAAGAAAAAGAAGATAAAAAATATGAATAGTAAAAAGATAGCAAATTCACAGATATTAACAACCAGACCTAAAACAAAAGCAAACTAAGCAAACCACTACAACAGGAGCAGAAACACAGAAATGGAGATCACATGGAGGGTTAGCAAACCCTCCATGATAGAAGGTCTGTCTCTACTTTGCTTGTTAGTTCAGTTTCTTTATTAGATTCTACTTATGAGTGAAATCATATGGTATTTGTCTTTCTCTGACTGGCTTACTTCATGTAGCATGTTCTCCAGGTTCATCTATACTATCACAAAGGGTAAAACTTTCTTCTTTTTTAATGTATTTTATTGATTATGCTATTACAGTTGTCCCATTTCCTCCCATTTCTTCCCCTCCACCCTGCACACCCCCTCCCAACCATATCCTCCCCACCCCCAACCCCCGTTAGTTCATGTCTATGGGTTGTACATGTAGTTCTTTGGCTTCTCCATTTCCTATACTGTTCTTAACCTCCCCCTGTCTATTTTTTACCTACCATTCATGCTACTTACTCCCTGTACCTTTTCCCCCATTCTGCCCCTCCTCTTCCCCGCTGATAACCCTCCATGTGATCTCCATTTCACTGATTCTGTTCCTGTTCTAGTTGTTTGCTTAGTTTGTTTTTGGTTTTAGATTTTTTAGGTTCAGTTGTTGGTAGTTATGAATTTGTTGTCATTTTACTGTTTGTATTTTTGATCATTTTTTTTAGGTAAGTCCCTTTAACATTTCATATAATGGGAGATGATGAAGTTCTTTAACTTGACTTTGTCTGGGAAGCACTTTATCTGCCCTTCCATTCTAAATGATAGCTTTGCTGGATAGAGTAATCTGGATGTAGATCCTTGTCTTTCATGACTTGGAATACTTCTTTCCAGCCCCTTCTTGCCTGCAAGGTTTCTTTTGAGAAATCAGCTGATAGTCTTATGGGAACTCCTTTGTAGGTAACTGTCTCCTTTTCTCTTGTTTCTTTTAAGATTCTCTCCTTATCTTTAATGTTAGGTAATGTAATTATGATGTGCCTTGGTGTGTGCTCCCTTGGGTCCAGCTTCTTTGGGACTCTCTGAACTTCTTGGACTTCCTGGAAGTCTATTTCCTTCACCAGATTGGGGGGGGGGGTCATTCTCCTTTGTTATTTGTTCAAATAAGTTTTCACTTTCTTGCTGTTCTTCTTCTGGCACCCCCGTGATCTGTATGTTGGGACATTTAAAGTTGTCCTGGAGCCTCTCGTCATTTTTTAAAATTCTTGTTCCTTCATTCTGTTCTGATTGAATGTTTATTTCTTCCTTCTGCTCCAAATCATTGATTTGAGTCCTGGTTTTCTTCCCATCACTGTTGTTTCCCTTTATTTCACTTTGCATAGCCTTCACTCTTTCCTCTATTTTGTGACCATACTCAACCAATTCTATGAGCATCCTGGTTACCAATGTTTTGAACTGTGCATCTGATAGGTTGGCTATCTCTTCATCTCTTAGTTGTATTTTTTTCTGGAGCTTTGATTGTTCTTTCATTTGGACCTTTTTTTTTTCTCTTGGTGTACCTGTTACGTAGTAAGGGGCAGAACCTTAGGTATTTGCCAGGGCAGGGCAACCTATATTGCTACACTGTGGCACTGTATGTGGGGGACTTTCTTCTTTTTTGTTGCTGAGTAGTTGTTTTATCCATTCATCTACTGATGGACACTTGGGCTGTATCTGTGTCTTGGCAATTGTAAATAATGCTACGGTGAACATAGGGGTTCTTATGTTCTTTTGAATTAGTGTTTTGTGTTCCTTCAGATATATTCCCAGAAGTGGGATGGCTGGGTCAAAAGCCAGATCCATTTTTAATTTTTAAGGTATCTCCATACTGCTTTCCACAGTGGGTGCACCAGTCTACATTCCCACCAACATTGTCAAAGGGGTTCCCCTTTCTCCACATCCTTATCAGCACTTGTTGTCTGTTGATTTATTGATGATTACCATTCTGACAGATGTGAGATGGTATTTCATTGTGGTTTTAATTTGCATTTCTTTGATGGTTAGTGATGCTGAGCATCTTTTCATTTGTCTGTTGGCCATCTGTATGTCCTCCTTGGAGAAGTATCTATTCAGGTCCTTTGCTCATTTTTAAATTGGGTCATTTGTGTTTTTGGTGTTGAGTTTTATAAGTACTTTATAAATTTTGGATATTAGCCCCTTTGTATTAGTGAATATGTTCTCCCATTTTGTGGTTGTCTTTTTATTTTATTGATGTTTTCATTTGCTGTACAAAAACTTTCCAGTTTGAAAATTATAGGTCAATATCTCTGATGAACATAGACCAGGGATGTCAAACTCATTTTCACTGGGGGCCACATCAGCCTTGCAGTTGCCTTCAAAGGGCCAAATGTAATTTTAGGACTATATAAATGTAACTACTCCTTAACACTTAAGCGAGAGCTCGGCACTGCCGCCAGGTAGAAACAAGGTGCTAAGCCAGATAAAACAAGGTGGAGGGCCTGATTCAGCCCACGGGCCTTGTGTTTGCCACCTGTGACATGGACACTAAAATCCTCAACAAAATATTAGCACACTGAATACAGCAATACATCAGAAAGATCATACACCATAATCAAGTGGGATTTATTCTGGGAATGCAAGGTTGGTACAGCATTCACAAATCAATAAATGTGCTTCACCATATAAGCAAAATGAAGAATAAAAGATATATAATCATATCAATAGATGCAGAAAAAGAACTTGATAAAATGCAGCACCCATTTATGATCAAAACTCTCAGCAAAGTGGGAATAGAGGGAACATACCTAAATATAAGAAAGGCTATATGTGACCCACTGCCAGCATCATACTCAACAGGCAAAATCTGCAAGTGTACCTCTTATGATTGGGAACAAGGATGTCCACTTTCACCTCTCTTATTCAACATAGTACTGGAAGTCCTAGCCACTGCAATCAGACAAGAAGAAGAAATGAAAGGCATCCAAATTGGAAAGGAAGAAGTAAAAGTCATTTTTTGCAGATGGCGTGACACTGTACAGAGAACCCCAAGGATTCCATCAAGAAACTACTAGAACTGATAAATGTATTTAGCAAAGTAGGAGGATACAAAATTAATATCCAGAAGTCAGTTGCATTTTTATATGCCAATAATGAACTAACAGAATGGGAAATTAAGAAAATCCCATTCATAATTGCTTCAAAAAGAATAAAATACCTAGGTATAAACCTTACCAAGGATGTGAAAGACATGTACTCAGAAAATTATAAGACACTCAAGAAAGAAATTGAAGAAGATAAAAATAACAGGAAGCACTTACTGTGTTTATTGGTAGGAGGAATTAACATCATTAAAATATCCATACTACCCAAAGCAATCTATAGATTCAATGCAATTTCTATCAAAATCCCAATAACGTATTTCATGGAACTGGAACAAATATTTCAAAAATTTATATGGAACTACAAAAGGCTCTGCATAGCAACAGAAATCCTGAGAAAGCCAAAAAAGGTGGACTCATGCTACCCAATATCAAACTATATTATAGGGCAATAGTAATCAAAACAGCATGGAAGTGGCATAAAACAGACACATAGATCAATGGAACAGAGTAGAAAGCCCAGAAATAAATCCATACGTGTGTGGTCAATTAATATTTGACAGAGGAAGCAAACACATAGAATGGGCTAAAGATATTTTATCCAGTGGTGTTGGGAAAATTGGACAGATACATGCAGAAAAATGACACTTGACCACCTTCTTACACCACACACAAGAATAAATTCAAAATGAATGAGAGATTTAAATGTTAGACCCAAAACCATAAAAATTGTAGAAGAAAATATAGGCAGCAAAATCTTGGACATTGCTTATAGCAATATTTTATTGGATATATCTCCCCAGGGAAGGGAAACAAAAGGAAATAAACAAATGGGAAGTGATACCTTTTCTTGCCACCATTGACTTTTATCCTTTTCTCCATCATGAAACATTAGAGAACAACTGCCTTAGGATTTTTTCTTTTTTAAATTTATTTTTTAAATTATTATTTTTTCAAACCAGCCTTCATATTTTAACAAGAGCTGAGAATCAATTGTACTTGAGAGTTAGTTCCACTTTTTCTTTCTCTCAAGAATTGCAGATGCCCTCACATTCATTAAATTACGTAATAGTTGATATAGAGGTTAACCCTCTTTTCTTCACTTCATTTTTGGTAATGCATGGTCTCAATTTTTCTTTTTTTAAAATTATATTTTATTGATTGTGCTCTTACAGTTGTTCTGATTTTTCTTCCCCCCCTCCACCTAGCACCTCCCACTCCCTCAGGCAATCCCCCCACCATTGTTCATATCCATGGGTCATGCATGTAAGTTCTTTGACTACTCCATTTCTTGTACTTTACTTTGTAACATCCCCATGGCTATCCTGTAACTAACTACCTAATTGTACTTCTTAACCTCCTCACTTCTTCACCCATTCCCCCACAGCCCCTCCCATCTGACAACCATCAGAATGCCCTCTGTATCCATGATTCTGTTTTTCTTGTTTGCTTAGCTTGTTTTTTAGATTCAGTTGTTGATAGGTTGTATTTTTTGCTATTTCATTATTCATAGTTTTGAACTTTTTTTTCTTAAGTCCCTTTAACATTTCATATAATAATGGTTTGGTGATGATGTATTCCTTTAGTTTTTTCTTGTCTGGGAAGCTCTTTATCTACCCTTTCATTGTAAAAGATAGCTTTGCTGGGTGGAGTAATCCTGGCTGTCCCTCCTTTTTATGACTTTGAATATTTCTTGCTAATCCCTTCTAGCCTGCAAAATTTCTTTTGAGAAATCAGCTAACAGTCTTATAGTAACTCCCCTGTAGGTAACTAATTTCCTTTCTCTTGCTGCTTTTAAGATTCTCTCTTTATCTTTAACCTTCAGTATTTTAGTTATGTGCTTTAGAGTGAGCCTATTTGCATCTAACTAACTTTGGGACTCTGTGCTTTCTGGACTTGTATGTCTATTTCCTTCACCGAATCAGAGAATTTTTCTTTCATTATTTTTTCAAATAGATTTCCAGTTTCTTGCTCTTTCTATTCTCCTTCTGGCACCCCTATGATGAGATTGTTGGATCTCTTGAAGTTGTCCCAGAGGCTGCTTATACTGTCCTAATTTTTTTTATTCTTTTGTTGTTGTTGTTGTTGTTCTGATTGGTTGTTTTTTGCTTCCTTATGTTCTGTATCATTGATTTGATTCTTGGCTTCATCCACTCTACTGTTTCTTCCCTGTAAATTGTTCTTTATTTCAATTGGTGCATCCTTCATTTCTGACTGAATCTTTTTAATGCTGTTGAGGTCCTCACTAAGTTCCTTGAGCGTTTGAACTTTGCATCTGATCGGTTGCTTATTTCCATTTTGTTTATCTCTTTTCCTAGAGTTTTGATCTGTTCATTCATTTGGGCCATGTTTCTTTGTCTCCCTGTTTTGCAGCCTCCCTGTGTTTGTTACTATGTATTAGGTAGAGCTGTTTTGACTCTGTGTCTTGGTAGTGTGGCCTAATGTAGTAGGTGTCCTGTAGGGTCCAATAACACAGCCTCCCCTATCACCCAAGTTGGGTACTCAAGGTGTGCCCATCGTTTCTACTGAGTTATACCCTCTTGTAGTTGAGCCTTGGTTGTTGTTGACAGGTCAGTGAGAGGGATTTACCCATGCCAGTCAGCTGCAAGGATTTGCTGTGACCTCTTAACCACCAACCTCTGCCCTCTGTAGAGGATCAGCTGTGCAGGGTGCTCCGCAGGATCGTGCTCCAATGTGGTCTGTAGCTGTCCACTGGGTGCATTGGTCCTGGGGTTCCCAGCTGGTGCAGGCCAAGGTCCACCCCCATCTGTGTTCTTCCCGGGGCCACCCTGCCTGAGCTATAGATCAATCTGAGAAGGCTGCTGCTTGTGCTGAGCTTGGAGATCCCCAGGTGAAGCCAACCTATGAATCTAGCCTGGCTGCTGCTAGTGCCCAGCCTGTGACTCACTGAGTTTGATAAGATTGATAAGCAGCCTCTGAGACAACTTCAGGTGTTTGATAAGATTTAGAAAGTTGTGAGTCATTTATATAGAAAAGCAGCTTGGGTGGGTCCATAAGTTGCATGGGGCCAACACTCCAGGGATCTCCAAGGCAGGTCACCCAGTGTTAGCCAGGTTGATGGAGTCTCAGATATGGCACCAGCCTGCCAGCTCTGTGGGGGGAGGGTTTAGAAAAGGGACAATGGCATCTGCTTACCTCAATGCCAGATACTTCAGTTTCTCCCTGTATACCACTGGTGCCTTTCAAGCTGCTACCCCGGTGCTGGAGTTCAGAGGGAATGAGTCTGAGTACGTAAGGCCATATGTGGATTGTTTAAGAGGAACTGCTTGGGGATCCAGAAGTTTCTTCGAGTAACTCAGTCCTTGCTGTTTTTGCAGCCAGTAGTTGTGGGGACTTATCTTCCTGGCACTGGAACCCTGGGTTGGGGGTCCTGGTGTAGGGCTAGGGGTCCTGGTGTGGGACTGGGAATTCTCACTCCTGAGATATCCCTCCCGAATTTTTATCCACCACACATGGGTGAGGGACCAGCCCATTCCATGTCTGTGCCTCTTCTACCAGTCTGGATGACTGTGGTTTCTTCAATTCAGTAGTTGTAGACTCCATCCAACTTGATTTCTCATGGTTCTGAGTGATAGTTGTTCTACTTATTAGTTGTAATTTTGATGTGGTTGTATAAAGAGAAGAGCCATATTTACCTATGCTCCTGTCTTGACCAGAAATTCCAATTTTTCTTAATTCTAACTTTTTTTTTCTAATTTTAGAGAAAGAGAAGAAGGGAGAGAGAAAAAGAGAAAGAAACATAGCTTTGTTGCTCCCCTTATTTATGTATTCATTGGTTGGTTTTCTTATGTGCCCTGACCAAGAATTGAACCCACAAGCTTGCCTATTGGATGATGCTTTAACCAACTGAGCTAGTCTCCTAACCTTTTAGTAACCTACCTATTAAGGAATTCTAAATCATTTACTGAAAAGCTCTGTTATTTCTGTGCAGATGTTGAAAGCTATTAACTTACTTGCATAGTGTGACAATTACTAGAAGTGGGTATGGTCAGTAAATTTGTATTTAGAATGTTGTATAAATAAAGACTCCAGTGAATGATGGGGCAGGTGCGTGGTTGAAATTTAAGTGCTCTTTACAGAATGGTAGAGGGAGGATAAAAGGATTCTTGATTCACTAGGTAAACCTCAGGCTCTCTATATAAATATTGTTATCTGATGATGCATATTCACAGGCATACTGAAGCCTTTGCTAAATACTTAGGTGAAATGGGGTAGTGTAAAAGAATAAGTAATTACCAGAAGTTTGAACTTTGGGAGGGAAATATAACTAACAGGCATATTAGCTGGTAACTGTGTAGAAGATGATACCTTAAGACAGAGATTCCAGGAATTGCATTTATTTATTATAGGAGGAACTGTACATTACTCAGCATTACATTTTAATGATTTACCCTCAATTTCCAAAGACAGGCTATACTGAAAACTAGCAGTCCTGAGTAAGTCTTGTGAATGTACAGATATTTCCCTCAAATCCAAATAATTTGAAAAGCGTAGTTTTGTTTTGTGGTTTTGATTTGTTTTCATTTAAGTAGCGCCCCCTACCCTACTCATGTGAATGGTATGTAGCTCTCTCAGCTGTGTCAGTTCCCTTGCTGCTTCTGGCATGGCCCATTTCTCTGTGTTGGTCTGAATTTGAAACTACTGGGAGTTTAAATAGTAAATTATTATTAAGTGTGCTAGGCTCTCTCATTTTTTAAAAGATTTTATTTATTTTTAGAGACAGGGAGAGAAACATTGAAGCAAGAGAGAAACATCAAGCAGTTGCTTCTCATACGTGCCCTACAAGGGACTGAGCCCTCTACCTAAGCCTGTGCCCTGACTGGGATTGAACTGGTGACCTTTTGCTCCGCGTGATGAAACCCAACCAACTGAGTCACACCAGTCAGGGCCAGGCTCTATAATTTTTTACACCACATCACTTTCTCCTTATCCTTACTTCTGCCAGTGCCTCTTCCTATTTAATTACAACAATCAACTGGTAATCAACTGATATTCTAATAACAGGAAATTGAGGTTGTTGTGTACTGATGGAGATTCCAGCAGAGGGAATAGCAGAAACAGCAGAGTCCATGCAAAGACATTGATTTGCTTGGAGGATAAGATCTATAAAGAGTAATGGGAAATAAAGTAGGAATTGTTAAATTATGGCCTTATCTTTCAGGTCTTTTTCTAGGATTAGGAATTTGAACTTTGTTCTTTACATACAGTGTTGAAAGAAATTGAGTAGGAAGATAATGTGATGATAGTTGTGCTTCATGAAGTGGAGATGTGCTACATTTTTACCAAATTGAAGTCATGTTTTTTATAGCACTTAACTTCAGTTTGGATAACTCATCATCCCATTTGAACCTGAGAGTTGAGGATACCTGTGTAGAGTGGGACCCTACTGGAGGAAAAGGTCAAGAAACTAAAATAAAAGGAAAAGAGAACAAGGGCAGGTAAGCTAGTCCCTTAAATCTGTTATCTGACAAATGCTTTGTACATTGATTCTTATTTGATAATAACATAATGAAATTCTTATTTTGTATATCAATATGATTTATGATATGTTAGTAACACAAAAGAGAAGCGTATAGTATTGTTAGTCAACTCTTAGATTTGTTGCTCACATTTTCATTACATTTTCTTAGTTTCTTTCCTGATTCTCTTCTCACACATTTTTATTTTAGTGCTCTATTTCTTTAAAGTTGTATCTCCAGCAACTTGAACTGCTTGGAGGGAAGTTCCTAGTATAGTTTCTGAATTTTAGATCACTAGTCTTAGTTGGATGTCTGCCTTGAGTGGCAGCTTTTAGACTTGCCTCCATCAGCAGTCTTACCAACCAAAGGCTTGGGAACTTTCAGTTGTTACACTTATTTAAATAGTCTCAAAGTATGGAGCCTTTTTTTTAACAGAGGAAAATTTTTCTCAAATTGAAATAAGGGAATATCACTGTGAGTTACAACAGTGAATCAAAAAAAGTTTTCTCATTAGGCTTTTGATCTAATTTGATTACAAGCTGTTAAATTTAAGTTTCGAAGTACTCTTAACAGTTGCCTGTTTTTATCTGACAGTGCCCATGTTACTTCACTGAGGAAACATGCAAGGTGATGATCTGTGTCTGTCTAGTTCTAGGATGTAGTACATCTAGCTTGGCTGAATAACTAACTGTTTTTCTTTAACCAGTAAGCAGAAGCCATTGCAGCAGCCTTCAGAAACTAAAATACTCTGTGTAGACTGTATTGGTGGCTTATGTTTTCAGTTTATAGCATTAAAGTGTGCTGCATATTTGAATTATATTGTATATGATAACAAAACAATAAGCTCTGCTTAAAGTCTTTCTTGAATTATTTTCTCATCTGATTTTTTTCCAGCATTTACTTATACCTGGAATCTTTCTTGTGCTGTATTCAGTATATCTAACTTTATAGCTTCACTTTTATTTGTATTTGATGCAAGGTAGTTTGAGGCGTTCAGTGTTTTACAATAATCGCACAGTTTTGAAAGCAGGATAAAAAGTAAAGGTTATTAGTGAAATTAATTAGGACAGTGACAGAAAGATGAATCAACTCAAATAACACAGTTTATACTATGCTGACCCACATATCTTTATCAGAAACCAGAGTGTGTTCTCTTTTCAAAATTATCTTTCTTTTTTCTACTTTATTTGCTCATTGGCAAAAGTGATTCCATAGGTAGTGTATTATAAATTATAAAATGAAGCTGGATTTCATAATGTTTCATTTGATCACTTGGAGAGTTTTAGACTGCTTATATTTGGCATTTCATATCATATTTCTCTCCTTCCTTTTAAGAGTATTTTCTATCTAGGCTACTTCTGGAATATCATATGCATTTATTCTTTCTATAAATATTTGTTCACTATAGGATGTCAGCTGGCTATTGTGGGGTTTATAGAGACAAACACTGTTCCTGCCTTACAGAAATTTTCCCTGACTTAGGTAGATGAGAGACATATCTACATACAAATAACAGTAATACAGGTAGAGAGTATGTGTAGTGATAAATGTGAATAAAGGAACTTAAGAGGAAGAAGTCCTGAGTTGCCAAGTGTTGAAGTGGTCATTCAGGACACTGAGCCAAACTGAAAGTAACAATGAAGCCTTTTGTTCCCTGACAACTATAGTATAAGCAAGAGGTCACAAAGGAAAGGGTGTCAGCTCTTCCAGTGTTCCATTTTCCCAACAGGATGAGGTAAGGGTCAGGTAAATCAGAGCTGATTACAGATGGTAGATACCATTTCACTGCTGAGAAAGCCCCAGACAAAAGGCTCATCCTGTTGTTTATGGACCTAAGGCCAAGAAGATGGTAAACAGGAAAGGTTAGAAGTAGGAAAGTATTGAGACTGAGGGGAGAGAAGTATCTTCATATAACATTTCCCATCCCTGCCCTCTTCACAGAGGTCCCTGCAGAGGCAATGGAAAGGGTGTATCATCTGAGGGCCCCCACCTGTTAGGGGATTTCTTAATAGAGATGCCTAAGCTAGGAATGCAAATGTGCATATGAGTTTTGGGATAGAGGCAGGGGATTGCAACTCCCTCCAGAAACTAGTGAGCTGGCTGCACACGAAGTATGGTGGGGGGCAAAGAGCCACTGCCTCCAGGCCAGCCAGTAAAAGCCTTTATAACTGCCTGTGGTTGGGCCTGAAAGAATACACATAGGATTCTGGTCTGGAGCTAGACTCCCCAAAGAGTTATTAATTTAGCTTTGTAGGATCTGGGAGACCTTCACGAATGCAAAGGTATTTAGGTTCATTCTCAAGGAAAAAGAAGAATGTGTGGCATTGGACTTGCAGTTAGAGAGGCAGCAACGAGAGGAAAGGTGTGAAAGCAGACTGCCAGAGTTTAAGGAACACTTCAGCTGCCACGTTTAACTGGATAGTGCTCTCTAGGTGTGAAAAAACTGGAAAAGCAGATTGGAACCAAATCAAGAAGAACCTGAAATGCCAAGCCGAGTTGTTTGTAGGCTGTAAGGAAGGACTTGAAGATTTTGGAGTAGGAAGATCAGAGTTAAGTTTATTTGGTAACAGTGAACAAAATGAATTGGGTAGCAAAGAGATCATTTGGAAGCTGGTAAAACAATTCAGAGTAGAGGTAACAAAGAGTCTTAATTCAGAAAGTTAAGCAGCCACCATGCCTTTAAAGAGACTGAGGGGGCACGTTTGATGTAAGGCAATAACAGCTGTTGTACTTCTTGCAAAGATGTGCTTCGGGTCAGAAGACTGGAATGCTGCGGTGGCAGAGTTCTTATTTAACTTTTCTCTGAAATTTAAAATGCCATTCTCAGTAGTTTGTTTTTCTTTTCTTCATGCCTTCCTTTTATTTCTTTACTACTGGTAAGTTGTAAATTTTTTGTTTTTTCAATGCAGTGATTCAGTGTAATTGTCATGCTGATTTTTAAACATCTTTGGCATTTGATTTGAGTTTTTGAGTTAGTGAAAGGCCTAATACTGTCCAATTTGCCCTATGATATAATTTGATATAAGGGGAGATCAGGTTGGATCTTGTCTGTCATAGTAGGAGATACGCCTTTTTAATACTTGACATTATCCAATGCATAGATTTGGGGAATTGCTGTTTCTCTTTTTAAGAAGAAAGATCCAGAACAAGAATACATACTGCTTACAAAAAGGTTATTTAGTGTTGGTTGTAATAAGCATATTTTTGCTTTTGCTTCTATTTAAATTTAACTGCAAGAAATGGAAGCTATAATACATTATCTTTCTTGAGTTCTTTTCCCCTTTGTATCTCATCTTGGCATTGTTTCTTATGTCAACTGTGTGGTCTTTGTGTGAGCCTCGCTCAGTCTGCATGATGTTAGTGTTTTCAGCCTGCTGTGTGTTGACGACTTCTTACTTGGGAGTGTTTATCATTGACAGCTCTGTGTAATAATTCAGATAAAATTAAATAGTGCTCTTTGTGTAACATAATTAAAAAATCTTTTCAAAGCTTTCTTTCATGATTTGCAAGTTTAGTTTGTGAAACATTTACAACATAGAATGTTTGCTTTTCCTTTTGTCCCTGTTTATACAGAAGTGGTACACCATCCCCCAAGCGGACATCTGTAGGCTCCAGGCCACCAGCAGTAAGAGGCAGCAGAGACCGTTTTACTGGGGAATCCTACACAGTGCTGGGTAGGACAAAAATCATAGTTCTTCATCACCTCATATAAAGTCACCGCAGTCAGACTGGTGGGCTCTCTGCTCACTGAGAGGTGGGGTGACTGCATGTGTACTGAATGAATCTTTGCTGAAATGTCTCCTTCTTGAAGCCTGATTGCTTTGGCAGGTTTTCAGATTGTCTTATTATTGATATGTTTAAAACTCAATTCATTTTTCCATGGTACTCTACATATATGTATAACTCCTGAGGGCATAGTAAGGAGGAAAAGTTCTGAAGCTTTTTATATTTAGAAAAATTAATATATAAGTAAAGTTATAGCAGATATTCTGCAATTAGTGTCTATGTATTAACATCCTGAATCAGATTTTTTGTGCCACTCTGGGACGAGAGATAGGTAGAAATCTATGTGACTCGAATGAAAAAGTAAGAGTCAAATTTACCTTCCCCATCTTTTGCAGGGGACACTACTATTGAAAGTGGACAACATTATTGGGAGGTCAAGGCCCAGAAGGACTGTAAATCCTACAGTGTGGGAGTAGCTTACAAGACTTTGGGGAAATTTGACCAGTTAGGAAAGACAAACACTAGTTGGTGTATTCATGTCAACAACTGGCTACAAAACACATTTGTAGCAAAGCATAATAATAAAGTCAAAGCGTTGGATGTTCCTGTTCCTGAGAGAATAGGTGTATTCTGTGATTTTGATGGGGGTAAGTTTACTCATTTTCTCATAATTCATTTCATCATAGTTGCTTGTGTTCAGTACCTCACTGGTAATCGTCTATAGAGAATTTCCATTAATATTGTGGTAAGAGTGTTTTGACCTACCAGGATTCGATCACAAGCATAATTTCAGCTCCAGAATTGACTGGAAGGATGTCTGATGTCTGCCTGAAGCCCTACCAAAGCACTCACCTATAATACACGAAATGAGTCACAAAGAAAAATCTTGCCAATGTTAATCTTTAAGCTAAATTTTCTTTTGTCTGTTTTAATTCCTTCTTACCTTGTTTTATTACCTGTACAGAGTGCTATATTCAGATTTTTCTAGTTTGGGTAGACCTAAGAAATTACCTAATCCATCTACCACAGAGTATAAAATTCTTTTTACATTATCTCTGCAGGTAGTTGCCACTCCTGTGCTTGATGAACTTGTCTATGTGAAAACTTACTGTCTTAGAAGGCAGCCCCTTTGTCATTGTTAGATAGCACGTGGTTAGAAGGTTTTTCTTAAATTGACTCACTTTGTCTCCCAATAACTTCTGAGACTGTTACTCTGAAATTTGTCATCTTAAGAAATACAAAATTATGTTCCCTAATTCACATTTACAAGATAATTCATATTTATTTAAAAACTATAAACACTGCTTCTCTCGCCCTGTTTTTCTCAAATTATACATTCTCTGTACCATTAGCTATTTCTCTTACTTAATTTTCCCAAATTCGTGTAATGGCCTATGGTTGTTGTCGCTCAAAGTACGACGCACAACTTCTGACCATCATAGGATAGTGATTTGGCAGCACAGTTTCTAGGGCTATGACTTTAAAAATGTTTCTAATTACAGCTTATATTCAGTATGATTTTGTGTCAGTTTCAGGTGTACAGCGTAGTGGCCACATAGTTACATACCCTACACAGTGTTCCGACTTTTCAGCACCCAGCTGGCATCATGCATTGTTATTACAGTATTATTGACTATATTTCCTATGCTTCACTTTATGTTCCTATGACTATTATGTAAATTTTTGAGTTCTGTCAAATTGCCTTTTTCCTCTTAGATTATGCACCTTGGGATTTTTGTTGATGTTTATAACTCAAATGAAGAATATTGTATCTATCCTTAAGTTTCATCTTAATAGATTTGGCCAAGGCTTCCCTCCTGTTGAAATCATCTAAAAATTAGCTTGATATTTATCTTTTGCAAAATTTCTTGAAGCTTTTTGAATTAGGTAGTTGTAAGTATCTTCTCTACTGTCATTTAAATATTTATAAAGATTTTGAAGATGACGTACTATTGTAATAAGGAGTAAAAGTAATTCCCTAGATGCATCTCTCCAAGTTGACACTTTAAAGCTATTAAAACCTCATTTTACTATTCATGAGCTATCAATCTAGTTTCTTAAGCAAAGGAAAAAAATTCATATTGGCTTGATTTATTTTTAGTGATGACATCAGTTTTGCTGCATTCTTTTTACTTATTGACTTGGAATCAGATAAATAAATTTTCTCAGGATAAATAACAAATTTATTGGCACAAATTCTCACCCCACCTTTTTTCAACTACCAAGGTAGCATTAGCTTATTATCTTCTGTCTCATTTCCTACACTTTGTATCTTCTCAAAGACAGTAGTGGGACGTATAATTGTTAGCCTAGCAGGGGTGTCCAACCTTTTGGTGTCTCTGGACTACACTGGGAGAAGAGTTGTCTTGGGCCACACATTAATACTAGAGACATATAATCACAAAAAAAATTCATAATGTTTTAAGTAAACTTACGATTGTGCTGGGCCACATTCCTGGCTACCCTGAGCTGCATGCGGCCTGAGAACCACAGGTAGGACACCCCTGGTAGAGCAGAGGGTACAGGAGGGAGTTGTAATGTAGGGTGGGATCAGATTTTGAGGGCCTTGAAAAATAGTACCAGGATGGCCTTTTTTAGTAGCTGAGGGAGGGGGGGCCTCTACATATTTTAGAAAACTGTAGTTGTATGATGATAATTTAGTTTTAGAAATGCTGGAGAGTAAATGGCTAAATGTAGAAGAGATTGCAAACATAGATTTGGTAAAACTTTTCTGGCGGCAGGCAGTCTTTAAGCAGTGTGGGCAGGACCATGCCTATTTTGTTAAATATTATATCCTTATTGCCTAGAAAGCACTTTGTACATAGTAAGCTCTTAATAAGTGTTTGGTGAGTGAATAGTAGTAACAAGGTCCTGAGCAGTGGGGAATCAAGAAGAATGGATTTGATAGTGTAAAAGTAGAATTCATAGGACTTGATAACTAAGTATGGATTGGGGAGAGAGATGGAGAAGCGCTGAAGATGACTCTGAGGTTCCAGCCGGTGTGATCAAGGGGATGGTAGTATCATCAATAGAATAGGGAACAGAGAGAGTCCCAGGGAAAAATGAGGTACCCACAGGACAGCCATATGGCATGTCTGGCAGATATTCAGAAATTCAGTGCTAGAACTCAGAATAAGAGCTGAAGCTAATTACTAGAGACAGCATCACAGAGTGACTACTGAAGATCACACAATGAACTGTTGCTGCTTTGCTGTTTACTAGTTTTGTGACCCTATTAGGTTGCTTCATATTTTGCAGTAAAGTAACCAGTGTTTTCATAGTAGGATAAATGTTAGTTTCATTTTTTTCTGTGGTGGTAGCTGGTTTATCAGGGAAGCTTTATAGAGAGAAAAGAGGGCCTGGACAAGCATCTACATTTAGAATAAGGAGAAAAAGAGAAGATACCTTCAGGGTTAGGACACAAACCAAGAGAACAGTCATGGGAGAAGAATCGGAAGAAGTGATAACAGTTGTAACGGGGCCAGTAGGTTGGAGACAGGTCATCAGAAAGACAGTCATTTTGTTTACATGATCATGTTGAAAGACTGAGAGGATTTTAAAAATTAACAAAAATGAAGTAGTGATAATTATACTGTGGTTTCAGAGACGGAATTGAGTATGTCTTCAAGTAGTTAAAAGACTAGTTTAATAGAGTAAACTTTAAATAGAATTTGAGTCGAGACTAGGTTATAGTAAAAATGAGGAACAAATGGCCTTGGTTTTTACTGGGAAGACATTTGTTAAATAAAGAAATAGTTTATAGTTGAATAAGTAGGATGTAGTCCAGATTAGGGAATCAATCTGGAGATCTTGAAAACCAGGGAAAGGAAAGTTTATTTAGGCTTTTTCTTAAGAATGTTTTCTACTGATTTTCAAGTAAGAATTACTAAATCCAGTCATTGTAGTTTATAACAACAAAAAAAATTAATGTCAAAATGTGCATTTAGTTACTACTTTTTGCATGATTATATGTTAGCCTTAATTAGATGTTATAATATTTTGTATAATAAATCAGGCTTTTTTTCCCCTTCCTTTAGGTCAACTTTCTTTCTATGATGCAAACTCAAAACAGTTGTTGTATTCCTTTAAGACAAAATTTGCTCAGCCAGTGTTACCAGGTTTCATGGTTAGTACTTAATTTATTAATTTATTTGGTTTGGCAACTTTAAGGATAACAACCTATGCTGTATGTTGGGAAAGCAGAATACCTTTTCTTCATACTCCTCACCTTTTCACCAATGCACCTTTCTTAAGTCTGTGATTGCAACTGTATATTTTTGGTATTTTTGTTGAAGTAAATGATAGTGTATAAAAATATGCAAATCATAAGCATGGAGTTGGATAAATCTCCATAGAATTGCACTGATTTTTGTAACCAGCATCCAGATCAAGTAATGGAACACTACCAGAACCTTATAAGCCCCTTTGCCCATTTTCAGCCCCCGCTGGCCCTCTTCCACTGAGGTTACTATCTTGAATTTTAATACCACAAACACATTTTGCCTCCTTTTCAATTTCGTATGAATGGAATTAAACATACCATTATGTTTGTGAGATTTATCCATGCTGTGCCATGTGGTTGTAGTTTACTCATTGTCATAGATTTTTCCATTATATGACTACATCATAATTTATCCATTGTAATTTAGTTGGATACTTTGGTTGTTTCCCTTTGGGGGACATTTATAAATAGTACTGCTATGAATTTTCTGGTTCATGTCTTTTGGCAGCGCATATATTTTTTATTGGGTATAAAACTAAGATTGGGGTTCCTAGGTCATGTATGTGCAGTCAGCTGTAGTAGAGTTTTCCAGAGTTGTTGGTTAGATTCACTTACCTCCAGCAGTTTGAATATACAGCCCTTAGATGTCTTACACTGTGGTTTTCATTCGCACTTCCTTGGTGGCTAGTGCTATTGAACTCCTTTTTATATGCTTATTGACTATTTGAGTATACTCATTTGTGAAATGGTTGCTCAAGACTTGCCTGTATTTCCATTGCGTTTTCTTTCTATTTTTGTTGATTGATTGGAGTTCTTTATATAGTCTGAGTCCTTTGCCAGGTTTATGTGCTGCAAATGTCCTCTCCACTCTGGCTTTCCTTTTCCCTCCCTTCTTGGTATCCTTCGATGAATAAAAATTGTTAATTTTAGTGTTGGTTAATTTATCCATTTATTCATTTATGGTTAGCACTTTTTGTCTTCTATTTAAGAAATCTTTATTCACCCCAAGATTATAAAATATTCTGGCATTCTCTTCCAAAAGCTTTTCCTTATACATTTAGATTCAGACTGCATTTACAGTGAAGGTACAATGTAGAATTGATATATTTGGCAGGAAGTTGGGGTAATGATACAATCTTTAGCTCCGTATGGATCTCCTCTTACTCCAGAACCATTGATTGGATCCTTTTTCCGTTGCAGTGCATTGTTTTCTCTGTAAAATAGTAGACGACTGTGTGTAGTAGGCTAAATGTGTAGGTGTCTATACGCAGATGTCGTTTCAGGACTGCTCAATTTCAGGTTGATTTATATAAGAAGAAGTTATGATTCTCCATACAAAATGAAACTTGTTTTTAATTTATTTTTTTAAGTAAGCAAATGTTACTGCTTCTCCCAACTACTTTATCTTTTGCATTTCTCTATCAGGTTAGGCTGTTGTGAGGAATTCTGCAATCCAGTTAAGATCCTCATCATTCTGGCTGGAGCATTCTTTAATCTGGGGCCTACCTCCACAAATTAGGATGGTGTGTGTCCATTGTGGACTTGGAATGTTCTGTGTGTGTGTGCTTTCATCATCTCCCCACCTTTCGCTTGGCTGTGAGGAGAAAGTGTTCAGAGCACATGGGGGTTAAAATAACAGTACTTTTCAATCTCATAGTTGATGATGATTAATTCTAGATACCCCAGAATCTTAAAATAAGTTTAAAACAGTGCTCATAACCAAGACTTCTAGTTTTTTCATGAAAAAGTAAAAATGATTACAGACAACAGTATGGCAATTACCAGAGGGAATGGGAGGCAGAGGAGGACAAGGAGGGGGTAAATGGTGGTGGAAAGAGACTTGACTTTGGGTGGTGACTACGCGACGCCGTGCGCAGAGGATGTGTTATAGTTGTGCACTTGAAACCTATATGGTTTTATTAACTAGTGTCACCACCAATAAATTCAGTTTAAAAAATAAAAGTGATTGGTGAATAAAGTCATTGCTCATAGAAAAATTTTTTACAGATAAGGAAAGGTGATAACTATTATTATTACTTTACTTTGCCAAAAACCTCTGCTGTATTATGTGTTTATGGCTGTTTTTCCATACTGGCCAACGTGGAACTCAAAACTGTTTACTTACTTATTTTTTTTAACTGTATGGAACTTAAAGTTTGTTTTCCCCTGAGTCTTAGATATGCTTTTACAAATGAGTAGGTTTCATGTTTAATTTGAGTTTATATCAGGTAGGTACATAGTGAGTTTATTCATTGCTTCTTCATTCTAAATAATGAAACTATAATTACATTAGTAAATGTCATAAGATACTTTAGGAAATGTATTTTCAAACTGGTTAAAAATTTATTTTTATTGAAGCAAGCCTTTATTTGAAGGTTTGCTTTTATTAAAACTAAGTAAAATGATTGTTAAATTTTTTGGTATACATGATTAATTTTCTGCTGTACAGTTGGAAAAATGCATACAGTTGTATAACCACCACCATAATCAAGACATAGAACATTTCCATTACTTTAGAAAACGCCTTCACACTCCTTTGTAGTGGACATCTCCTATCATGGCCGGCCCCGGCAATCACCACCGGTTTTCAGTCCCTATAGTTTTGCTTTTTCCAAAGTATCATAGAAAAGGAATGGTATGGTATGCAGATTTTGATTCTGTACACATTTGGAAACACATTTGAAATTCATCCATGTTGTTCTGTTTGTCAGTGGCTCCATCTTTTTTTTTTTTTTTTTTTTGCTGAGTAGTGTTCCATATATGCATACCACTGGTTTTTCATCTTTTCACCAATTAAAGGACATTTAGGTTCCTCCCAGTTTTTTGGCAATTCTGAATAAAGGCACTATAAATATTCTCTGCTCTCTGTTCACAAGCAAAGCAGTTTTATCTTATAAAAACTCATTCACATTTCTGATAATTAATAGAATATGGCAAGCGTACCTGGATATTGCTATTTGCATTTTTCTCAGAAGTCCTTTTTACAGAATTATAAAAGAGTTCTTATGTTAGGTTCTCATGTTAGGGAAGAAACTAGTGGATTTCACTCTGTTAAGAGAGAGGTGTTAGATTCCTAGAGTGTCAGGCCACACCTCGTCAAATCTAAAGCAGGAGCTGGGATAAGGAAGTTGGCTCTTCGTGCACTTCTGTTGGCTGTGAAAGTTAGCATCATTAATAATAGCCAGTATCTGTTGCCTGGATTAATGTAGTTCAGTCTCCAAATTTTTGTCGCCATCTAGCTCCCTGTCTTGTGTGCAGCTCCAGTGGGCTCTGTTGCTCTCCAGTAGAGACTCTTGAGTTAGCCTCCCCCTCCCCCAGTTCAAATATGAAGATTATCACTTTGGAACTTGTTGAGGTTCATATATGTGGCATTTTTGCCCTTCAAGTGGAAATTTAAGCCACACTTAAATTCTTATTTGATTTGAAATCTGACTGAAGCTTTGCTTTTATCTTCTAGGTTTGGTGTGGTGGGCTTTCTCTGAGCACTGGGATGCAGGTTCCGAGTGCGGTGAGAACACTTCAGAAAAGTGAAAATGGAATGACTGGTTCAGCTAGCAGCCTAAACATTGTGACTCAGTAATGCCTCCTGAGAATGTGTTGGACACCCCCACTCCCCTTCTGATTGGGTGCCCTAATCACAGAAACTCAAGAGTAATGCAAATAAGGTTGGCTGTGTTCTGCTTCAAGGCCTGGAATCTGTTAGCATTAAGCATCTAGTATGAAATATTCACAGGAACCTACTGTGCCCTATCAGAGAAGCAAGCAGAGATGGAACAAGAAACTGCTATTTTGAAGAGCAAATGGGGGGAAAAGGCAGGGTTTAAATAGTTACATAGAAACTCATTTTTATGTTTCTTGGATTACTTTGGCCCTTCTAATGTTTCAGTTGCATATGGTAGCCTTGGGGCCTGAAGAAAAAAGTGTTTAGATCTTGCTTTCTTTCTTCTTTACGTTCTTTTTTCTCTTATTACTACCTATTATTTACTTCTTACACTGAAGCTTTTAAAAAAATATATACAGTCCTCTGAGGTTTTCTAAAAATTGAAACATTTGGTTGGGAGTTCTAGACAGGTTTTCTTACACTGGTTTGTTTTTCTCCTTTTATAAATAAGTTTAGTTTTGCTAAATTATCCTCTTTTTTTATTGACTAGATTATGTCATTTTCTTTTTTCTAAATGTCATGGTATTTTTCCTTGTGGTTATAACTTAAAATCAGAGTGGCTAGGAAGAGTTTCTAGACATAATTAAAGTCACCCACATGTCAGTTTATTCCCTGCACTAACAGTGGTGGAGGCGTGTTCTGTATATGTTGCCCTGTTTGATTAGACTGCTTTTCATTCCATCGTTGTGGATAATGGGTGAGATCTGTAAAAGCTTTACGTTTTCTGATTTTGTTGTCTAGTTTAAAGCCACCTTTACTCATTATCTTTGATAAAATTCCCACTTGAATTGTATTAATAATTGATAATACTTATCCTGATTCTTAACATTTCTGGTAGGAATGAAAGTTTATTATAATTATATAGAAGGTAGAAAAACGCACACACTACTCACGTTTTACCTGAGAAAGATAGGCTATAAAGGGAGGTGCTTAAAACTGTTCTTTACTGAAGTAATTTTTGTATATGCTTTTGGTAAGATACAGAATGGTTTAAACAGGTGGTTTTAAAAAAACTACATATCTCTGACTTATTTGGCATGTAAGTTTTTCAGTCATAACTACATACAAGTTATTTTCCCTCAATCCTTTTGCTACATTCGTTTGCTTTCTAAAGGGGTGTAATTATTTCAAAAATCAACATAGAATGATCTTTCCCAAAGTTAGGGAAAATGTGTGAACAAGTAAAACCCATGGTTATTGAGAACATATCTGTTTTTTAAAAGCTGATTAAAATTTGTAACGCAAGTCCTTTGAGCCAAACTGAAAGTTGTAATTATAGTAGTATTTAAGGATTCCTTGAGTGTTTTAAAGAGATCCAAATTTGTATATTTCTTAATTTTTGAAACTTACTTTCTCATTTAAACTTTCATTCTCATTTTAAGTATATTATACTATGACCACCCAAGAAGTGACCGATGCTTCCTCCATTGGAGTTACTATCTGCAGAAACGCCTGTGGAATAGGAATAGCTCATTCTTTCTTAAAGTTTTTTGCTTACTGGAAGTTTTGTTCATTTTAAAACAAATCTAAATGACGACTTGAACTGGGTATTACTTTTTTAGAGTATATGTACCATTGTCTGCTGACATTTAGTATTTGTAATTACAAAGACTATTAAGGAGTTTAGAGAACAAATATGTTAATTAGCTATTCTTTTGAGTCTCCAAACAAATATAATTTTAGTGTTTGTTCCTTCTGGAGATTTTGATAGAAATTTTTGGGTGTTCTTTTCCCTATAGCAGGTTTATCCAGGACCTAAGGAAACAAGAAGTTATCTCTCTTCCGTAAGAGTCAAACCTGAAAGCAGTAATTTAGTGGTGGAGCTGCTTTATGTAAACTGTTATACATGTATATTTTGGCAGAAATGACACAGAAAAAAAACAGAAATTATTGTATAAAATTTTTTACTGTTATATATTTGTGGCTTCTCTTTAATTCAGTGCCTTTTTCTTCTAAGCATGCTCTTTTTACTCCATGCCCCGTGCAGTGTCAACTGATGTTTAGGCCAGAGCCCCTTAGATTATACTGGTGAAGGCCTTCTATTTCAGGGGCATGGGGACAGGAAACAGAATCAAGGGCTGGAGGAGTGCATATGATTCTTTTCTGTGCTCATGCTATCATTTGAAACCCTTCATATAAAATTTTCTAATATTCATTTGGAAAATTCACTTGAAGCAGTACTGTTACTACTTCAAAATAAGCATCTGAGGTTTACTTGTTACCATGCTTCTTAAAGTTCTCTAAAAGTAAAGAGCAAATGTGTGGGGTTTTAGTTTAGTTGTGTTAAATTAAACTGGAGCAGGTTTGCCACCTTCATTTTCAAACTAGAAAATAATCAACTATAGTGCCTAATTAATCTCCAATTAAGGTAACTGTTTCAACTTGACCATGTATATAACATTGTCATTGACATTTAAGTTAAAAAATATTGAGCTCTTTTGCTCAATTTAATACATTATGTAAAGTTGGTAGACCCTTTCAAACATTTTTGTCGGTGTATTTACTTTGTTTTCACAGGTCAAACATGACTGCTTTCTGTAGAAGAAATGCATGAGAGGTTGACAGGAATGGATGTATCACAGGTCTAAGAAATTATGTTATATAAAAACATGCTTTCAGTATTGCATTTCTCTTTTAGCAGTTGAATCCCAAGCCAGTTTTAGTAAACTGGATAAAGAAATAAAGGAATTGCCTTAAGCACTTTAGAAAAATAATAATTTTTTTACAATTCATTTTGATTATTTGAGCTGACCATGTAACATATATCTTTAATTTTTGGTAAATATGTATATACCAAGCATTTAATAATTGCACATAGAAATGTAATCTACAGTGATTCTTTGATTGTTCCAAGTGTAGGTAAACAATGGAAAGTATTAGAGGCATGCCTGTCTGCACATGGGTTTAATTGTTGGCGTGTGTACTAACCATTCTGAAAAGCTGTGAATTGCTGCTGTACAGCTAGACTGGCTAACGTTGTTCCATAAACAGTTTTCCCATGTTGTTATCTAAAGAGGCATGTTGGCTTAGTTTTCATTACTCACTCATTAAATTAAAGCATGAACAGTATCATGTATAATTTGAACTTCTGTGACTTGATCCTTGCTGGTATAAATAATAAAAGTAAGTAATTTGTCGTGAAATCTTTAATTAGGCTAAGATACTTTATTTCATGACTTACTTAGAATGATTAGTTTTTTCTATACATTTTTCCATAAAGTTATAGTTATTTATATCTTTAAGTTGTTTCTTTTGGAAGCAGGTTAAAAATTGGAAAAGGACATTATGGCAAATGATTATTTCAAAGAGTATTAATTTTAAAGAGGGAAGTGTAATCTTTTTACTATAAAATCTGTGATTCCAGGCTGAAAAAACTAAGGACTGTATTTTCAAGTCATCATAATTCTTTTTCAAAAAACCTATATTTGTTCGATCAATGTTCATTCTTTGGCTAATTCATACCACAAATATTTTAAGTGTTTGTAATGTGGCAGTCAAATTTTGTATCAGATTTCCAAAATTAATGAAATTTGATTTACTGTGCAAATAGTTTTACTGCTTTTGAGTGGTGTGACAGTTTGCATCTTAAAAACAATGTTTTGCTAAGTCAAATTTTAAAAAGTAAATTTGTTATAGTTTGTAAAAAATTCAAATTTTAATAAGCATATTGCACATAATATGGTTCATTTTTATATAGTCACAAAAAATGGATCGAGAAAAGTTTCTTCCTTGATTTTATTTCTACATTGGATATATTCTTTTAGGGAAATGTTTGGTCAGCACAAATTTACTCAACATCCAAGTGACCATAAAGTTATTTGTTATTTTTAAGCAAAATGTACATTGTATAATGCCAGTACTAGAGCATTATGAGAGATTCTGAATGTTTCTTTAATCATCACAGAAAGCTTACCTCATTTCAGTGTAGTTTTAGTTTTGTATCTTACAGTATTCATGTTATGCCAGTATTTGTCATCCTGATATATTACCAGTGCTAGCTTTGTCACTTGGAATATTTGATTAATGCAGATACTTTAAGCCCTTTGAATAATTTGGGGTTAAATGGGTTATGTTTAGTATATTTTGTTTTTGTTGAAAATATACTGTTGGACATGCCATTATAAAGGTTACTATTGGCTTATAAATACCAGACATTGCCATAGTACTTTCTCCTCAGATTACCCAATTATGAAATTAAAACAGTATTTGTTATTTCTGGGTCAATATAAGACAGTGACTTTTGAATTATAACCATTTGAGCTATGTTAGTTAACTGATATATTTTCTTAATGGTACCCATTCAATATAAGTTGGTCCTTTGGAATGGACGTATAGAAGACTTCACAGTATGTAGAGCAGAAGGCAGGTGAATGTGTTCACTTTGGCTTGGAACTTCTTAGGTTTGGACCAGTTTTTTAAAAAAGGCAAAATGTAAGTGATTGGTAAAAGGCATTTCTATTAGTATTGGAACTTTCTGGAGAGCCTAAGTGCTACAAGAATGAATTTTTTTTTAACATTTTCAATATGTAAGGTACCAAAGCATGGAGTCTCATTTACCTTTTAAGGGAGACTCTTTAAAATCAAATTTATAACTAATTCATACTGTAAGATATACAATAGCTGAAGTTTTAGAGTAGTTTATATTGGAAACCACTAGTCTTTAAAATTTCTGGACATAATATAAAATGTTGGCTTCATTTTTTTTTAAGTATTTAAGATTAATCACCTTAACTCTACCGTACACTAGATCTATGGCCTCTACACAAATCATTTCTCCTCTTTGGGCAGCCTACCTCACAGG
Source organism: Anoura caudifer (assembly GCA_004027475.1). Taxonomy (NCBI): domain Eukaryota; kingdom Metazoa; phylum Chordata; class Mammalia; order Chiroptera; family Phyllostomidae; genus Anoura; species Anoura caudifer. The sequence continues at coordinate 95,920 of PVKU01001899.1, read as the reverse complement.
GCTGTTGTGAGGAATAAAAGGAAATGGAGTGCGTGAAGTCGCTTCAGCAACAGTAAAATGCTGTGTAAATGTGAGGTGGTGTTTTCAGTCAGTCATGGACTTAAGTGTTTGGATGCTTCTAGATGCCATTTGCTTTAGTTTTTAAAACTAAAAGCCTGTGCTTAAAGTGGTTATCACCAGGACTTCAAATGTGATTTAAAAAAACAAAAACAAAACTCTTATTAAAATGCCCTTTAACATTCCTTAGTTTGTACATGATGTGACCGTTTTGTATTTTCTCATCAGGTCTGTCACTCATGATCTCAACTTCCTAGAACTGTAAAATTTCTTCCACAGCATTAGTGTGTCACTGTAGAACAGTAACATAAAGCATAATAAATGACCTGAGTTATGTCTCCATCCGGGCATTTGCGCTTTTAAGTTATGACTCCTCAGTGCTACGTGCAAAGACTGAATTTGACTTAAGTAATTCTTTCCAAACAACCAAATGGTTAAAATTTGTTGTCATTGGCTAAAAGATATACGCTGTATGTGCCCATTTAACATTTGACTTTTGTTGCATTGTCATTTTTTCTAAATATAGAATATTTTCAAAAACTTGCGAACCTGGGTATCATTTAGTATGTCTCCTAGCAAATTTGTTTTGCTTTAAATTGGATTTATTAAATGGTTTACAGTTTATCTTTGTAGATTATTTGGCATTGCTATCCACTGGACACAATTTTACTATGCAGTTCTGATAATAGAAATTCTTAATTCCTCAGGTTAAAACTTTAAGTTATGGATAAAAAAAATATGAACTATTTATAATATACTCAGTGCTGCAAACTAGTGTTTTAATATCTGTGTTGCCTCATTTTTCTTGGAAACAAGGCAAAGCCTTTTAAATGGTTTTTAACTTTAAAATCGTGTATTCAAAGTGGAGTAGCGTCTGTGTTGAAGTGGTTGTATGCTCTATGTAGAATGACCAAGTTGAATTCTTACAAAAACACCTGGAATATCTCATCTAAAAATTAAACTTCTTTTTCTGCTTTATTTTGCTTCAGTGCTTGCATTTTATCAGTTCTCATTAAAAACATACAATGTGTTTTTGAGGATGACAAGATAAAAAAAGTCGTAGTCCCTTTTTCCCACAAGGAGCGCTAGTTTAGAGCAGTACCATTCACAGATTCCACACAATGATGGAAAGTTCTCTATGACACTTTGGAGTTTGTTGCAACCTGCATTGCATTGTGCTAGATTAGCTAAGAGTAAGAAGTAGAACCTAAGCCTTCTTAAAATTTGTATTCTAACTCGAAACCAGTTTAGGGGAAAAAAGAAAAACAATCGGTGACTAGATGAAGGTGGAACTTCATTTCGCCAAGAGAAGAATGAAAGGAAACTAGTGTTGAGTCTTAGAGAGAGGAGTATGAGGAAGATTGAGAAACCAGTAGCCTCTTACAGATGATTATTTCCCCCCTGTTAATTTTCATGACAATCTTCAAACATACAGAAAAGTAGAGGCTATTAACAATGAATACCTTTATGCTCATTGCCTAGATTTATTAGAACATTTTGCCATATTTGTTATCCTTTAAAGTATCTAAAAATAGCACGTCTAAGTACTGAAGTACAAATCGATGATTTTTCTTTTAAGCACAGCCATACTTAACATTCTTAATAAAGTTAACAGCAATCCTGATACATCTAATGGCTCAGTGTGTATTAAAATTCCAGTTGTCTCAAAATGACTTTTTAGGGTTGCTTTCTTCAAATCAGAATCCAGACGAGGTCCACACATTGCAATTGGTTGTCTCAAGTCTGATTTGATAGTAGTTCCCTACCCCACTTTTAAATGCCATTGATAAAATGGCATTTGTCTTGTTGGATGTTGCACATTCTGAATTTAGCTGATCAGTTCTCTATACCTGACATTAAATCTAGAGTTTTATTAACTGAAGATTGAAGTTTAGATCATGAGTCCGCCAGAGCGACAGTAAACGCAGCTGCTGTTCCCCACTCTGTACCGCATCTCACCTGCTGGTACCCAAACCGAATTCAGGGAGTTATTCTCAATCCCTTCTGCATAACACACACACACACTGAAAAGTTATTCGTTATCTGAAAATCACATTTAACTGGCATCTTATGTTTTACTGGCAAAGACAGCTCTCATTCTGTGCCTCTCCAATTTTTGGTCACTTGCTAAAAGCAGGTCGCCGCAGCGCCCTGCTGTCGTTAACAAGAGAGAGGAGGGCTTTAACTAAATGGTTAGATCTCAAAAGCTGAGAAATCGCCAGGGCTCACTAAACTTCCGGGAGGTACATAGAGGGGTCAAGGGAGGAGGGGGCAGGTGGGAGGAAGTGGCAGGAGCTGTGGACAAGCAGAGGCCAGGGTCAGGACGATGGGAACCTCTCTGACACCAACGGGGAACCAGTCCTCGCGACTCAGCACTTGACGGCCCCTTTTGCAGCGGTTGCTGTGAGTGCCGTAAAGCAGAGTTGCCGCAGCTGTTGGGAGAGGTAAGGTTTGGGAGGCTCAGCTCCGTCGCCGGGGCAGGGGCATACCTTTAGGCAGGTGTCCCCTATTGCTCGGGTGCCCTCGCTGGGCATCCCCCAGCATTCTGGGCACCTCCCCACCCCCGGCGGTCGAGGCTGGCCACCGGGTGAGTGTGCTTGGGGCAGAGAGCTGCAGCAAGTGAGATCCTCACCCTGAGACATGTTCAGTTTTGGAGGGCGATCGAGACCCTTGTAGGACCCGGTTGGGGTAGCGGCGCTTGAGCTGGGCCGTGAGAACCACTTCGGGTTTTGCGAGAGCATCGGGGGGCAGGTGGGGGACAGCACTGCAGGTTGTGGGACCAGTGTGTGCAAAGGCACAGGAGCGTGGACGGAGCTGCCAGGTTTGACAGCACTGCGTTTTAGGGTAATGGCTGAGGGATGGGTGCGGGAAGGGGAAGGCCAGGATGTGGCGGAGCTCAGGTTTCGGCTGAGAAGGACCTGGAATGCCCTGGGAAGGAGCGTGGAGTTCTTCCATGGGCTCTGGGGAGCTACCCCGCTTTACAGAGGGGGCGTGATTGCATAACCCATGCCTTTTCCCTTGCGATGCTTTCCCCGTGGGTTCAACGTTTAGTTTATTTGGAGGAATTTTTTTTAACTGATGCATTCCCCTTTATGTGCTTTATAATGAGGTGGATACTGCTAGCCATGCTAAAGTTTCATACGGCTTTGACGTCTCCCTTTTGTTTGCAGTATCAGTCGGGGCATGTCGGGACAAGCGGGATGTGTGTGGAGGTGACTGCTGGAAGCTTCGAGTAGGGGTCCGGAGAACTGAATTTAGATTTCATCACTGTCACCAGTTTCTCAAGTGACATGAGGCAAGTCACTTCTCTTGGCCCCTCAGTTTTCTCAGATATAAAGAGGGAACCTAAATGATACCAGGTTCTTTCTACCTTCGAAGATTACAGGTTTCCAAAGAATGAACAGCAGCCTGTAACATACCAAAGTGAGCGATGGAACAGAGCAAAAGGAATTGAGGAAAGAGGGAAGCCCAGTGGGAAAAGCTGGGATGAGCTACACTGTGAGGGTGGATAGAATTTGAATCATCAGGAGCCCGCTCTGCTGAACACCATGGATAGATAGAGAAGTCAGGACTAGGCATTCATATGTTAATCCATTCGTGGAGGCAGGTTTTGAGAGAACAGCGGATTTGGGAAGGATGGCTCCAGATGTTGATGGGACCCCAAGTGGAAAGAGTACAGGATGTCCTGAAAAGGAAAAAAAAAAAGCAATGAGAGAAATGTGAACAATATATGAGACTTGATTTCTTGGATCTAGGTGATTGCTATTTTGAACCAGGTTTTCTAAAAAATGAATTTAAATGCTTTTTGACAAAAATGAGCATTCTGTTAGAATTCCAGATTGCAGTAGTGTCTTGGGAGTAAGGTGATTCAAGCTGCAGCCACAGTATTGCCAATAACTAGTCCCTTGGGCTCTCATTTAATTCCAGGTCCTGTTCTCTGTATAGTGATACTGGCCCAGGTGGTCCTTCTGTAAAACAGTGTGTGAGGATGGAGGGAGATAGAGGATGGAGAATAAAATTGGTACATTTGAACATGTTGAATCTGAGGTGTAGGAAATTAAGTTGGAAATATAGGCAGATGGGTTTTACTGTTTATAGACTGGAACTTAAATATTAAGTTTTCCCTCAGAGGTTGTAGCTAAAACTTTGAAATCGATTTTGCTCTGAGGGCTAGATTGTAGAGAGAATAAATATAACGTGCCCATAGATAGGGAGCTGGTGCAATGACTGAAGGAAACATGCAGGTCTCAGAGCTAAGAGCAAGGACTCCTTTTAAGAAAGGTTTGGAGCCAACATGGTAATTAAAATAATTTAACAGCATTTACAGCAAAAAATCACCTACTTCTGAAAATTTGGCCGAAAGCAAATAATTCTAATATGTATAATCTCTACTGTCTTTCTAATTGTCTACTCAGTAGTAATAGTATTTACATATTTATTTATTCAACCAATATCTGTGTGTCTCAGGTAGTACCAGGTCACAGGGATATAGGAAACGAGAGGGACGTTGCCTCTATCTTTACATGAAGGTCTCAGCATGCAGACTGGTGACTTTCAAGTGTTAACGTACTTACAAATCACCTGAGGATCTTGTTAAACTGTAGATTCTGAATCAGCGGGTCTGTAGTAGGGCCTGAAAATTCTGTATTTCTGTCAGGCTCCAACATGATGCTGATGTTTCTGGTCTGAGGATCATACTTTTAAGTAGCAAATGTGGCAGTTATTAAGCCACTGTTAGTACCTATCAAATGTTTTCATTAATGATTTTATTGTTTGTGGAAATAATAAATGCTTATTATTAAAATATCGGAAGAGTATAGAAAAGCATACAGAACGATATAAAAATCAACCCAATTCTGCCAACCTAGTGATATTGTGGTGAACATCCATCCAGATATTACATGTGTACATGTATTCACACTTTTATATGTTGTGCCAAGTATTGATGCCCTTTGAGTCCTGTGTTTCAGTGTATTAGCTTTATAGTTTTACTAAGATCAGTACCCAGATGGTCTCAGTGAAGCAATGAATTCATGAGGGGAAGACTTGACTTAATTAAAAATAACCTGGTTTAACGTCATTCTGTTACTCCAAAGTGGGCTGTAGGAAATGAGCATTTGTTAATTGAGCCACAGAATGAGAAAAGAATTTTTAAACATCTAGTAGGCCTTGTACAGCTTAGAACAGCTGAAAACATTAGGGTATTTTTTTCTTGTTTTAACCTTGCATATATCATCAGAAGCATTTTCTCTTTATACTTTTCAATTTGCTACCTCATCTCTCTAAACACGCCTTTTCCTAACACTACTGTCTTCTCTGTTTTATTTTGCAGTATTTGGATATTTAAATGTCAGTTCTGTCTGATTTATACCACCCATGCCTCCCTCTCATTTCCCAATGTCCCACAATAGGTTAGTAGCATGGAGGGGACCAGTTTAGCACACACCATCTTATGAACCTAAGTTGGGTGTCAGGGCTGGTCATTTCTTGTCTGAGGGCTTCTGACGTCAGGAGAGGTGAAGCAGAAGGCAGGAGTGCAGAGAAGTGGGATAAAAATGTCAGGCAGTTAGACACTCTTTCAAACAGATCTCTACCCAGGTGATTCTCAAAAGAGTGATGATGGTGGGTAGGATGTCAGGATAAGACAGGTGGCAAAGTCTTTCGTGCCATCACCTTTAAAGAACCAGTGATAATGTGAAAGGGCAAATGGGAGGTTAAAGATGGGAAACGCTGTTCTTGGCTATAGAAAAGCCCGAGAACTACCTTGTGCTTCCCATCCTGTACACTTTCCTTCCTGTTTGTATGTGGGTTTCATCTGTCACCCGTGTGGTGGGAACAAAAGGAGATGAAACAAGTGCTCATTTGTAGTTCTGGAAAGAGAGAATTAAACATTGGAACAGAAAAAATATTCAAACTTATAACTTAAACAAACTGCACAGACAAAAGAAATCTCGATTGTACAGACTGATAGGACACACAGTGAGGAAAACTAATATACAGGCATCAACATTATTATGTGCTAGTTTTTTAAAAATTGAATTTCAAAGATAAGGAGCTTATCTTTGCTTATCCCATTAAAATGATTAACTTACCTATAAGGGAGTGCTGGGGGAAGGATCAGATATTGTCAGTGGAATATTTAGCATTAGAGGGAAGTGGTATGAAGCTTATAAGGGGAAAGAAAATGTGACCTCAAAACCAAACTCAATTGACAACTGTTTTTGAACAATGTAAGAACTCCAGGTAAATAGTACCCATAAGTTCTTTTTGATAAACTGCAAGAAGATGAATTATCAGCCATCCGGGAGATGAACAGGGATGGCACAGCAAAAGGAGGGCTAGGAACATAGTTAAGAATAAGACCAAAATAATGGAGATTTGTAGTTAAGAATATAATAGAACTATAGTTCTATTTATACCTGGGATATTTGTAAAAACTGATCATATCCTAGATCACAAAAACAAAGAGCTGTCCTACAGATGTTCCTTGACCAACAACTTTCCTAAGGCAGAAATAACTGCTATAGTCAGAACTGAAAGAGAAGGCAGGAGGTAGTATAAATTTGTTATTTTCTCTTATTTTTAGCTGAAGAACAAAATACAGAGTTCAGATATTTTTAGTATATTTAAAGGAATAAAGATAAACCATCGGAGAACTATATACAGGGTCTGGCACACATAACACTCCCCCCTTTTTTTAATTATAAAATCATAAGCATGTAATTCTGTAACAACAATATCACACTCAAGCACACCATATGACATTTTAGGTGAAATGTTCAAATTAAAACTATAAATTATTATACCCCTATTATTACCCTACCAACCTCACTCAAGCAGGTGTTACTTCTGCCGGACCCTGACTATTTAACCAGAAGCAAACAGTAGAGAGGAGTTAAGAAGAAATAGAACTATATTAAATTTCTTGTCTTAAATAATCAGATGGGACTAAACATGAAGGAATAAAATTTTTTATCATGGCTTTTGCACTTGGAAAAACTGAAAACATACCTGGGATATTTGTAAAAACTGATTACATCCTAGATCATGAAAACAAAGAGCTATCATACAGATGTTTCTTGACCAACAACTTTCTCAATTTCTTCTACCTGTGGAGGGGGCCTTGGTTCAGTCAGCAGCAGCAGCATTACCTAGGAACTTGTCAGAAATGCAAATTCAGGGGCCCCACACGGATGTACTGAATCAGAAATTCTGGGTCAGAAGCCCCCCAATCTCTGCTGGTCGGTTTTTATTGATATCCCACTTCGGGTTTTTGCTATTTGCATTTGTAAAGAGTGCCATGATAAATATTTTTGTTCTTTTTTTAAAAATTAATTTAGTTTTAGTGAGAGGGAGAAACGGAGCGAGAGAAACATTGCGGTGAGAGAGAAATATCGACCTGGGACCAATCCTGCAACCCAGGCACATGCTCTGACCAGGAATTGAACTGGCGACCCTTCACTTTCGCAGGACGCTACCCAACCAACTGAGCCACACTGGTCAGGGCAACATACTTGTTCTTTAATGTTTGGTCCCATAACTGATTATTTCTGTAGTATAGGAAATTACCAAATCAAAGAATATTCTATAAACTTCAAATAACTTATTCTTCTGTTGCTGATTATTAGAAGTGAAAACTAAAAACGGGTTTTTCTCTCTTTAGAAATATCTTTTTGTTCACGGAAAACAAGATTATGTCCTTATCCAAAAAGATGAAACCAACTGAGTTACTTTCAAAAGACAACCAAATGAGCACCGCAGACTGATGAGTAGAATCAATAAGAACGTGATTTTGGCGCTTCTGACTTTGACCAGCTCTGCATTTCTGCTATTTCAGTTATACTACTACAAGCACTACTTATCAGCAAAGGTAGCTTTTTTTCTCCTTTCTCATCGTTAGGCTTCATTTTAGCTGTATATTTTCCTAACATAGTTCCCTTTTGCAGCACATAGATTAATCACAGTTTCTTAAATTTTTGCAGAAACATTTCTTACTGCAGTTTTCATCTCTGTGGGTGTAGCAAGCAATTCAAAAGTGTTATGTTATTGTTATGTTTTTCAAGCAACGTTACTGTAACAGCACATTTGATATCAGAGGTGCTAGATTTCAGTGATGTTTAATCCATTTTTTAAAACCTCAACGTTTGAAATTATGATTTATGTTAGGAAAAGTGCAGGCACTGGAACTGTCTGAAACATAAATAATGTCTACTTTGTAGGATTGTTCCATGGGAGAGATGAGGATACATAATTCGTATATGGAAATGGCAAACACGGTGCACTAAGGAGCTGCTCAATAAATATTTCCATACCTTCTTACCGTTTGGCCAAGGTGTACTAACTCTCACTTGCCCGTTGTGTGATGAGCTGAAGTTAGGAATATGGAGCTGAATGGATAAGGCCTGACTCTAAAGAGATTCGGAGGAGCCAAGAGTTTACTATTTATTACATGGAAATTAATTAGTTTAGAGATGTTGGCCGTCTATACTTTATTGTTTAATAACCTAATTAACTTACTGCAATTGGTCATTGTTTCTGATCTTGGCTAGTTGTATAATTGTACAAATCTTAGCTCTTGACTGTATGAAAATAGGTATTTTCTGAATGCTTAGCAATGATGATAAGCCAATTATGTAGTTTGAATCTCATGCCTCCCCTAAATGTAATGTTGTATGCTGATTACAGGGCTTTGGATTTGCTAAAATGTTCTTTTGTTATCTTCCTAGAATGGAGCCGGTTTATCAAAATCCAAAGGAAGCCGAATTGGATTTGATAGCATGCAGTGGGTATGTGCAGTAAGCAAGCACTTCCTACTTACAGTGTTCATTTTAGTCTGTTTGTGTACGTACTCAGCAAGAAGTTGTTGAAAGGTGGTGGAGCTGATGGCTGCCTTGCTGAGGAGTGGGGGTAGGTGGTCTAGGGGAAGGGACAGGACCTGTGCTGAGTGCTTTCTATGCAGTATCTCATTTAGTCCTTATGGAAACGCTAAGAAGTCAGTACATTGTCATCCTTAGTTAGCTTAGAGAGATTCAGGTTAGTTTGCTAATAAGTGACTCAGTGCAGATTCTCTTTGCCTCCAAACCCTCACTGTAGTAGTTCCCCAAATGAATGTATATGTTTCTAAGAATTGAACTATGAAATGGTGATGAGGAAAAATATCTAGTCAACATGTTTCCTCTATAAGATAAGGAAAACTAGCAGTATTACAATATATCCCTGTTTTGGTTTACAGACCTCAGAGCCCTGCACATTTATAAAACATAGTTTCTTACCATGTACTACTTACCATAGTATACTTACCATAAATGTTAGTATACTAACATTTATCTTGTTAGTATACATTTTGGATATGACCGGATATTTTTCAGTCTTTGGCTTCTGTTTAACCAAAAGCTGTAGATTAGAAGTAGGCTTTCCAATCACTAGTAGCAGTAAGGTACTGGTAATAATTTTAGGTCATTGGTGACAATTGGATGTGAACCACTCTTTTAAGGGTCAAGTCTGGGATATTGTATTAGGCTCCTCAACTATCAAGTCTGGAAGTATTGTATCAATGTGAACCTTAAAACATTAAAGAAAGCATTTCAATTATAGTTGACATTCAGTATTACACGAGTTTCACATGTACAGCACAGTGTTAGACATCGACATAACTTACCAAGTGATCCCGCTGGTAAGTGTCGTGCCCCCCACTCCGACACCGTACGTAGGTATTTCACTGTGAACTTTTAATGTACTAAAAACAGCAGCTGTTTTGCTCTGGGAACTTGGGGCAGTCTGAGGGGAAAGGGAAGCATGGTACGCTTGGAGTTCATACCCCCAGTCACAACTGTAAAGACTCCAGCAGATGAAAGAAAGAGGGGCATGTTTTGTGTTGTGTCTAGCCCTACTCTCCCTCTGTCCCGCCCTGAAGAAAAACACGCATATAGTACTTGGACCAGGTTTATTGTCCTGGGAGTGATGTAATTTGTTGAGATGTGGAATTCAGTATCTAATGGCCAGGAAGTAGACCCATCTGACGATAATGGGGGTTCTCTATCGTAAATTTTAAAATTCTAAAATATGAGGATATTTAAGATGATACAGATTTTCCAAGTTTTCGATTTATTGAGTCCTCAGATGTTCAGAAAAAGTTTTGAAGCTGTAATAGCTTCAGTGGGACTTTAATTTGCTTTGTGTGAATTAACCAACAACATTTCCAAAACCTTTTCTATATGTAAAGCAGTCAACAGGGGTACAGACTCACTGAACATTTTAAAATAGAAATTGTATTTCATTTAAAGTTTAACATAACAGAGAAAATTAGGGCAGTCCCATCTTTTTCATTCAAGGAATGATCCTTGAGGTGGAAGAAAATAATGGATTTTTTTAAAAAGGGTTCACGTCCAAGGTACAGGAGCCAAACTGTAAAAGAGCAGCTCGCAGTACTAAAACTCACTCTTTATAATAGTTGCAAAATTGCAGGGAAGGGAGAACTGAAATGCCTTTGTTCTAATATTTTAGAAGGACTCACAGGTGAAATCTGATTGATAAGTATGACACTGAGTCCTGATGAAATTCTAGGATGAATTATTAAACAGGTAACTTGAGAGCACTTAGGGAAAAAATAAGCGTCATCAGGAACTGACCTTTCACTCAGAAGGCTTTCACCCAGCCCTTTTAGGTTCTGATAAGATTGTGTACACTGGCGTGAATAGGCTGTTCTAGTGGCAGAGTATCCTATTTTCAAACAGACATTTTTCTTTCTTGTAAATGAAATGAGTTACCGAAGGCCAGATGATAATAGTCATGTTGATTTAGAATTAATTGGATTTAGAGTCAATTGGACATCTGTTTCCAAAGAGCATTGAGGATTGCATTGATAACAACCCAGAAGGCATATTTAGAAAGTGAGTTGTAGAATCTCTCCTTGACCTTGCCCTAATCTGTATTTATATTAATAATAATAGTGAATCATATGTGTGCTCCTCATGTTTGTGTTTAACACCAAGCTGAGAGTCTTTCGATAACCACTTAGCACCTTATTTGTACTAGAATCTGTCATCTCATCATTTTTCTTCCAAAACCATTTCTTTCTTTTATTCTCCTAGTATAAAGCACAGAAAGCAAGAACCAAAAAGGAACAAAATTGATTAGGCTGTCAAAATGTAAAACTTCTCATCGAAAGACAGCATTAAAAAAAAGGAATAGATATGCCACAGACTAGAAAATATTTTCAAACATATCTCACAAAAACAAACTAGTATCTATGATAAATAAAGAACTTCTACAACTCAGTGATAGATTTTTTGTTCCTACTTTTTATCAAATTGAGGACGTGTTCTATTCCTGGTTTACTGAGAGTTCTTTGTTATGAATAGGTATTGAATTTTGTCAAATACTTTTTCTGTATTGAAATTCTTGTAGATTTTTCCCCCTTTATGCTGTTGATATAATGAACTTCATTGATTTTCAAATGCTGTCTTTTTTTCTGCGATAAATCCTAGTTGGTCATGATATTTACTTTTTTGTTTTGGTCTCTCTAAAAAAAAAAAAAACAACTATTGGAATTGATTTTCAGTGCCTTGTTGAGTATTGTTGCATCTGTGTTCACAAAGGATGGGTTTCTATAATTTTCTTTCACTTTTGAAGGCCATACATCCTTTGGGATCATGATTGCTTTCATTGAACTAGGCTTTTAAGCAATAATGTGCACCCTTTATTCTATTTATTTTTGCTACTCTTAGGTATTATTTATTCCTCAGTGCAATTTAGTCTGTTTCTATTCTAATTTTAAAATATACTTTTTTTAGTACTCTCCTTACTGCCCAACACAATCATGTTTAAAAATATTGCAATATTATTAGAAAGTCAAACTGTATACAGGAATGCTCAAGCAGGCAATGTATCTTAGTTGGGGCCTTTTGCGTGGAAAGATTATTAGGCTGTGTTACAGATATGAAGGAAAGTGGCGCATAACATTGGGTTTTGGTTTTGTATGGGTTGCCGTGACTGATTTGTAAAATCTGACAGATGAGGTAGTTCATCTTCCACTTTTGCTTAAAAAAAATTTAGCTAATACCAAGAAAATAATTTGTAAGCCTGAAGTTTCCTTTCTGATACGACTTTCTCTACGGAGATTTTCTGATCCCTTTGTTGTACAATTAATTAGTAGCTTACTGTTCTGTACTTTATAATATGTTGCATATATTTTACTTTGACTCATAAATATTTGTTCATCTTCCTCACTAGACTGAGAGTTGGGACCGGGTATTATTATTATTTTAGCATAAAAATAAAGATGGTGTCTATTGAGTAAACACTCTGTATACTTATGAGATCAATGAATAGTATTTACTAAGATTATTTTATTGCTTTAGTAGAATTAAGGAGATTCTTTTCCTCTCAACAGCGTGCAGTTAAAAAATTTATTACGCTAACATCGAGCCAAAATGTACCTGTGTTCCTTATCGATCCTTTGATTCTGGAATTGATTAATAAAAACTTTGAACAAATCAAAAATACTTCGCATGGCGCCACTTCAGAATGCAACTTTTTCTGTGTTCCAAGAGACTTTACTACATTTGCACTGCAGTATCACCTATGGAAGAATGAGGTAAGATGATTTGCTTTCAGATCATAGAAAGCCTTTTACAGAATAGTATGGGAGAATACCAGTTTAAAATATAAAACATTTAAAAATTTTCTAAAAGCTTTTTATAAATTCTATCAGGAATATATTCAGCTGTAAGTAACAACATAATTAGTAATAGCTTAACCATGTAAAGAACAGTGTAGGGAATATAGTCAATAATATTGTAATAACTACATGTGGTGTCAGGGGGTATGGACTTATTGGGGGACTACATCGTAAGTTACATAAATGTCTGACCACTCTGCTGTACATCTGAAACTAATATAATATGGAATGTCAACTGTAACTGAAAAATAAAAAAAAATTTAATAATAGCTTAAGCAAATAGGGAATTTATTTTTCTTGTATAACAAGAAGTTAAAAGATTGGTGGCACTTGGTATTAATTCAGCTGCCCAGTGACATCAGGCCTGTCATCACTGAAGTTCTTTTTTCTTCTCTCTAGTCTTCACAAGATAGCTGGGATACCCCGGGGCGCCATGCTCATGTTCAAGGCAGGAAGATGATGGGAGCGGGTGATGAACAGAGGTTTTGAAGTAAAATTTTGCTCAGCTACTTATAGCTGACTGTGCAGAACTATGCTCGTATGTCTCCTTGTTGTGAAGGAGGCTAAAGACACAGGAATTTAGCCTTTCCATCAGTAGGCAAGCAAGTGGGAAGGGATTTAGCGATGAATTGTAAGGATTTGCCACATAAGGTGGAAGTGAAGGTAGTATCCCTAATCGATAGGGCCATTCTTTCCACCTTGTAAGTGCAAGGACTCATTGGATATTCAAGTGGGGTGCTTCTTAGGTGTATTCGGAAATTTAAACTTACATGTTAAATCACACAGTGGTAATCAAAACAAACAAACAAAAAAGCCTCAATCAAATATGCCAAAACTTTGCTTAGTTCTTTAGTTGGAATACCTCTAACTTCCCAACTTTACTGTTTTTCATTCTGATGAGTTGGCATCAGATTAAATGAACTGAAGCAGTTTAGGCAGCCCCCCTCCCACCCCCGACGGTGGTAGCCTGCCCACTGGCTCTGCAGTGGGATCTGTGTTAGCTGTGTGACCTCTGAGAGGCGGGCTGCCCTCCAGGTGATGGCATGCTCTGGGGGATGGCGTGCTCTGGGGAAGTGGCAAAGCTGCACATCCGATGGATTGCCCCAGCTCTCACCTTTGACTTACTTCTGGCTTATAGTTCCTGTTTTTTTCCTTTCCAGTCAACTTCACATTTTGAAAATATTTAAACTCATAGAAAAGTTAGGGCATGGTATAAAGTTAGGGCATGGTATTTTAAATGTAGTTTGTTTTTTTTTTTTAATGAAAATTATACTTGAGCTAGCCCTGGCTGGTGTAGCTCAGTGGATTGAGCACAGACCTGCGAACCAAAGGATTGCAGTTCGATTCCCAGTCAGGGCACATGCCTGGGTTGCAGGCCAGTTCCTGGCAGGGGATGCACAAGAGGCAACCACACATTGATATTTCTCTCCCTCTCTCCTTCCCTTCCCCTCTAAAAGATAAATAAATAAAATCTTAAAAAAAAGTTATACTTGAGCTAAGTTTAAAAGGTCAAATAGTAATGCAAAGCTCATAATGGAAAAGGTGAATCTGCCTCTTCTCCCCCCATATCTTATTCCTGCTCCTAGCACCAGCCACTTTCAACTCTGCTGTCTATTTTATCTTCTCATTTATAAAGGAAATATTTATGCTCCCTACTTTTAATATTTCATGTTTAGATGGTGATTATGAGAACTTAGCTCTTATATCTATTTTGTCACACATACCTGCGCACGCTCTCTCTCTTCCGCCATCATCATCCTAAAATGACTTCATCACACTCTTTAGTTAAATCAGTAGTCAGTGTTTACCTTATTATGAAAACATAATCACATGGATACTACCTAGTGTACTTGGATTATATTTCTTATATAATTCTTTTTTCCTCCTTTGTTGTTTGCTAGTTTTTTTAAATATATCTATCAATAATCCATGTATGAACTCTGCAAATAAATATAAAATTCTTGATAGTCTTCTATCATATCAGATAATCTCACAGTTCCTTTTTTTTATTCCCTTGGTGACATACCTCCAAGAGCTGCTGGTCTTTCTGCCCAAATAAAGACTGACGTGCTATGCAGATATTGTTCTGTAACTCCCCTTACATTTTAGGAATTCTCTTCTGAGAAAGGGTGAACGGGATGCTGAAAGCTTGCATATCAAAAATGTCTCGACTTGTACATTTGATTTCTAATTTGACTTATAGCATTCAGCTTCTGCTGTGTACCAAATCACCCCAAAATTTAGTGGCCTAAACCACATCCGCTTATGTAGCTCATGATTCTGTTACTGGGGTCAGCTGAGGCTCACCCGTGCAGCCATCGGTCAGCTAGGCAGCTGTGCTTGCTCAGGATGGCCGGCTGTCCGCTGTGGCAGTGGTGGTCCTTGGGCCCGTGTCCTTCATCACCCAGGCCAGTCCCAGCTAGCCTGAGAAAGCAAAAGCATGCAGGGGCTCTTGATGTTGTTAAAATGTTAAGATTTCCTACTCATTAACCTGAAATATATGTCCTTTAATTTCAGTGGTTTTTGATGTTCTTTAATAGAGTATTCTAATTTTTCTTACAGATTTTGCACATCTTTTATAAGATTTATTTCCAGCTACCTTATAGTGGGGTTTTTTTTTTGGGGGGGGGGGTTAATATAGATATTTTTCTTTCTTTCTTTCTTTTTTTTTTTTTTACAATTCGTTTTTATAGGTGGATGAGAATGCTGTTGACTTTTGTATTTCGATCTTTTTCCCAGCACCTGCCCTGGTCTCTGAACTCTGCAGATAAATTTCAATAGTTTCTCCCTTCTCCTCTTTCTCCCTTTCTGTGTCCTTTTCTTCCTTTCTCTCTTTGAATATAGATTATTATATTCTCTGCACACACAAAAAAAAACAAAAATAAAAACAGTTTGGTCTGTTCCTTTCCAGCTCTTGCACCTAGTTTCTTTTCTTGTCTTATTGATTTAGGTAGGCCCCCAGGATAGTATTGAATAAAAGTGTTCTTTCTTTCTAAACTTTTTATTACTTGGATATTGGACTTCCAGAATTGATCCTCTTATTATCTTTGCTCTATGATTTTTTATCTCATTTTCTAACTGTTCTACTTTTAGTAACAACTTCATTGATTTTTTTTCATTTTTGTTTGAAATTTTAGTATTTTTATTTTCTAGGAGCTCTGTGTACTCTGATTATTTCTCATAATAACATGGGTACAGTTTTGTCTTTTGCTGCAGATTTTAAAGTTTATTGGGTTTCGTTTTTTTTTTTTTTTTCTCTCTCCCTGCTGAATTTTGTTTTTGCAAATCCCTTCCCCCCCCCGATGTTTATTTTTGATATTATTATTTATTTTTCATGATACGAGTTTTCTACAATATTTGTTGATCTTTTTCTTTCATATTGAAGAATGAGACACCGAAAACCAATTGGGAGCTTTGGGTGAGGGCCAGGCCTTCTGAACTGGCAGGCTGCATGGCAGGGCAGTAGGCGCCTGCCAGCCTGTTCGCTGGAGACACTTGTAAATGTCAGTACCTGCAGGTCATTCCTATTGGCCCGTTTGACTTCCTCATACAAAAGCCTGAAAGGTTTATAAACCTTTTTTACAAAGAGTAGTTTATAATGTTCCTTTATTTCCCCAAAATGAAATTCATAGAAACTATAACCTACCTACATACATAATCCCCCAAATCAACATAATGTCTTAACTATAACATAAAGTAGAAATGAAGGGGAAGTGTATTTCAGCGGACAGGTGTGCGGGAAGGACTACGCTGGAGAACATAATGAAGTAAGTCAGGGGCTCACACTTATCAGGAGGGTCACAGAATGTGATAGCCTCGAATGTTACTGAATGACATTGTGTTTACTAATGTGGTTTTCCAAAGAAATGAATAAGTTTTTAACAACAAAACAAAATTGTTTTTCCATTAACAGGGCTGTGTTATTCCTGAGAAAGGAGGCTCTGATAATGATGAACAGGTCTTTCACTACGTGGTTATCTGTTAGAACATCTGGAATTGTGCAGGACACGGGATAGACTTCCATACTGTGGGCTGCAGGGTGACTAGTGTTCCTGGCCAGGCCTCTGCGGGCCGGGTTTGTCTTCCTTAGTTGCTGTGATGACCAAAAATATCCCCACACATTTTTAAATGTGTCATGGGTACAGTACCACTTGCCTGGAGAACCAATACTTCAGAAGAAAGGGAATATGAATCTTGTTGCATGAGATTTATATCACAACTAATGATGTTAGAAAATACACTTTGTTTTATAGTGTGTCTCAGTCTGTTTTCTAATGATTTGCGTTATGATGGGCTTGTGGTATAGCAGCAGTTTAATGTGTTGGGTTATAAACTGTAGGATGCAAGCACTACTTTTTCCAAGCACATTTGAAGATAAAGGTTATTAGAAGTTACATTGACAATTACAAGTTTAAGTGCTGTCTCTCTATATATTAAGCTTTATTTTATAGATACTAATCAGAGAACAATTGAAATGAGCATTCTCATTTCAGGGAAAATTTTTGTATCTTCATAAAGAGACTCTTTGAACATGTCTTCCAAGTGACTTAGTTTCTCTCTTTGGGACTTTTCTTTTTACTCCCACCACCTCCTTCCTTCCCCTCACCACCCTCATTTTTAAATCTTTAGGCAAAGAACAGAATAGCACAAAAATATGTATGGCTAAATTCAGTATAAAAATCATCTTAGTTTTTCTTCTAGTATTTGGTTTTAAATATTCATGCTTGATGTTTCTTTGCTTTTAGGAAGGCTGGTTTCGGGTAGCTGAAAATATGGGATTTCAGTGTCTAAAGATTGAGAGCAAAGACCCCCGGCTTGATGGGATAGACTCACTTTCTGGAACTGAGATTCCCCTGCACTACATCTGCAAGTTGGCCGCTCACGCCATCCACTTGGTGGTCTTTTATGAGAGGAGTGGCAACTACCTGTGGCATGGCCATCTGCGACTCAAAGGACACATTGACAAGAAATTTGTTCCTTTTCGAAAGTTACAGTTTGGTCGTTATCCGGGAGCTTTTGACAGGTAAGTTCGGGCTCTAAAGTGGAAATGTGAAACCTGTATTGTCCAGTCATGAATTCTGACTCGTGTGTGTGTGTGTGTGTGTGTGTGTGTGTAATCTAAGATGCTTTTCACATAACTCAGTTTTGAAATGCAAATATTCAACAGGAAGAAACTCAGGCACAAATGCACCAGGAGATGTTTATAAGAATGCTCATAGCAACATTGTTCTCGATGCCCCCAAACAAAACACTGCGTGTCCATACAGTAAGCAGTGTTGTAGAGCAGGGAAAGGAGTGGACTAGTGCCCTGAGCAACAATGTAGATGAATCCTACAATGTTGGGGGCAGAAGCCCCCCACATGGCATAAGATAATGCAAATCTTATGATGGTCTTTATAAAGAGTTCAGACACAGAGTAAAGTATGTTCAGATATGTATACTTAGGTAGTAAAAGTGGTCAAAATGTACAAACCTCCAGTTATGGGAAAAATAAGTCCGGGGAACATAGTATACAGCCAGGTGACTATAGATTTGGATTGTACATTTGAAAGTTGCTAAGAGAGTAAATCTTAAAAATTGATACCTGAGGTAATCAAAGATATGCTTGATGCTTAGCTATTTTGCTTATGTTGTATATTTTGAAGAGGCTGTCATTGCTACTCGGGACTAAGTCCTTATAATAAATCTTAACTTTTGTTTTCAGGCCAGAATTACAACAAATCACTGTCGATGGACTAGAAATTCTCATTCCAAAAGATCCAATGCACTTTCTAGAAGAAATGCCACACTCTAGGTTTATTGAGTGTAGGTATAAAGAAGCTCGAGCATTCTTTCAGGTTAGAGATAACCACATGTTACAGTTTTTAAATTCAAGGAAATGTGTTTGTAATATTTTGAGGGGGGAGGGAGATGAAGGGAATTATGGAAAGCAGGTAGAAAACATTTTTTGATTCATCTGTTTTCTTCTGGATTGTTTTCATTGTTTAAAAAGTAGATTAAACATTAGTAGACTATTTAACATTGTTTGATATTCATGGAGACCTTGTTTTATATGGACAAGCTTTGGTAGGTTTGGCGCTGGCCTCTGCTCTCAGCCAGGTCAGCCATAAACTTCATGGTGTGTTCTCTTCCTGAAGTGCTCCAGCTAGGATGAAGCCACTGCAGAGGGTGGACCGTGTGAAAAAATCGTAGAAAATAGTTCATGGAAAATGCAGATTTTTAGAGGGTTGGCACTGAGTATGAAATTTTTTGTTTATGAAGGTTTTTGAAGATAAATGCTACACAAAGACCAAGTGCTTTTGAACTTTACTTTATTCTGCTGCTCTAGCTTTCAATTCAGTAAACATTTATTGAAAGCCTATTTCCCAGACACTCTGCTGACCCTGGGGATATAAAGATGATTTTGAAGGGCATGGAAGTTCAGCTCTGAGAGAAGACGTGAAACAGAAATGCCAGGAAAACAGTGAAATTTACAGTGGGGTTTTGGTACCCCAGTTCTTTCACCTGCCTTTTTTGGGGGGGTTCCTTCTAAGGAAGGTGTGTGCACTAGGACAGGCGCATATGGGGAAACGTACCAGCCATATCATCACTGGTCAAGTGCCGGCACCAGCAAGTGCGAGGCTTTGCCGATAGGCTGTGCTGGCCCCAGGACCTAGGCCCAATGGTCCAAGTGAGCCTCCCTTACCCTGTTCCCTTACTTGTGTGACTGCGGAGCTGTGAAACATTCCCAGCCAGCCTCGTGGACGAAAAGCTGGAAAACCATGTGTGTGGATGGGCCTGCTCTAGTAGGCAGGCACCGCCCATCATATCCCCACCACATGGTAACAAGAAGCAGCAGAGGTGTGGTCCGAGGCTTGAACTTGACCATTCACTCTTTCTGCCTTAAGGGAATTTGTTCTGGCTGCCACCTCTGTCATAGTAATTATCACAGTGAATTGCAAGTGTCTGTCTTGTGCCCCTACTAGGTTATATGAACTTCTTGATGGCAGACATCTTATTTTACTCACCTCCGTAGCCCCAGTATCTATCCTGGTACCTGGCACAAAGATCCTATAATCATGGCAAAATGCACAGAGGATAAGGTGCTCAAATCAAATGATTTTTAGAGACATTGGTTAGAGCTGCTCATTAGCTAGCGGGCATTTGCCCAGACTCATTTGCTAATCGTTATGGGAAGGCAGCGTAAATGTGAAATGTTTCAAACTGCTGAGAAATCATGAAGATAGTATCGTTTTTTAATTCCATATTTGCATTCTTTTGAGATTGTTACGGCAAAGAATCAGTGTTTGAGTAAAGAGAATGGATGACTGATGTTCAGCGGGCTTTTCAGTTTATCATAGCCTCACAGATGCAGTGTTTAAAGTACCATCACAAAGCAAGACTGTGATGCCAATTGGAAGTTTATATTCGTAACAGGATCGGGGAAGCTTTGTATTCATTCCTCACAGCATTATCTCTGCCCTTCCCTGCAGCAGGACAGAGTTCTGATTCCTCACTTGTTTTTTTCCCTCTTGTGCTAATGTGTTGGTATTAGTAATATAGAGTACCTGATGGAATTAATAACTTTTTAAAATTTTTATTCTCATAAGTGTTTCATTCTTTATCATTTCTTATGTTAAAACTTTGTTTAAAAATACCATGATTAAAAACCATGATTAAAACTTTCTCAAATTAAAGTGAAGATACATTAAGTGAGCACTTGATGGCGCCAAACTGCCTTAAATACGCCTGGTATAAAACAAGCTGTGAACTAATCTAAAAATCTCACAGAGCAGCCTCCAGATGTTTAAAAAATAGTGATATATTTTGAAACATTCTCAAACTTTTATAAAAGTTGAAAATACAATACAAATGTTTTTTTTTCCCCTGAACCATTGGGAATAAGTCATAGACCATATGCCCTATAACTTTAGTATTTCCTAAAAGTGAGAATGTTCTTTAGAGGTCTTAATACAAAATTTAGGAAGTTAACACATAGATTATTACCATTTAATCTCCATTCATGTTTTCCTAATTGTCCCAATAATGACCTTTATGTCAAAAGGATTCAGTTTAACATCACATGTTGTATTTAATTTCCTCGTCTCTTTAGGCTCCTTCCGTCTCGAACAGTTTCATAGTTCCGTTTTGACTTCTCATGACTATTCCACTTTTGAGGATTTTAGGCCAGATATTTTGTGAATGTTCCCTCATTTGGGGTCTGTCTGGTTTTTCCTCACACTGGCTTCAGGTTACACAGCCTTCCCAGGAGTAACACAGGCGCGGTGTCGTGCCCTCGTTGCACGCGTCCGTGCTGCAGGACCTGGGCGTGCCGCACCTCTGTTGGCATCCACGGCGATCTCTCGATTGAGGTGGTGCCGTTTGCTAGCTTCACGCCTGTGAAGTTTCTCTTTTTTACCTTGGCAATTAATAGCATTTGGCCTGAAGCTACTTTAAAACTATGTAAAACAGTAAAAATATGTAAATACTGTCAATATCATCAAACCTTCAACCTAATTGTTTATATCAGTATGAACTGATGGTTTTCTGTTCTTTCAATTATTTTCATTTTTTTGGTCCTATAATTGTTCCATTTGGCCAATTATATAATTTGGCCATTGGGAACCCCTTCACGATGGCTTCTGTGCCTTTTTGACATGTCTCCGTCATTTTTTGAGCACTTTCTTGCTTTTTGACACAGATATTCTAGGTTTATCTTGTCCTTTCCCTGTCATAACCCCGGAATCAGCCATTTCTCTGAGTGCTGGTATCTTTTTGAAGCCAAGATCTGGATGCCAGTTGTGCTCATTGCTGCTTAAGTTTTGCTGCACACAGGTCCTCCCAGGACTAGAGCGTGTGTGTGTTTATTTCTGTATCTGTCTATCTGTCTGTCTGTCTCCATGAATTCATATTGATATCGCCAGTCTAATTAGTTTATATCCATTAAACAGCATACAGTTCATTTCCACCTTTGAGACTCCCTTCGAAAACAGTGAGAAACCTGATTCCTATTATCCTTAATATATTTATTTACTTGTTGAATCTCCACTCATTTCTGTTGCCCGCTCTCCCATGTGGATGCTGTCCTTACCCTGCTCGGGCTCTGACTCCCCACACTGGACAGCCCCTCATGTGGACACCCCCATCACTTGCTCAGCCTCTGATACTTATACCAGGCCAGCACTATGCACCTGCTTGCTCCACCTCACCCAGTGGCTCTAGTTTTGAATAGTTGGGGGGGCAGGTGGCAGGGCAGGGGGAGAATGGGAAGTGCTCTCATAACTTTCTTTGTTTAGTTTTTATTTATTTCTCAATCTACCAAGAAGTTTAGAACTGAGGTAATATACATTTTTCTTAACTTGATTTTGTTAATTGTCAAAAATAATTAATGAGCTACAGTCTGTTGAATTCCAGTAAAAAAATAAGCAGGGAATATGGAAATATCCAGACACCTGGCCTAAGAATGCATTTTGCTTTAGATGTGCTGGTAGCCCTCAGAATTAGCCTTCCTTTCCCCTGCTTAACCAGCCTGCTGGATCTGTGAGGTGGAGGAGGGAGGTGATAAAGGTATCGGTCTCATACTGGTTTTATTCCTTCCCCTTTAAACTTGTCCCTAGAATCTTCTATAGACTTATTTTACAGGATAAATGTGTGACTAACAGGGAACTGTGAAGCTTCATTTTTATAAGAGAAAAATATATGGGGCTAATTTTCAGACTTAATTCAGATGTCACAGAAACGTTTCTAGGCATTTAGAAACGGCCGTAACGGCTGACTCTTCGCCATACCTGCAGCAGTACCTTGAGGACAGCAGCGTGGAAGCTGTGGCCTTTCGGAAGAGTGCGAAGGAGTTGCTGCAACTCGCAGCCAAAACGCTGAAGAGCTTGGGAGTGCGGTTCTGGCTGAGCAGCGGAACTTGCCTAGGTAACATCCTCGTTGCTTCACATTTGTCTTTGTGTCATTTTGTCCTCTTTGGCTTCTGGGATAACTGCTTCAGATGACAAAATGTCAGTGATCATTTAAGTGTCGTATGTATGGATAGAATAAATGTAGTGCGTGGAGCAGGAATTTACTGATTTCTTTAAAGAAATTAATTTCAGAAACGTAAGAGTTAGGAAGGTCATACATGTGTTTACCAAAAATTATAATTCACGTGTATAAAATGTACATTAGAACATGTGGACTACATTGGATTCTCATTAGCATTTTATTATTTCTATCCCAAATTGTTGTTGCATTTTTAACAAACTATTCAACTCCTTTAGTTACGCATGATACAAGCATCTTGCTTGCACCAAAAGTTTGTACTGAGAGGAAGATTGAAGGGAGGGCCTTAAGGACTTGGCAGCCCTCCTCCAGGCCCTCGGTGGTGCCGCCGATAGGACCTCACTGCCTCCCCATGTTCTCTCCGCTCGGAGATGCGGAAACGTGGTTCCTAGAGTCTGTGGGCAAGTTGCTGTTAGAGTCCGAGAACGATTTCTGGATCTCTTTCCACTGTGCTTTGGATCAAATTCTTTGGAATTTCGAGTATTTTAGAATCTTAAATGTTGTTATTTTCATTGCCTCTTATTTATAACTGCAGTTGGTTATAGCTGGGTTCTTTCTTGATTATAACTGTATTTTTAGAAAAATTAATTCTCCTGCTTTTATAGGATTACTATATAATTTATTTCTAATTCAAGAGACTTTTGAAAGTGAAAAAGAGACCCATTAATAATAATGTTGAACAACAGTTGTAAACTGGGATATTTGATTATCCTGTTAGACTCTGGAAAATTCACATGGTTCCTCTTGATGAGGAGCATACAGCTAGCATAAGCCAAAAAGAGAGAGAGAGAACTATATTTTGCTGTGTATAGTGCATACTTTTTTGCCCAAATTTTTTGGGGAAAAATAAGGATGAGCATTATATGTAGGTGGCACCTGAAATTCTTTGTATTTGTTCTTGCATTTTACCATTATTTGTTACATAAAATTTCTTGTAATATGTTGAAAAATAAACGCTAAAATTCCTTTATAATACAAAAAACAAGTATCTAAACATAAATAAATAAATAATTGAATTAAAATTAAAGTGTTTTTTTTTTTTCCTGAAAGTTTAGGCCAAAAACGTGGGTGCATATTTCACAGAAGCGCATTGTGCATGGCAAAATATGGTGCCTCTCACACACACTTGTGATCTATACTTTAAGGCTTAACTTTTTGAAGCAAAATGTTTCATTTGTCTTATGGCTATGTCAGCGGAAATATTTCTTAATCATTTCTCATGGTTTGTTTTGAATTTTTAGTCCCATGGCTTTCTTTCAGTTAAGGGCATTTATAGAATGAGGGGGTTGGATTAGATGACATTTAAGAGCCTTCCATTCTGTTTTTTATTCTCACCCAGGGGTATTTTTTTAATTGTTTTTAGATAGAGATGAAGAGAAGGAGGGAAACATCGATTGGTTGCCTTCTCGTACACTCCCTGACTGGGGATCAAACCCACAATATGGGTGTGTGCCCTGACTGGGAATCGAACCTGAGATCTTTTGGTCTAGGGGATGATGCTCTAACCAACTGAGCCACACCAGCCAGGGCGACAGCCTTCCTTTTTTAATAGTTTATGATTCTTTTACAGATGTGAATTGTAGATTTTTCTCAAAAAAATCTATAGGTGAGACACCCCCATCCTATGCTTCTAAAGATTCATGTTAAAATAAAATGAAAGTTTAGAATTCCAAACAGCATTGCTTGATAGCAATACCTATAAAGATAATTGTAGACATTTATTTAGTTTTTAAATAATTTGGATGGGAGTCTTCAAAGGATAATAGAGGAGACCAAGGAGCCCTTAGTAATATTAAGGTATAATTTTTTTTCTTTTAAATTAGTACTGTAGCATCTGGTTGAGAAGTAGCTACATAGTAAATAACTAGAAATATGTTTTGACAGTATGCTAAAAATTAAGGTTGATACTGCTCTTCTTTTTTGCATGATCCATCAGACATGAGCTATTCAAAGCAGTTAAGTTCTACAAATTATTACTCAGGAAAGGGATATTGTTTAAGCAAAATAACTAAATTATATATTTTTAGCATATCTTAAAAGCAGGCTTCATCCTTAAAGGTTTCTGATTAAACATTCTCAAAAGTAATCTAACTTTTTTAGTTTCATTTTATTTTTCACTAGGCTAGTTCAGTTGTCCCAATTTTTCCCCCTTTGCCCCCATCTACCCAGCACCCCCCTCTCCCTCAGGCAGTCCCTCTCCTTTGTTCATGTCCACAGGTCATGCATATCAGTTCTTTGGCTACTCCATTTCCTGTACTTGGTCTTAACATCCCCCTGCCAGTTCTGTAACTACCAATTTGTACTTCTCAATCCCTTTACCTTTTCTGCATTCCCCCAGACCCTCCTCCCTGCCCCACTGCCCACCATCACAGTGATCTCCCTATCTATGACTCTGTTTCTGTTCTTCTTGTTTTCTTAGTTTGTTTTTAGATTCAATTGTTGATAGTTATATATTTACTGCCATTTTAATGTTCATAGCTTTGATCTTCTTTTTCTTAAATAAGTCCCTTTAACATTTCATATAATAATGATTTGGTGATGATGAACTTCTTTAGCTTTACATTATCTTGGAAGCATTTTATCTGCCCTTTGATTCTACATGATAGCTTTGCTGGATAGAGTAATCTAGGTTTTAGGTCCTTGCTTTTCATCATTTTGAAGACTTCTTGCCAATCCCTTCCAGCCTGCAAAGTTTCTTTTGAGAAGTCAGCTGACAGTCTTATGGGAACTTCCCTGTAAGTAACTCTCTGCTTTTCTCTTGCTGCTTTTAAGATTCTCTCTTTGCCCTGGCTGGTGTAGCTCAGTGGATTGAGCACGGGCTGTGAACCAAAGGGTTGCAGTTCAATTCCCAATTAGGGTACATGCCTAGGTTGCAGGCCAGGTCCCCAGTGGGAGCCATGTGAGAGGCAACCACACATTGATGTTT
This sequence comes from Anoura caudifer, assembly GCA_004027475.1. Taxonomy (NCBI): domain Eukaryota; kingdom Metazoa; phylum Chordata; class Mammalia; order Chiroptera; family Phyllostomidae; genus Anoura; species Anoura caudifer. The sequence goes on along the minus strand of PVKU01001899.1, from coordinate 70,232 downwards.
CTCTCCCTCTCTTTGCCCCTCCCTTCCCCTCTCTCTAAAAATAAAGAAATAAAATAAGATTCTCTATCTTTAACCTTTGGCATTTTAATTATGATGTGTCTTGGTGTGGTCCTCTCTGCATCCATCCCGTTTGGGACTCTGTGCTTCCTGGACTTGTATGTGTGTCTCTTTCATCAAATTAGGAAAATCTTCTTTTATTTTTCAAATAGGTTTTCAGTTTCTTGCTCTTTCTCTCTTCTCCTCCTCGCACCCATCTGATGCATTAGTTGGAACACTTGATGTTGTCCCAGAGGCTCCCTTACACTATGCTCAGGTTTTTGGAGTCTTTTTTCTTCTTGCTGTACTAATTGGATATCTTTTTCCTCTTTATGTTCCGAATCATTGATTTGATTCTCAGCTTCATCCACTCCACTGCTGATTCCCTGTAAATTGTTCTTTATTTCAATTAGTGTCTCCTTCATTCCTGATTGAATCATTTTTATGCTTTTGAAGTACCCACTGAATCCCTTGAGCATCCTTATAACTGCAGAGTTCAGTGTTTTGAACTCTGCATCTGATAGATTGCTTGTCTCCATTTTGTTTAAAACTCCAGTTCTTTTTCTGGAGTTTTGTTGTGTTCTTTTATTTAGGCCATATTTCTTTCTCTCCTCATTCTGGCAGCCTCCCTGTGTTTCTTTCTATGTATTAGGTAGAGCTGCTTTGACTCCATGTCTTGGTAGCATGACCTAATGTAGTAGGTGACTTGTAGGGTCCAGTGGCACAGCTGCCCCTATCCCCCAAGCTGGGTACTTGAAGTCCGCCCTCCTTGTGAGCTAAGGATGCCCTCCTCTTGCAGATGAGTCTTGATTGCTGTCAGCAGGTCAATGGGAGGGATTTACCCAGCTAAGACAGCTGGTAGGACTGGCTGTGAGCCCTGACCCACAACCACCACCCTGCCTGGCTTGTGGAGATGGTTTGGTGGTGGTGTCTGATATAGTCCGTAACTGTCTGCTGCATGTGCAGGCGCTAGGGTTTCCCAGGTGGTGCAGGCCAAGGTCAGCCTCCACCTGTGTTCTTCCGGGGGCCCCTTGGCATAAGCTATAAAGCAATCTGCAGATGGCTGCTGCTAGTGCCAGGCCTGGGTCCACTGGGTAAGAGGTAACAGGGGCTGGACTCAGCTGTTCCTTGTTTGAGCAGATTTAGGAAGGTCTGAAGCCTGTGCCTGGCCCAGTCCTTCATGTGGAAAAGTTACCAGTTTGGGTGGGCCCGTAAGTTGGATGGGGCAGGCCTTTAGGTAATCATCATGGCAGGGCTTAGCATGTGAGCCAGGTTGATGGAGACTCAGATACGGTGCCGTAAATTGTGACTTTGTGTGGGGGAGGGCTCAGAAAAGGTACAAGGGCTGCTGTCTGCCGTTAGGTCTGAGAGCTGTCCCCCAGCTCTCACCCTGATACCAGACCCTTCAGTTCCTCCCCATATGCCACTGGTGCCCTTAAAGGTGCTGCCCTGGTGCTGGAGGCCAGAGGGAGCAAGTCTGAGTATGACCCTGTGCAGGGCCCTCCCAGAGGAGACACCTGAGAACCAATCCCACAGTTTCTTCTGCCAACCCAACTCCTGCTGGTTTTGACAGCCAGAAGTTACGGGGATTATCTTCCAGGTCCTGGAACTCAGGGCTGCGTGGTCTGGTGTGGAGCTGGGACCCCTCGCTCCTGAGATATCCCTTTGTTTCACATCCACCACAAGTGGGTTTGGGACCAGCCCATTCCATGTATCCATGTATCCACATCTCTTCCCCTTCATCTCTCCTATCCATTTGGATGAATGTGGTTTCTTTAATTCCTTAGTTGTCGGACTAACATACAGCTCGATATTTTGACTGTTCTGAGTGATATTTGTTCTGTAGTGTAGCTGTAATTTTGCTGTGGTTGTGCAAGGAGGTGAGCCATGTTTACCTATTTACCTATGCCTCCATCTTAACCAAAAGTCTAATTTTCTGAAATGGATGGCTCACCTAACGTTATTAAAGCTGATACTTTATTCAGAAATTAAAACACAATACGAAAATTTTTGAGGATGCTTAGTGCTCAGTCCAGTAAAAGGAAGGAAGCAGGTGGGAGAGAGGGAAGAAGGAAGGACGGATTGGTTTTTTTAACAGATGGGTCCTATAATTACAGACTTAGTTTAGGATTTAATTTTTAAAATATAATTTTAGTAAAGCACTTTAACTCTAATCCTATGAAATAAAATCCACTGTTACAAAGATCATTCATTATAACAATGACTAATTTTTTTCCAAACTTACATTTTTTAAGTTTTCTTTTTTTTTTTCTTATTTTTTTTTTTAGGATGGTATCGACAGTGCAGTATTATTTCTTATAGTAAAGATGTTGACATAGGAATTTTTATTCAAGATTACAAATCTAATATTATTGCAGCATTTCAGGATGTAGGACTTCCACTCAAACACAAATTTGGGAAGGTCAGTAATGATAATCTATTTTACTTCATAAGTCACATGTCTCAAAAGTAAAGTTTGTATTAAACAACCCAGAAATGATTAAGAGTGTTGCATGCGTCATTGTATCACTTGGTATCCACCTGGATGAATTAGGCAGAAGCTTGCTAGCACTTGTGACCTCCACAGTATTTTTAAAAAACTACAAAATCTGGCTCTCTATTAATGATAGAGAGAAAGACCTTGGGCTCTTGCAGATGAATTTATTCCCATTACATTAGGCAACAATATAAAATTAATATAATACATAATGTACATTAATATAATAAGTAAGAATCCCACCTACGCTACCTGAAGTTATGTTGTTTCTCATGATTCATTTAGTTTTATGTTCACTTGGGCACCGTAGCATTATCAACGCAAAACATTTCATTCATTGCTAAGGGTTAGAAATACAGGCTCATTTCAAAGAGTACTTGAATTTCTTGTTTATTTCATCTGTCCTAGGTCATAGCAGTTTTTTCTGAAGTCAGCTAGGAATAGGTCATCATGGCTTCGATGAAATCTCCTTTTACACAATTTGATTCCGATGCCCTAGGCCTCTGATCCCTTGCAATCACTTTACTATTAATTTTCTTGTTCTCAGAGTGGTTTTGTCCTGGAAATCAAGTAGAACTATGTTTAGTCACTGGAAGATTATTTTCCTCATTATAAATGTTCCAGTTCATTTTTTACAAATTAATAAAATATTTTCCTGAGATCAAAGTCAAAGCAGTAGAACTCCAGTCATTCAGCAAACATCACCAGCACTGTGCTTTGCACCCAGGACATAAAGGTGAATAAGTTATAGTCACTACCTTTGAGGAGTTCTGTATCTAATTGGAAGGAAAAAAACTGCATAAATAAGCATGTGATTGATTCTGTAACAGACATGCACCAAGTCCAATGAGAACAAAAGTGTTTGCAGGATAAATTTCTTTAGGAAAATACTCTCAGAATTCCTTGTTCCTTTAACTTTATTTTTTCATGTACATATTTTAATGGTCTATGGTCTGTATATGGGTTGATCTAATACAACATTTACTTAAGTACTTATATACTGATTATAATGAAAAACTTCTTTCCTGATGTTGTACTTGATTATTAAAGGGAGTAATTTGTCTTTGGTTCTTTCTTTCTGTAGTCAGAAAGGGGCTCAGGAACAGGATGTTCTGCAGAGTGACAATTTACTGTTAAGTCATTATCCTGAGCTGTCATCAATTCTAAGAGGCAGCATTATTTTATATGCATTCAAGAAAGAAATCAAATGATGGCATGCTACTGATGCATCCCAATTTCAGAGGTGCTCCTACTTGAAAACATGTATTTTAAAATCAATACTCTATATAAAACATTACCTTTCTTTAAAAAAATGTATATTTCCATCCTGGCTGCTGTGGCTCAGTGAATTGAGTGCTGGCCTGTGAACCAAAGGGTCGCCGGTTCAATTCCCAGTCAGGGCATGTGCCCCGGTTGCAGGCCAGGTCCCCAGTAGGAGGTGCATGAGAGGCAACCACACAATGATCTTTCTCTCCCTCTCTTTCTCCTTTCCTTCCCCGCTCTTTAAAAATAAATAAGTAAATAAAATCTTGTTAAAATTTTTTTTAAATTAAAAATGTATATTTCCTTTGTTTCAGTCTGTGAAGGTGTTCTTCTTCCTTCTAGGTAGAAGACAGCTTGGAACTATCTTTCCAGGGAAAAGATGATGTGAAACTTGACATTTTTTTCTTCTATGAAGAGACTGACCATATGTGGAATGGAGGCACTCAGGCCAAGACAGGAAAAAAATTTAAGTATGAATTAGATAAGTACTTATAAAAGGGGCAATAGAAATAACTTTGGAGGTTAGAGAAAAAGACAGACTCTGGCAAGGCGGCATTATCAGCTAATACTTTCTCAGCTTACCCTTAGAGCCCAAGTATGTTTGTGAGGTGAGAACTACCTCTCAGCAGAGTCTGCAAGGAAGAAGTGTCCCTGGTTTGTCAATCCAAAGGGTCGTTAAGATTAGAAGCCTTTGAGTCATCAGAAAGATTAAGCCAAAACAAGGAACATGAAAACCAAGCTCAGAGCCTGAGCAAAAACACTGATTGGCTATTAGACCTGTAGGAGCTTGATAATTGGGTAGGAATGGGTTAAAGATGGGTAAGGAGACAGTCATAGTAAAGCAAAGTTTAAGTGACAAAATTGGGATTGAATGGGGCTGAGGCCATGACTGCTGGGCAATCTCTGATAAGTGCCTTTAATATAGACTGAGGGCTAATCCTTAAAGGATACTCATTGGGCTTAACAGCTACCATATTTAGTCAAATGTAAGATGATATCCACTGTAAGATGCACCATTATTTTATGTGCTACTAAGAAAGGAAAAACTGCCAATTATAATCATAAGACGCATGACTCACAGATGGAAAAATTGGTGGTGGTATGTCAGAACTGAAGGAATGCAGTATGTTAGATTGGCATTGTAAACATTTTTTTAATGCTGCTGTAGTAAATCTCCTTGATGGGAAAAGACAAAAAACAGCATTAGAGTAACTTTGCTGTCCGTTGTGATGCAGTTAGCCCATTCTCAGTTCTGAGAGGGAATGAATGGGAATGAGAACCCGAAGAGCAGGGGCTTTGGAGTCAGCCTGACCTTGGAACCCGAAGCTGCACCTAACTAACGTGTGACCTTAAGCTTTGCTAGACATTAATCTCCTCAGCTGTTAAACTTGGGTAGTACTACTCTCTGTCAGGCACCTTGTGAACATTTGACATGTACTAACACATCTAATCCTCATAACAACCTTAAGATGTAGACATTCAGTTAGGCACTGAGAATTTATGTAGTTTATTCAAGATCACATAGCAAATAAGCGAAGGAATCAGAGAGCAGCCTGTCTCTAGAATTCATCATTCTAACCTCTACTTCCCACCACCTCTCTACTGTACTTGACAATCTGAGGCACTTAGCATAATGCTTAGTACTTACTAGGTAGATGGTGGTTATCGTTGTTGTTATTTTATATTATTACTATGATTACTAATGTGATTAATATCATGAGTCATTATCAGGTAGATGACCAGGGGCATAAATGTACCTCACCAAGTGGCTGAGATTGGTGCTTCGATCACTGAGTGCGTTGAGCCATTGGGCACAGTGGGGAATGTTCCGTAACACAGACGAGGAAATCCGCACTGAGCCTAGGTTCTCCTGCCTCTGTTGACATACGATACTGGAACCGCCAAGTCTTTATTTGAAGGCAAGGGGTCTTCATGTAAAGTTGAACTTCTTCTGGAGGTTTGAGAGTAATCCAAACCTTTTCCCCAAAGTTATAAAGTATCCCCAAGTTGACATTGACCCCAGAGCTTATTCCCGAAACGTTTTCTTTAGTATAAAAAAGTATTTTACTGTTTGACAACACACTTTCATGCTGGGTAAGTTCTGATTATAAGTTAATGAATATGTAATTGACACTGTCATTGTGACTAGTTACATGGGGGGCAGTAAGTCCCACGGTTTATTTATTCAGGTATGGTAAAGATGCCAAATTTCATGTATAATTTAGAGTTGTTTTAAAAAAGCTGTAAGACCCCTGGCCAGTGTGGCTCAGTTGATTGGAGCATAGTCCTGTAAAACAAAGGTTGCAGGTTCAATCCCCAGTTCGGGCACATACGGGAGGCAAACAATCAGTTTATCTCTCACATCGATGTTTCTCTCTTTCTTTCTCCCTTTCTGTCCCCCTCCCTCTCTCTCTGTCTAAAAATCAGTAAATCAGCCCTGGCCTAGTAGCCCAATTGGTTGGGGCGTCATCCTGTATGCCAAAAGGTTGTGGGTTTGATTCCCAGTCAAGGCACATACCTAGGTTGCGGGTTTGATCTCTGCTTGGGGCACATATGGGAGGCAGCCAGTCAGTGTTTCTCTCTCTCTCTCCCTTCCTCTCTCTCTAAAATTAATAAACATTTAAAAGAATTTTTAAGTCTCTCATTGAGAGAAAAAAGCTGTAGGAAAGTATAGCATAGAAATTAAAGACATGAGGCCAGTCTGCTTGTTTTTGAATCCCATAGCTGTATTACCTTGGGTAAGTTATTTAACTTCTCTGTGTTAAGGTTCCTCAAGTGTGAAATGGGAATAATAATAGAAATTGCCATCGAGCAGATTTAAAGATTCAGCTAATATACAAAAAAGGGTTTTGAATAAAATTAAGCATGTCCTGAGTTCTAAGTAATCATTAACTGCTTTTATTAATACTAGTAAAAGTAGTGGTAAAGAAAACTATTCCTCTTCTTAGTCTTATGATAAATTTAGAGATTAGGAACCTATATAAGTATCTCAATATTAAACTGTTAAATCTATTCTTAGAGAACTCATGAGGATGTCACCTTTTTCTAAGAAAGATGATTCTTAGAGCGAGTATCATAATCCTGTTATTCTTAAATTTTCTTTTAAGACTTGAATTCCTTCTCACTGACATCTGAAACCCACAAACCTCAAAAGAACTGTTCGTTTCTAACCACTATATTTCTGAATAAGAAGAGCTTCTTTCATTCTGCCTTAACTGCTTGTTATGGTAGCGGTGTTTGGGAAGTGGGGAGTGTTCTGATTATTTAACGAGAGAAATGAGCAGTGATGGAACTGTCTGGGCAGATGGTGCAAGTCCCAGATTTTCTGTCATGTTACCGTGACCTTAAAAGGCAGAGAAAAGAACGGAATGGCTGTGTAGAGCAGTTTCTCTGGAAGATTCCCCCAGCCATATGCCATTTTCATTTTTTCCGGCACTATTTGCTTTGAAGAACTGTAGTATTTTCCAGAGGGGGGCAAGAAACCTTTAGAGTTAGTCTAAGGGTCTTTTTTATCTTTATAATATTTTACTTTTTATTCCTGCATGGTAAATTCTGAGAAAAGCTTAACAATATCATAGAATGCTTACCAATTTTCAAAAAGTTGGAGAGGAGCTCAGGAAGGAATAAAAAATTTCCTCCTTTCAAAACTTTACTCTTGCCCTGGCTAGTGTGGCTCCTTTGGTTGGAGCATTGTCCCATAACTCAGGGATTGTGGGTTTGATCCGGGTCCGGGCACACACAGGAAGCAACCAATCCATGCTTCTCTCTTGCATTGATGATTCGCTCTCTCCCTTCTTCTCTCTCTAAAAAGCAATGAAAGAGTGTCCCCAGGTGAGGATGAAAAAAAGAAATTTTACTCTTTGCCTTCAGACTATGTTTTTGGTCCTAAGATTTAAAAATAATTATAATATTAATAATATCAATAAAGATACGGATACCACGGTATCAGCTAGATATTAGGTACTGTGATAGGTACTTTATAATCTCAAATCATCTTCACATTACCTTTACGGGTTAGGTATTCTCACTCCCATTTAAATATGAGGAAACTGAAGCTCGGAGAAGTTAAGTAACTCACTCAGGGTCATCTTGCCATAATGGCATGGCCAAGGTTTACCTCCAGACCTGTCGGACTCTTAGGCAAAACTACTTCCTTCTAAGAGTTAATAGATTAGAGCAATACATGGCTAATAAGTACTGTATAGAGTTAGCTGCCGCTACTACTACCCTTACTATTTATCATGACTATTACAGTCACTACTACTACTACTGTGTTGCTACAACGCGGTGATAACTTGGGTTAGTTATTCTCCGGGCAAGCATTTTCTTTCTAGGTCTAATATTTATTCCATCCTTAGCTTTTAGTCCATCACTCCTTTACCTGAATTCATTCTTTTACCTGAAATCTGAAGTCTACTCTTCAATATTGTCTAGATTTTTTTATATTTATTTTTGTTCTCCAGAGTCCCAATCACTAGGAATAAAAGCAATGAAGTAATAATTATGCCTCTTGAGATACGAAGTTTTTATTCCACAACTTCCCAGTTCCTACAAATACTGCCCGTATTTCTTTATTTCTTTCCTTCCCATCTGAATCATCTGATGTAAGCAGAGGCCAGAAGTTTGAGGAGCGATACTAATGGTAATAATGAAGATAACTCTCACTGAGAACTTGCTGTATGCTAAGCACTATGCCGAGCTTTTTGTGCATCATCTCACTTCACCCTCACAACGAGTTTATACAGGAGATTTTATCATTGTCACCTTTATTTTGTGGCCGAGGAAATTACAGCAGAGCTAAGACTCAGACCGAGGACCCATCACTTCAGCGCTCACGTTCTTATCAGCGTGCAGTGGTAGTGTCACCGTGATCTGCGTCACACTGTTAGTGAGGGGGTCCTCAAAGACATTCATTTCGTCCCATGTCATTTCAGTGTGATGCTGATGAGATGCCGTAGGAACAGAGCTCTTGATTATGTCAATTGGCCCGTGGTAAAACTGTTTTCACATTTTATGTCATTTTGCTTGAAGTTGCTGAGCCTATCAGTGACATTAAGCGAGGACTTACCGTGCTCCCTCCCTGACAGTGGCACGTTTGTTAGTTGGCATTGTCAGGGCAGTACAGCCACCTCAGTGTCCTCTACTTGGAGAGCTGCTGCCCCCTGGACTTGTAGTGGGCTCCTTATAGCTTCTGATATTTGCAGGTTTTGCTTATAATATATATCTTAAGAAAATTTGGATCTCTTCCTCTGTGCAATGACTAGACGCCTATCCAAGTGTGGCTCCAATATAATTTAATATTTAATTTCTGAAAATTTATTGACTGCTATGTGCTAAAGATTCTGATGTGACTATGACTTAGTTTCTTCTCCAAAGGATCTCATAATCTAGGTAAGAGACAAATAGTAAAGTACGGTGTCAGCCGTGCAGGAATCGAAGTGCAGTCAGATGCCGCATAATGACGTTTCGGTCAATTACAAACCACTTACATGACAGTGGTCCCTCGTGACTATAATGGGCATGAAAAATTCCCATCGTGTAGTGACTTGTAGCTGCCTTAACACTGTAGTGCGACCCATTGCCCACGTGCTTGCGGTGATGCTGGTGTGAACAGGCCTGCTGTGCTGCCGGTCGTATAAAAGTGTAGCACGTTACAATCCTAGATGGCACGTAGTGTTAGGTAATGATACAAACGACTGTTACTGGTCTGTGTATTTACTATGCTGTACTTTTATTGTTACTTTAGAGTCTTTCTACTTATAAAAAGTAATTTTGCCGTAGAACAGTGCGATGCTGACAGCAGCATCATTCATCTCGTATTTACCGCATCTCTTGGTTGCATCCTTTTCTCTTGTGCTTGGTTTCATGCCACGTTGTGTACAGTAACATGCTGTATGGGCTTGTAGCCTGTGAGCAATAGGCTGTACCCTGTGGCCTCCGTGTAGAGTGGGTTAGGCCGTCTAGGTTGGTCTGTGACGTTCGCACACTGACGAAAGCACCTAATGACACGTTTCTCAGGGTGCATCCCCTTCTTTGAGCAGCTCATGACTGTGTGTGCCAGGTATGGTTGAAATACCAAAGCAGCTTCATCTAGAAGCAAGGCAAGCAAGTGTGGCTTAAAAATAGAGAAGTTTGTTAGGTAGACAGGGGGAATATGGAGAAAGGCCTAATAATACATTTACTTCACTGTTTTTCTATTTAGACTGTTCCCATATTTTATTATTAAAAATCCTATATGCATCTTTGTACAATAAGTAAAAGCTTTATTTGGGATTATTTCCTTGCATAGATTTCCAGAAGCAAAATTATTGTTTGATTGTGTCATCTGAGAAATAGGGGAGTATATAGGCAATACTCTAATACCAGTAAAAGTAAAGCATTTTATTTCTCAGTGTCTTGTTTTTTCTTTGACTCCATAAGACTCTTAGCAGACCTCCATAGTCTTCCTTGGCAGCATGTTTTATTCTACCTACTTGTTTTTCCGCCTATATTTTCAATAAACGTTTAATTCTGTGATAATTTTACACTTGCAGAAAAGTTACAAAGATACTGCAGAGAGTTTCTGTACACGAGCTACCTGCCCCCCCAGTTAACACACAGTCACCGTGGCACGTTTGTCGAAACCAGTTACCGACACTGGTGTGCCACAGGCCACTAAACTCCAGGCTCAATCTGTATTTCTCCAGTTTTCCCACTGATGTCCTTTGTCTGTCCAAACATCTAATCCCAAACACCACATTGCATTTAGACACCCGGCCTTTTGAAACTTGGTTTTAGTCCAAGAGCTTAAGCATGTTCAGTAAATAGTACCAGATTATTATACATCATCAAAAGTTCCAATTCTTCCCATTGAAGAGTGCTGAGTCGCCTCCGTTTGAAGCTGCTCCTCAGTACCTCTAATTGGAAATAATCTCCCCTTCTTCCGAATTTCCCAAATTTTTTTCCCTCTTTACCACTCTCATGCTTTATTTGGGTACCTTTGCTGATTAGCCTGTCCTGTCAGAGTTATGGTGAGAGTCAGGCCTGGTCAATCAGTCAGGCCGAGGTGAGCACCGAGCCCTGCTTGGAACTAAAGTCGGGCCTCCCGAGTGCGGTCTGCGTGCTGTGTTCAGCGGTCGGGTGACACCAGGTCGATGACTTGATCCCGCCCAGCGCCTCTGGGGAATTAAAGCCATAAAGTTATCACCCCGATTGTTTTCATGCACTCTGCTTCGCAAGAGGTTAAAGACTAGAGTCGGTTGTTGAGCCCGTACTCACAGGTTCTCTCAGCTTCACAGACGCTCTGCTCCCATCGTTTTAGCTTTTAAAAAACACGCTTGTCTTTGTAGTACTTACAGCTGTGAAGTTAAAAAGGCAAATTTGAGCAAATGTGTATATTTAAACCATTGGCTTTTCTAAAAGTGATCTCGTATTTTCTACTCTGTTTATGCCTCATATTTTACAACATGAAGATTATATCTCTGAGGAAGAAAAAAGATTATATCTTAGGTCTCCTTAATTATACCTCTAAACCTTTAGTGAGTAGAGGGTGCAAAACTGAGTCATTTGGGGGGAAATTTTGAACGTTATGTGGTAATTGTGTATTTATACAGTATATAGAAGTGGCAGTTATTTACATAGCAAGCTTTGTTTTTTTAAGAAATTACCTCGGAATGAATAAACAGATCTTTTATTTATGGGAAGTAAATTATATCAAGACTGTCATGTATTTTGTCCTTTAGTGTAATTCTGTAAGGTATTCTATAAGGTAGTATTTTGTGATATAAAATGATCTTCACAATAGGACTCGTACACAAATGTAGCAGTGCAATTCATAGTGGCCAAAACGATGGAAACAATCCAAACGTCCATCTTCCGGTGACCAGGTAAACAAATGATGGTGTGTTCAAACAATGGGATACTGCCCGGCAAGAGAGGAATGAACTACTGAGAGACGCAATAACAGGGATGAATCTCCAAAACATTTTGCTAATGGGGAAGAAGCCAGATAAGAGGAGTACATACTAGTAACTATTTATTTGAAATTGTGGAGCAGGCACAACAAACCAGGAGTGTGAAAAGACCGGTGCCTGCCAGGGCCAGGGTGGGGTGACTGCATGACTGCCAAAGACTGCGGGGAGCTTTCGGAGGCGAGGCGGCAGAAATGTGCTGTCGCTGGATTATTGTAGTGGTCACGTAGGCATGTGCATTCGTCAGAACGTAAAATGAGTGCACTTCAATGCATGGGAATTACACCTCAGAAAGGTGACTTAAAGGGTAAAAGAAAACAAAAAATATTTTATGACTCAGAAAACCAACGCTAAGAGAAAAGATCCCAGTATCACAAGTTGAAACAGGTATCTGGGACCAGAGCTGTGAATTGATCAAGCCAGACCTAACTGCTGTGATAAACTGATAATCTCATTGGACAGATTGGGATGAGAGAAGACTGATGTATTTAGTATGAAATCTTAAATCATGATTTAATCTCCTTTTATTATCATTATTATTATTATAATGTGTGAAATCCTATAAAATGTGTGTGAGACAAAGCGAGCACAGCTGGAGTTTGGCTGATTGTGGGTGAGCTATAGATCTAGTTTTTTTGAATTTATGCAGTAGAAATAAAAATGTCCTAAGGTTTGTCCTCTGGCCTTAAAAGTGTTGTGCATGCCTTAAATAGATAGTTTTTGATATAGTCATTTTGAGTGTGTGTTCAAGTGTTACTTTGTAACTGTCCATACAAAGTGTTGTCTACTCATCAATAGCAAAACCTTTTCTTCTTTCTCGTGCGGTACAGATAACCACTTGCTCTGTCCTATAGAAATTGCATAGCAGAGTTTAATAGTCAGTAGATGACATTTAAAACTTTTGATAAATTTCCTAATTAAAAAGAAAGAGTTATTTTAGTAGACTTGGAATAAAAGGAATCCAGAATTCCTTTAAGCTGATAAACGGAATGTAACAAAAACTTAGAGTGAGCAATTGTATTTAATGATAAAACTTTAGACACTTTTCTATTAAAGTTAGAAAAGAACATAAGAATGCATGCTCTTCTTTCTTCTATTAAGCCAGAGGGTTTAAGGCACTGGTATAACACAAGGAAAAGAAATTACAAGTTAAAAGAAGAGACAAAATTGGTAAGGTGGATAAACTATTTGTGTTGTTTTACATTCTTGTTTAACAAAATGGCTCTGCAAACTTGTTTGAAAGGTCAGATCCAGTTGTAACTGATGTCTCTAGCTCACTTAGCCTAGCTAACTGAAAATAATGAAGAAGTGTTTTTCATTTAGCAGTTATGTTTATAGGTTTTACATAGCTGATGAAATTACTTTATCCAACTACCACTAAGTAGTTTTCCCAGATTTGAGGGGTGTCCGTGAGGGAACAAAGAGTCTACTCCAACTAACTCCGAATTCTAACTACTGTTCTATGCAAAAGTAACAAAGTAAAAACTGTATGAAGTAGAAAATGAATGGAAGGATTTTTACATGTGTGCATGTGATAAGACCTTGAATTTTATTCTGATTTAGGGTTGGTTGCTTTGTCTGAATTTATGTCTGTTCACATTTTGGATCCTATCAGAGCTTTGAAAGCCAAGGTTACATTTTAGACCCGTGGTGTATTATTAGCCATTATTTACCGGTGACCTGGACAGAGTATGTGGCATGTGGTGTTCTGTGTCACTAATCCCCCCACCCTCTCCACAATCCCATTTTACCATCAGTTTTTATAATTTATGGTTTGTTTATCTTTTCTCTTCTCCTAGGAAGTTGGAATTTTCTTTTGGCTGTATGGATTAAAAATTACTTGGTGAAAAGAAAAAGTTTAGGGATGTTTCCATTGAGGAACAAAATTAACATTCGAGTTAAACTGCCTTTGCGTTATTTTAACATTGTTTATGTATTTTAAATGTTCTGCTTTTGTTCATAAACCTTTTATGGTTCAAAACACTGCTTCTGTCAAATCTGTGGTATTCTTATTCACCCTGTTTGTCGTGGATCTATGAGTTTCCTTTCAGCTTTTTGCTAAAACTGTGGAGGCTAATATTTAAGAGAGAAGTTTCCAGACCTGGGTTACTGGGTAGACCATGATTTTTGCCTCATTTCAACCTCAGCAGGTCAACCTGATAGGTTGGGGCAGGTGGACCTCTGCCGACCCACTTGTGATTGGGGCGGGTGGAGGCTGGTGATGGACGGCTGTGTCTGGTGACAGAGCAGGCAGTTCCGTGAGTGTGAGTGTGAGTGGGCGGAGTTAAAGGACGATCTGCAGGTGGTAGAGCTGTGCTGGATCTTATTTCCTCCTCGGCTATGAGACTGGCTGTGGCCGTCTTTTCAAAGGGGCCAGCTGGGATTGTCTGTTAACCACCAGCACCCATTGGTTTGGGTAGAAGGGACTTGTTGCTTTCTTTAGAATTTGTTCAGCCTGTCATTTTCATGTATATTTCATTTATATTCACCTGGTGATACAAAACATGATATTCAAAAGCAGAATATGTGAGAACTGACCTTTCCTTGGAGAACACCCCAGTTAGGTCTCATTTCCACAAATACGGTTACATTTTGACATCTGGCTTTTTTTCCCTGTTCTTTTTTTTTCTTTAATCCTCTGATATTTCAGATTTCTATGATCTGCTATTGCCACTACAAATCTCATGACTGAAAATTCTTCCCACGTTGTGAAGAGAGGAGACATTTTTTTTCAGAAAATAAGAACACAATATAAGGCTATAATAAAAATTTAAATACAACAAAGCTGATAGTTTTCACTTCCTTTTGTAATATATAAAATTCTATCCAAAGTACATTTAAGAAACATGTTTTGGTTTAATTTCTGAGACTACTAACTAAGATAGTTCTGCTATAGATAGAAGAAAGTTCATTTTTAACTAATATCCCTTGGGCTGCTTTGGAGGTGTCTGTTAGCATGTGAAATGGAAGGATGCTGGAAAGTCAGAGGCTACAGGTGGGTCCCTTCCCTGTGAGGGTCGGGCGCCCGAGACTGCCTCCTGGAGTCGTGCTAGATGTATAGCCTCGGGAAGCCCAGGCTGTGAAAGCAAAGAAGATTCACCTTACACGTGTGTTGTTTATTTTAGTGTTTAGTAGTAGCTTAAATCTGATGGAGATTTAATGATATGTAACTACTAAGAGGAAAAAAAAAGAAAGCTTTTAAAGCTTTCTAAGAACAGGGATTTTAAAAGGGCAGGTGGTAAAATAAAAGGCAGAGCAGGAAGAAGGGTGGTTGTAGCTGTCCTTTAAGAGTTATTGAAACAGTACCTGCAAGCATTGGGTGTGTATTTCTGCATTTGAGGAGGGGATGGAGTGTGAGGCTTTACTCAAAAAGCCAAGTCACTGGGTCCTGCCTACCATGCTCATGAGCTGTGGTGTGGAATTCTCACTACTGTGTGAGCGAGGAATGAAGTTTGAGAAATACTCTGGTAGACCCTAGGGATTTCTTCAGCTCTCTAAGCTGAGAAGGTGTCAGAAGCCATCGGGGACACGGAAATTAACATGGCCCATCACAAAGGTACCGGCATTGCGGTGCTCTTATTGGAGAATGCCATATTGCCAGGATTGATTCAGACACTGGCTGACTTGAAGGGTATTGCTTCCTTTCTCACTGCCACACATGCTTCCTGCCGTGTATTAAGAATTGCAAGTATTCACCCTGGCTGGTGTGGCTCAGGGGATTGAGCGCTGGCCTGTGAACTGAAAGGTTGCTGATTGCTGATTCAATTCTTCCAGGGCACATGCCTGGGTTGCGGGCCAGGTCCCCAGTTGGGGGTGTGTGAGAGGCAATAATTGCTGTTTCTCTCAAACGGCAATGTTTCTCTCCCTCTCATTCTTGCTCCCTTACCCTCTCGCTGAAAATAAATTTTAAAAAATCTTTTTTAAAAAAGAATTGCAAGTATTAGAAATGTAGTCACATAGAATATTTATATATGGATTGGTTCACTGGGATTGGTTAAGGAGTGGCCACAGCCATATCCAAGCCCTGTCCCAGGGTTTTCTGAACTCTGTCATTTTCTTCCATCTCTTGTCAGCCTTTTGCTTTGACTAAGAACAAAAGGGGCCACCAACTGCGTTCAGCTTCTACCCTACCAGCCTAGAAACCTCAGTAAAAAGAACACTTCTTTCTCTAACCGTTCCAGCAGAAATTCCAAAGCTAACTTTCATTCTCGAAAGTTCTTCCCATGTTGTGAAGAGAAGAACTATTTTTCAGAAAACACCAACACAGAATAGAGGGCTATAATTTACTGGTTAGGCCTGGGTCTTTTTGACCCACGTGGGGAACCTCGGCCAGGCTCAACGCTCCTGAGTTCAGGGACTGGAATGGGGGAGGGAAATTGGGGTGTGTTAACATTAGAAGAGGAAAGGGATGCCAGACAGCCAAAAACAATAAAGTATCCACTGTGTCTGTCCCCAAAGCTGCTTAGTGGGACGGTTCAGCCAAGAGGTCACTACCACCTGAGCTCCTTAGCGAACAGGTCCAGGGTGGAAGCCTAACCCCTCTCCACATTGCTCTGTTTTGCCAGATACCTGTTTCCCAAGTTTGCACTGTGCTGGACCGAGTTTGTAGACATGAAGGTCCGTGTGCCCTGTGAAACCGTCGAATACATTGAAGCCAACTATGGTAAGACCTGGAAGATTCCCGTGAAGACATGGGACTGGAAGCGCTCTCCCTCCAACGTGCAGCCCAATGGAATCTGGCCCGTCTCCGAGTGGGATGAGGTCATCCAGTTATACTGAGACAGTAGGCCTAAAAGGTAGAATCCCCCCGCCTGAAAAACAGGTGGCCAAGTGTTTAAAAAGATACACATCTATTTGTCAAATGTAAGTAGGAGCCAAAGAAAAATGACAAGTTTGAAGACACAGAGTTCTAACTCCTAAGCCAACTGACTTAATTGTCTCATTTAATCCTCTCATTTACATTTATTAAGGAGTCTCCATGTGCCAGGTGCAGTGCTAGGTTGCCACGGAGAGCAGAGAGGAGTGGTACAGAGGCCTGCCTCTTTCTCTCCCTCCCTTTGGTAAGCACCCCAATTTTCCTTTGAGGGAAACATGCTTACTCTTTAAAGAGCTCATAGAATATAACATGTTCTCTAAGTGCTTTCAAAATGTTAGATGATGTTTGGACCGGAAGATGGGTTCACCACAAGAGGTTAAAGAAGGATACACTAGTTAAAAAGAAGAAGCCATTCCTAGTCTGTGTTTAAGCTTGTACGTTAGAGCTGCTTTTCAGGTTGGCGTCTGAGTTCATATTCAAGCGATCAGACTTCAAGTGGCATCAAGAAAAGATGCTGGCAGGTTCGTGGTGTAAGCATCCTGCTGGGGAATTGACTGAAAGCACCGGGCAGCATCCTATGAGAGTGAGAGCTTATGTCTAGCCTTGTCAAAGATACCCACATTTTCATACATGTTCTATTTTCATATGTGGAGGGAAAGGAGAGCTTTTTGTATGTGTCATGCTTAAACTTCTAGCCACTGTGAGGATATTTTCACTGACCTCTGATAGCACTTGTTGACAAACCATTCCAGTGAGACCGTGCTACCAGACATGATTTGAAAAGGGTTGTCACTGCACAAAACTTGCTTTCCTTACTTCATTCTCAGCCATCTGTTAGGTAGAAATACGAGCTATTCATGGACATTCAGTATTTTCTGATTTAGAGTTCTTGTACTCTTCACTTAAATGGTATGTAAGCCTACCTATTCCCACTGTCTTCTAAAACTACATCAGGTCTCCAAAATGAAGATAAATGGAAAACCTTACAACTGTTCTCCACCCGAGCTCACAGTGTTTGTATCCGTTTTAGTGGTTTTATCTGTTGAGTATCAATGGGACAAGAACTCAGACTTCCCTAGGTTACCTCCCACTCTCAAACCCTCATTTCCTTTTCCTCCACAGAATACAGCCCTGAGTAGGCTGGGATGGCTCTGTCTTCATCTCTTCACGAGTCACTTTAATTATCTATTCCAAGTGAGGAGTAAAGGCATGTGTTGGCACCATAAACCCTTCCACTTTCCTTTTCCCTTCTGGTCCAGGAAAGGAAGCTTAGGCTGCTTAGGACTACTTTCTGGACCAGATTGGCAGATTTTTCTCTACCTTCTTCCTTCATAGTGTTTAAAAAATAAAAGTCAGATTTTCCTGGCAATAAATAAATAAATAAAGTGTCAGAAACAGAAACCGGAAGGCCTGAGGGGATGGGCTTACAGAGTTTTCTTGAAACACAATTGGGGAAGGTAACCTACAAGCACCCCACTCCAAATTTTAAAAACAATGAAAACTTTTTTAAAGAGGGAGGGAAGAGAGGGAGTAAGAGAAGGAGAGAATCACTGATGTACAAGAGAAACATTGATCAGTTGCCTCTCGAGGGCCCCCAACTGGGGGGTCGAACCTGCAACCCAGGCATGTGCCATGACTGGGAATTGAACCAGCAATCTTCCTGTTTGCAGGACAATGCCTAACCCAGTGAGCCACAGTCAGGGCACAATGAAAACTTTTAAAATAAATGATAAATAACCATGACTTTCCTCTCTTAGTATGAGTTTTCAATGTTAAAATCATTGGGTCTTTTCATAAATAACATAATTAGGATTTTAGGGACCTTTATGGGTTACCAGTAAATTTGTCCCCAAATGACGGGCAATTGTAATCAACTTTGTTAGAAAATCAGCTCATAGAAATCATACCTAAATCCTAATTTTATTTTTCATGGTTGAGAAAATGCATCAGGTAATAAAATAACAGTGCTCCTAGGCAGACTGCACCATGCCTAGTGAGGAACTTTTGCTTTTTCTCAGCATCTCCACGTGTACACACTCTACATTTCTGCCTGTTTTAAGTTGGGGCTCCCACTGTTCACTAGGGAATCTTACCTGCCCCCGTCTAGGTCATTTCTCTTTCATCTGTCTCTGGAGTCCAAAGTCTTCAAATATGCAAAGTCTGGGATAACCTGCCGCATTGACTGAGGTTCCAGTCCTCCCTTAAAGAGACCACTGGCCGTTGGAACACCTTTCTTGACTGTCTTCGGGTTTCAGAGGCCTTAGCTCTTGGGTCCTACCCTCAATGGGGATTGAGAGCCTTTCCCCACACTCTGAGGGCCAGGCTGGCCTCCGATATGGATGCAGCCTTACTTCATCCTGCGCTGCTTAACGGCTCAACTCTGCTGAGTGTCCAGAGACCTAGGCTCAGGTGGATTTACCACCAGCACCGCATCAGGTCACTTTTCTCACCTGAGCAGTCTAACAGTAGTTCTCCTTGTCCGACCATTTTTAGGTCCAGTTTGTCTGGTTTATTAAGGGAAAACCTGTTAGCATTAAGATTGGACAACTTCTCCCTTAATAACCAGTTGGCCACCCCCTTGACAACCAGGTGACAACCTTGTCTAAGCAGGGAGCACTGTCCTTCTCACCTCTGCTGCAGCTATTGCCATCCGACCCCTGGAATGAAACTGGTTTCCAAGGTGTAGCATCCCTTTGAAGCTGGGTAGTAGGAGAGCAGGTTTCCTTGATTCCCCAGCTACAAAGCCTGAAATGTGACCACCACACGGTGGAATGCCTGCCACAGGGCCCCAAACTATTAATGTTCTCGTGAAAATCACCTTGCTCTTGAATCTTAAAAGTGGAGGGGACTTCACTGCCCCGTTCGTTCTCTCCCCCTTATTTTGTAGCTAAGTAATAAACCCAGAAATGAGTGATTTGAGCAAGAAACAACTGATGCTAAAACCCACGAAGGCCATGCCCCCAGCCCCATGCCTGTTTCGTTGCGTCACAGCAGGGCATCTGGAACCCTGCTCGAGATGGAGCCATCCAGCGCCTCAGCTGGATTACACTTCAGGGTGTTTCTGCCCTTCCCCACGTAGCACCTTCCTGTTAGATGGGGAGCCCAAGGTGACAGAGAGGTCGAGGGGGAGTGTTTCTTTCTTGTCCAAAGTGCATAGATTATCTTTGTACCTTTATCTGAAAAATGCCTTAGCTTCCAGCTGTGGACTCGCTCACATTTGGGTTCATTGGCCTTGGGTCGCATCCAGGAGCACCTGTTCTCACGCTCCAGGTGCGTCCCATTGCTGCCTCTCTACTTCCCAGGAAACCGTGGGCCCCAGTTTGCTAAGCACTCATTTCTGAAGCCTCTCCTCTTCCTCTTCCTCTTCCTCTTCCTCTGCATTGGTATGTTCTTAGGGAAACAAGTAGTTGAAAACAGATTGTGCTCCCTTCTTTTTTGCTTTGTGACCCAAAGCATTGTTTCCGGTCTTACAGGGCTACAAGTGGCAAGGACAGCAAGGTGTCACATAGGAAAGCAGAGGTGTATAGATTGGGGACCAGAGCAGCATCTGGGAAACGTGCTTGGATGAGTTCCCACGCTCCAGCCTAAAACCTCCCCCAATATCATAAGCATAAGATTCCCAGTGTTTCCAGGTCTGCCCCCATTTTCACCTTCTGGAGAGTGAACAGTTCTGCTATGCTCAATGTTACAAATCCCAGGGGACTTTCCTCTCAAAACCCACTCAGAGAAAGTGCCCCATTCCCACCTTCTAACATGCAATCATCATTTGAAACAGCTTTGAAGCATGGAAACCCCTAGCTTCTGACCCTCAAATGAGTTTCTCTGAAGAAGTTTCCTGCAGCTATTTCTTTTCCCCTTCTCTTCCCCTGTCATTAAGAACTGGCCTAGGTCACCCTGACGTTGCCATAAAAGGAGAGCAAACTTTTAAATGAGGCCTGAGTTTCAATCCCAGCTTCATCATGTGGGATCTGTGGTAGGGGACCTCTCAGTCTTAATTTCCTCATGAGAGAACTGGGGACATGATGTGTACTTCAAAGGGGTTTTACTAAGGATTAAATGAAATATAAAGTGCTTAGCATCGGACCTAGGGTTAAGTAAGTACTTGAGAAATGTTTCATTTTCTACTTCCAACTCCTTTTCTAATTATTCTTTAAAAGGGTAAAGGAAACTGTGGGTCAGGACACCATTCTTATTTCAGAAGCTTGCATGACTGAATTTGCTTAGGGAAAAAATTTTCATTGTGTCGAGATATTAAAGGACAAATTAGCTTGTCCTTTATGGTTTGTGAATTCAGAGACTTTCCCAGCTTGCCTCTCTGTCTAAAAAGAACTTGTATTTATTTTCATTATTGGTCAAGCTTTTATCTCCTAGGGTCTTTTGATACTGTGCCAGATGCTACCTAGTTCGTTGGTTCCAAGCATTTTGCTCTCTGTGCCTCCCTAGATTTAGCGCCTGCTCTGCTTGGGACTTTTATGTCTTTCAGTATGTACCTTTCCCTAGAGGTAAATTCTCACCTCCTTGTTAGTAAATCTCTGCCCAGCCAAAATCAGATATAAGTCATGATTTGGAAAGGGAAAGCATTTAGAATACTTAGTTTCATTTAATTGTCTATTCTGATGAATGACTATATGAGTAAAATAAAGGATAATTGAAAGTACTCATTTCCACTTTCTTTCCCCAAATTTGTGCTTCTGTCTCAACTAGGCAAGAATCAACAGAGCATGTGATGCTATTTTAAGCTGCTCCGAATCACAGAGAGATTCTAATCATAGTGCATAAGTCAACCAGACCAATTCAGTGGTAATAATAGCTTTTATACAGAACCAGTGAAATGAAGGCAAGTATAAATTTTTCTAAGGCAAAATCTCTGCTTCTGTGTTCTCGAAACTAGCTCAGAATGTGCCCCCCTCCCCTTGCTATCACCTAGCCCAACCCAATGCAGAGATCGTGCAGGAACACATTACAGCCAAGCGGCTCTCTACTTAGCAGTAGCTCTCAGTGACATTGAGAGGGAGCATTAGGTGAATCATAAGTACTGTATTTTATTCTACAAAACAATTATGCTGTTCCATGCACCATGTAAAAAAAAAAGTTACAAAATTTTGTAGCCTTCTGATGATTCATTGAGAGCACAGGGAATATTTCATGTGTTCATTAAATGAAAATCATATGTAGCTGTGTATGAGTCCCTTCCCCTTCACAACCAGAAAAACATGTATGTGAATTCTCTGAACAAAGTGATATTTTAAGCTTGAGTAAATTTTAGTGTATGCTTACCAGTTTACTATTTGATTTTATCTTCAGGTACAGATAATTTGTGGTACTACTGAAAATACATTTAATGTAGTTACTTTGATCAGAATTTGTAATATATAATCCAGTTTGTGATGGTGAATAAAATTTTTCTAATCTCTTCAGATATTCCGTGTTTATTTTTGAAGATGGCAGTAGAAATAACAGCCACTAACATATACAAGCAATCCGGCAAACCAGTAATCTTGCCAACAGTGCAGCAGGTCTAAAATTCAGGTCTAGGAATGCAAGAGTTCTCAGTGATAACACCTTCCAGCCAAAGACCATCAGGAAGACACCTGTATAATCAAAGAAAGTTAGGTGTATTCGCTTGTTGTGGTAAGAGAGAACACCGACCATGAGGAACCATGACATTTCAGGAAGAAAGAACTCTAAAGGGATTTTGTAGGATCTGAACTCAAGTCAGAATTGTGAAGAGTAGCTGTGGTAGAGAGGAAATAACAAAGGGTATGAAGTAAAAAGTCCTAGTTTGTCTGAACCCAACAATATCTAAAAAAAATAATTACACACCATGACCAAGTGGGATTTATTACAGATATATATGACCTGGATTAACATTCAGAAATCAACATAATCATTCCGGGCTGGTGTGGCTCAGTGGACTGAATGCTGGCCTGTGAACCGAAAGGTTGCAGGTTTGATTCCCACTCAGGGCACATGCCTGGGTTGCGGGCCAGGTCTCTGGATGGGGGTGTGCAACCGGTTGATGTGTCTCTCGCACATGAATGTTTCTCTCCCTCTCTTTCTCCCTCCCTTCCCCTCTCTCTAAAAATAAATAAAGAAAACCTTTTATAATATTTTTAAAGTTAACATAATCACTATATTAACAAATATGAGAGACTGACTGTTTTCCCCCTATGATTGGTAACAACACAAAGAGTTCTGTTTTCACTACTCGTACTCGATATAACCCTGGATGTTCTTGCCACTAAAATAAAGCAAGAAAAATAAAAGACATACAAATTGGAAAGAAGGAGATAAAACTTTACTTTCAAATGATATTATTGTCTATATTGGTAATAAATAATACCAAGAAAGCTATTATAAAAAAAAAAAAAACCAAACAAGCCAAAAATAAAAACAAAAACCTGGAGCATATAAATGAGTTTAGCATGTATGCACACACACACACACGATCAAGATCAACACCAAAAAATCTATTGCATTCCTATATGGTAACAGTGAATATGTGAAAACTGAAATTAAAAGTACAGTATACTTAGGGTCATTCCAAAGAAAATGAAATACTTTGGCACAAACTTAAAACATATACAGTATCTGTATATGAACATGCTGATGAAAGAAATCAAAGAAGACCTAAATAAATAGAGATACCATAAATATGGTATTCTAAATAAATAGAATACCATATTCATGGACTGGAAAACAACATAGTAAGGATGTCACTTCTGTAGGTTTAATGCAGTCCCTATCCAAATTTCAGCAAGATTTTTAGTGGGCCTAGGCAAGCTTATTGTAAAATGTATATGGAAAGCCACAAAGTCCAGAACAGCTGAAGCAATCTTGACAAGAGCAAAGCAACAAAAAGATTTGAAATTGGAAAACTTAAGTTTGTCCTTACATTTCAATAGATGGTTACTTGACCTTATAAGGTAGGTGTTGTTATCCTTTGATTTGCATACAAAAAAGCTGCAATTTAGAGGTAACACAGATCTTAAACCCTGTCGTCTGACTTGAAATGCAGTAGCTAATCTGCCAATTCTAGTTAAGTGTTGATTGAAAAAAATTGTTTTTAAATTATAACTTGAGACCAACCTCTTAAACTACAAGTGAGAAGAATCACTTTACCCAGTATTAAGGCTTACTATATATGCCTATAGTACTGCGCTTTGCCCCGCTCCTCCAAATTCTTATATTGACATCCCAATCCTCAGTACCTCAGAATGTTACCGTATTTGGAATGTTACCTTTAAAGAGGTAATTAAGGTAAAAAGAGGTCATATGGGGGTGGGGGGCTAATCCAATATGCTGGTGTCCCTGTAAGAAGAGATTAGGGTGCAGACAAGCACAGAGGGAAGACCATGTGAAGACTTAGGGAAAAGATAGCCATCTACAAGCCAAGGAGAGGGGCCCTCAGGAGAAACCCACCCTGCCAACACCTTGATCTTGGGCTTGTAGCCTTCACAGCTGTGAAAAGTACATTTCTGTTTTGAGCCACGCCGTCTGTAATACTTTGTTAGACAATCCTAGCAAATTAATGCAGTGATCAAGACAGTGTGGCATTGGTGAAGGCATAGACACTTAGATCAATGGAACAGAATAAGGAACCCGGAAACGGACACACAAATATGCTCAACTGATATTTTTTTTAATTGCAAAAGCAATTCAATGGAGGAAGGATAGGCTTTTCAACAAATGGTGTGAGAGCAATTGGAGATCCATAGCCCTCCTACTCCCGGCCCTAAAAAAGACCCTCAACTACTTTATACAAAAATGAATTCAAAATGGATCACATACTTAAATGTAAAATGCAACTTTCAGGATAAAAGATAAGGAGAAAATCTTCATGACCTAAGGCTAAGCAAAAAGTCCTTTTTTATCCTTGACACTAAAAGCACAATCCATAAAAGGAAAATTTGACAAATTGAACTTCATCAAAATTAAAAACTTCTCCGCAAAAGCCTACATGAAGAAGATGAAAAGACAAGCTACAGACTGAAGAAAATGTTTGCAAGTATACATCGGACAAAAGACTGTTATCTGGACTATGTGAAGAACCTCAATACTCAACAGTTCTTTAAAAATCAAATTGGCAATGAGCAAAATACAAGAAAGGCCATTTCACTGGGGAGGATATACAGATGGCAAATAAACACATTAAAAAGATACTCAATGTCATTGACCAAATAGTCAGAAGCAGTAGCTAAAGCACTCCTGAGAAAGAACAAAGTAGGAGGCATCACATTTCCTGTATGTTACAGTGCTACAGTAGTCAAGATTTTGGTACTGGCCAAAAAACAAAACAAAACAAAAAATAGACACACAGAGTAGTGGAAGAGAATTGAGGGCCTAGAAATATCCCATCCATATATGGGAACAAATATTTGACAAGGGAGCCAAGAATACTCAATAGAGAAAGACAGTCTCTTCAATAAATGAAGCTGGGAAGATATAAGATGTCATTATAAAAGAATGAAACTAAAACTGTATCTTACACCACCCACCAAAATTAACTAAAAAATGATTAAAAACTTAAACGTGAGACCTTAAAATCAAAACACTCCTACAAGAAAACATAGGGGCAAAGCCTCTTGACATTGGTCTTGTCAGGGATTGTTTGGATATGACACCAAAAGCACAGACGAGAAAAGCAAAAATAAACAAGCAGGACTACATCCAACTAAAAGGCTTCTTGTGCACCACAAAGGAAGCAACAAAAATGAAAGGCAACCTATAGATTGGGAAGAAATATTTGCAAACCATATATCTGATAAGGGGCTAATATCCAAAATACATAAGGATCTCATACAACTCAATTTTTTTTTCAATTAAAAGTGAGCACAGGTACCCTAGCTGGTACGGCTCAGTGGGTTGAGCGCCAGTCTGTGAACCAAACAGTCGCCAGTTCAATTCCCAGTCAGGGCACATGCCTGGATTGGGGGCCAGCTCCCCAGCTGGGGGCATGAAAGAGACAACCACACATTGATGTTTCTCTCCCTCTCTTTCTCCTTCACTTCCCCTCTCTTTCTCCTTCCCTTCTCCTCTCTCAGAAAATAAACAAATACATTTTTTTTTAAAGGTGAGCAGAGGAACCGAGTAGACATTTTTTGCAAAGAAGATATTCAAATGGTCAAGATGTACATGGAAAGGTGGTCATCACTAATCATCAGGAAAATGCAAATCAAAACCTCAAGGAAATATCTCACACCTGTTTAAATGGCTATTATCGAAAAGACAAGTAACAATTGCTGCTGAGGATGTGAAGGAAAGGAAACCCTTTTACACTGTGGGAATATGAATTGGTACAGCACTATAGAAAATAGTATGGAGATTCCTCAAAAAATTAAAAATAGAGCTACCACACGATTCAGCAAGCCCACGTCCCAAAGAGATGTAAACACCCTATGTTCACTGCGGCTTCATTTACAATAACCAAGGCATGGAAATCACCTAAGTGTCTATCAGCAGATGAACGGATAAGGTTGGTATATGTATAGAATGGAATATTATCCAGCCATGAGAGAGAAGAAAATCCTGCCATTTGCAACAACATGGATGGACCTTGACAGCATTATGTTGAGAGAAGTAAGTCAGAGAAAGACAAATACTGTATGATCTTACTTATAGGTGGAACATAAGAAAACCAAACTCAGAAACTGAAACGAGATTGGTGGTTGCAAGAAGCAGGTGGTAGGGGATGGGGTAATTGAGTGAAGGTCAAAAGTCACAAACTTCCAGGTATAAGTAAGTTCTGGGATGTAATGTACAGTGAGGTAACACTGCACACCTATTAGAATGGCTAACATTTTAAATAATCATCACAGCACATACTGTAGTTGTTTCTTTTATGCTTTTCTTTTTGAGTATATACTGGCTGCCATTGCTTGTACTATGATTTTATTAAGGACTGCCCTTAAATAATTTCCCATTTTTTTATACATTTTAGGTATTTATTTTTAGAGAGAGGGGAAGGAAGGGAGAAAAAAGAGGAAGAGAAACATCAATGTGCAAGAGATACATTGATCAGTTGCCTCTTGTGCGCCCCCTACTGGGACCTGGCCCACAACCCAGGCATGTGCCCTGATTGGAATCAAACCGGTGACCTTTCAGTTCACAGGCCAGCACTGAATCCACTGAGCCACACCAGCCAGGGTTTATAATATATAAACCCTGTTTATATATATAATATATATTATATATTTATATACATTATTATATATAAACTATATAATATATAATGCCATCATAAAAATAAAAAAAGAATCTTGTCTCAATTTTCGGAACACAGATTTTTAGTTTTTTTGTTTTCTTTGTCTCCTTTCCTTCAATTCTTCATTGATTTGCTCTATAAATTTAATAACCCTCTTTAAGCTTTATTTACTCAATTAATATTCTTTTGTGTTCTTTGTGGATGACTTTTCCCCAATTAGATTTGTCAGCAAAAGCCCTTCAGCAGCTGGTGTCATCATTCTTAGATGTCTGTAACTTTTAATTTCATATTCATCACCATATTTTTCATCTAAAACTTTACAATTCAAACTATATTTCTTTAGTTTCAATAATGTGGAAAGTATTTTCTAGTAAATATTGCGGGAAAGGTAGTTGGGGGACTAATTCCCCAAAAATGTATTACTACCAAATGTCTTTCAGGTGTCATAGAAGAATGGCGGTGTCATAGTTGAAGTGTGTATGAGTTTGTTTTGGAGACTAAATGGTGTAATCCTCTGATCCAACCTGATCCTGCTGAGCAGAAAGACCAAAGGGTGACTTAAAGGAAACAGCTTTGCTTTTGGGACATTGTCCTCTCCTTATAACAAGCCAGTCATAATTTTCTAGGAGCTATTCTCCCCGCATGTCTTAGTGGGAGAAGAGAATATCTATAGAGATGGTGTACAATTTGAGGATTCTGTGATGCTGGAAGTAACTTCTGTCTGGCCTGTCCAGTGCGGCAGCCATTAGCCACATGTGACTGTGGAGCCCTTGAAATGTGGCACGTGTAACTGAGGTACTGTTTATTATAATTTCAATTAGTTTAAATTAAATAGCATCGTACAATAGGTAGTATGTTAGTGCAGCGGGTTTGATGGGACCAGCAAGGGTTTTGGATTTGTAGAAATGTGGACTCAAATCCAGGGGCTGCGACTTCCTAGTTTTGTAATCTTGGGCTATTTATTTAACTTCTGAGTTCCAATTTTTTTCAATGGCATCTAAATTAATATCTACCTTTAAGTGTTATTATAGGAATTGTAGCAAATCTACAGTATCAGGTACATGCATGGTGGATAGTAGATGCTCGATACATGATAGCTATTGTTAATATTATCTTGTGTGTATTTCTGCCTCTGGTATAAATCCTATGACTTTGTATTTTCCTGATAATCCCAAGTGGTAATTTTTCTGTGAGATTAGGTACTTCAGAGCCCTCCGGCTGAGGGTCCTGCCTTGAGGACTGGTGGTCAGAAGTGACCCTACCCGCAAGGGCACCAGCGCAAGGACCGACTGTCCTTCAGGGAGTTAGACGTGGGATTAAAATATGACACTTGGACTTCCGGCCAAGATGGAGGCGTAGGCAGGTGCACTGTGCCTCCTTTCACAACCAAAATTAAGGACAACAAAGATTTAGAAACAAGAAAACATCCAGAACTCAGAAAATCGAACTGTTTGGAAGTCCAACAACGATTCATCCAGACCGGTAAGAGGGGCGGAGTCACGGCAGGAAAAAGCGGAGGTGCGGACCGGGCACGCAGGCAGCAGCGGCTGGCAGCCCCCAGGTGCACAGGCGGCGACTAGCAGACCCCGGGCACGGGGCGGCAACTGTGCAGACCCAGTGAGGCTGCACAAGGCGGCTGGCTGACTGGGTGGTCCCAAATTCGCATGCAGATAATCCAGGCGAAGGGGAAGTGGTGGAAGGGACTGGAATCTGAGAGAGAGCAGGGCAAGCGCCATTGTCTCCTCTTAGACACCACCCCCACATACAGCGTCACTACCCAGCGACTGGGCTGTCTTGCCCTGGGGAACACCTGAGGCTCTGCCCCTCACTAGACCCTTGACTAGACCTCACTAACAGCCACGACTAGACAAAAAACAAACCAGAAACAAAAATGGCTCAAACCGGAGAACAAATCAATTCATTTAAGCGATGGATAGCCAACCTATCCCCAGAGCCAATTCATTTAAGCGATGGATAGCCAACCTATCAGATGCACAGTTCAAAGCCCTGGTGATCAGGATGCTCACAGAATTGGTTGATTTTGCTCACAAATTAGATGAAAAAATGAAGGTTACAATAAGTGAAATGAAGGAAAATGCATAGGGAACCAATAGAGATGGGAGGAAAACTGGGACTCAAATCAATGGAGTGGACCAGAAGGAAGAAAGAAACAATCAAACAGAAAACAAGGAAGAAACAAGAATTCAAAAAAAATGAGGAGAGGCTTAGGAACCTCCAGGACATCTTTAAACATCCCAACATCTGAATTATAGGGGTACCAGAAGGGGAAGGGGAAGAGCAACAAGTGGAAAACTTATTTGAACAGATAAGAAAAGAGAACTTCCCCAATCTGGCAAAGGAAATAGACTTCCAGGAAGTCCAGGAAGCTCAGAGAGTCCCCCCAAAAAAAGTTGGACCCAAGGAGGAACACACCAAGGCACATCATAATTACATTAGCCAAGATTAAAATGAAGGAGAGAATTCTAGAAGCAACAAGGATAAGGGGACAGTCACCTACAAAGGAGTTCCCATCAGACTGTCAGCTGATTTCTCAAAAGAGACCTTGCAGGCAAGAAGGGGCTGGAAAGAAGTATTCCAAGTCATGAAAGGCAAGGACCTACATCCAAGATTGCTCTATCCAGCAAAGCTGTCATTTAGAATGGAAGGGCAGATAAGGTGCTTCTCAGATAAGGTCAAGTTCAAGGAGTTCATCATCACCAAGCCCTTATTATATGAAATATTAAAGGGACTTATCTAAGAAAAAGAAGATAAAAAATAGGACAGTAAAAAGACAGCAAACTCACAGTTATTAACAACCACACCTAAAACAAAAGCAAACTAAGCAAACATTTAGAACAGGAGCAGAAACATAGAAATGGAGATCACATGGAGGGTTAGCAACAGGGGAGTGGGAGAAGGAGAGAGGTGGGAAAGGTACAGAGAACAAGTAGCATAGACAGTAGGTAGAAAATAGACAGGGGGAGTGCAAGAATAGTGTGGGAAAAATAGAAGCTAAAGAACTTATGACAGACACATGGACATGAACTAAAGGGGGGAATGTGGGTGGGAGGGGTGTGCAGGGTGAAGGGGAATAATGAGGAAAAATGGGACAACTGTAATAGCATAATCAATAAAATATATTAAAAAAACAAAAACAACAACAACAACAAAACATGACACTTAACAGAACTGAGTCTCGAAGACCAGGCTTAGGTAAGTGGACCAAAGGTCCCAGACTTTGTAGATGGCAGCCTGAGCACCTGAGGCTGAAAAAAGCTCCAGGAAGCAGGGTGGCGAGAGGGACAGCTGATGTTAAGACGTTATGAACAGAAAATTTGAATAAATAAGGAAAGGGAAGAAAATATTTCTGAATAAAAGGAGTCAATAAAGTTCCAGAATGGGATTTATGGGACAGTGGATAAGACCATCTGGCTTCAGTGTTTTTCAAAAACACAATTAGAAAAGTGGGCAAGGAGCAGATTGTGGAGGCACTGGAGGTGCTGAATGTCCTGCTCCGAGGTTTGGATAAGAGCGCGGTATACTCAGTGGGCACTCCTGGCCAGCTAACTACTCACAGGCAGTGTGCTCAGGGCCGGGACTCAGTCGTTGATTCATGAAGCCCCTTCAAGGCCAGAGTAGGAATTTAGGAGAACTTAGGTTCACTGAGACCAATCCCAGATCCCTAAAGTTGCAAGGACACAGGGCAGAGGCTTAGCCAGGTGGGCCTGTTAGACCCTAGGTGGCTCAGGTAAGGTCACTGCTAGGAACTCCCATTCAGCACCAGGCACAGACACAGAGAGACCAGGGGCAATTCGAGGCTGAGGGACACTGGGTGTTGGTCTGTAAAGTGGAGTTCAAGAGCCATGCTCACAGCCACAGAGAGGAAGTATGTAGGAACCAAAGTAGGGTCTTCTCCAGAGGGTTCCAGGGAATTAGAGCAGGCATCAAGGGCTAAGACAAGAGTTTGGTTAGATGAACTGGGGCAGGAGAGTTGGTAGTGAGATCCCAGGTGCTGCGAAGGCGTGAAGGCAATTTCTGGAAAGGGGTGGGGACTGGGCACAGAGGGATCAATGTTAGGCGTGGGCACCCCAGTGGAGGCAGTGTGAGCGATGTGGGGAGGGGGCTGGAGCCATGTCTACACATGCTGCCTCAGTGAGAAACCAGGGCAGGATGCACACTGCACGTGGGGGCTTAGCTGTGGGACCTGGGGAGAGCAGCAGCCAGGAAAGGAGAAGGGCTCAGCAGAGATGTTCAATTCTGGGTCTCAGCTGGTCCTCATTTCCCTGCTGACTGTTCACCTCTTCAGATTCTGGTGTCCCTGTTCTAGTCGTACTAGTGCAGCTGCTGCTAACAACTGCCTCACCGTGAGGGCGTGAGGAGGTGTGGCACTCCTCTGGCTTTCCAGGTTATTCTAGGCTACTAATCAGGCCAGGCTAAGTCCATCTTGTTTCCATGCTTCCCCACTTCCACCCAACTAGATTCTGCTGCCTGGGTTGCAGAGCTCAAACAGGGGCTGCTGGCTGATGGGGCCTGAGCCAGCCTGTCCTGCCTTCTGGGACCATACGGGCATCGGATGGGAGGCTGTGTCTTGTTCATGAAGTCCGCTTCAGCTACAGCTTGAGTCTCAGAATCAGGTCTGAAACCCCAGCTGGCAACTTGCTTATTTCAGACAATTTTTAAAGAAACCAGATCTCCACCAGCTAGAAAAGCTGTGCTCCGGGGTAGTGCAGAAGTGTGTGTGCGATGAAAAGTGAGATGAGAACAGTGGTGGGAAATCAAGGCTTCCTCTGTAGGTTTTTTTATTGGGAAGATTTGAGGTAACATCCACTAATTTTTCTAAGAAGCCGCAGTGAAGCCTGAAAACATCTGCTGGCTTTGAGGGGTTAGGGAGAGCCTCCCTTATCCCCTGGGTTGGGTGGGGAATGCATGTGTGTTTGGTTTGGGATTTGTCAGTCTGGAAAGCCTCGGGCTCTGGGCAGCTCCTGGCAGACCAGGCAGATTTCCCCCACCTGCCAGAAATTCAGCAGGGCGAGGGGGGTGGGGGTATCCGGAAGAGCGCCCCCCCTCCCAGCCCAGTGCTGCACCTCCACTCCCCAGACCCTGGAGCTGTGGCCTTTATTTCAAGTCTGGTCCCAGGGGGCTGAGTGGAGAATGAGGACAGCTGATAAGCCTGACAGTATTGACTTTACAGGGAGCATTCAGTGAATTTACTTCCTGTAAGAAGGCTGCACTCTTATCTGCTGCCCACAGAGCATCTAAATCCTTGTCTAGGGAACCCACTGACAAGTTATGTCCTTAAACAAAGACCAGAGAATAAAGAGGAAAAGGGGAGTTGCACCCCACCCCTTTCTTTTCTCTAGTACCTGGTTCTGGTTCTGCCCTCTTCCCGTCCCCATTTCCAACTGCCCTCGGATATTTTGGCTGGAAACAGAAGCACTCCCAGCTCCAGGCCTACAGAGTCCAGGCCAAGCCAGCCTGGTGTTGAGAGCGCCAGCAGCTGGGCACACCCTGGGCTGCACGTCCCTCTAATCGGTAACTATGGGAAGAAGAGCCCACTCACTCACAGCAGTAATGTGCCCTGCTTTCTGCTGCAATAGGCAACATTTGCTCTGGATGGAAATACTCACCCAGCCTCAGCACCAGGTGTCTCAGTGGGGAAATGTGTGTGCAGGTGTTACCAAGGGGCCCTGCGTCTGGAGGCTGGATGTTCTCTATGAGAGCGAGTCTCACAAGATGCTCAAAAGAAGCTTTTCTTTCCCTTCTTTGTCATCTCCCTCATCCAGCCCTGGGTTCTATTTGCTTCCAATAGCGGGAGGACATCGATGCCTCTTAGCAGTATAGGGCCCAGAGCAACTGGAAGGAGACAGGTGGGAGCCAAGCCAATGAAAGCATCATTGGGCGCTAATTAGAGGCATGTGCTCAGATCCTCCATCTAGCTTTTGGATAGAGTTTTTCTGGTCCTAAAAGTAAAACAATATATAGTGAGCAACTATGATTTTATGAGATGCCCGTTTGCACCATTTTTAAGTATTTGCTCCAAATCACTAACTTGACATCCATTAACTCACTGAATCTTCACATTAACCCATAAAGTTGATACTATTTCCAATTCACAGCTGAGAAAATCAAGACTGGGAGAAGTGACTTACCCAGGGTGACAGCTGGTGTTAGAGCAGAGATTCAAACACTAGTCCATCCACCTCCACAGCCAAGTCCAAGGTCTTCTCTTAGCTACTACACCAAACTACCACTTGGTATTTCTCAATACCTTATTCCACTTCATATGCAGCAAATCAATGAGTTTTTATTATTTCCATTTTGTAAGAAACCAGCTCAGTAAGGGACATTTTAATGAATTCTAGCAGCTTACTAAATAAGTGGCCAATTTTTTTTAATCCTCACCCGAGGATATGTTTATTGATTTGAGAGAGCCAAAGGGAGGGAGAGAGTGAGAAACATCGATATGAGAAAGAAACATGGATCTGTTGCCTCTTGTACTCATTCCGACTGGGGACTGAACCCACAGCCTAGGTATGTGCCCCGACCAGGAATCGAACCCACAATCTTTTGGTGTACAGGACGACACTCCAAATCAACTGAACACCTGGCCAGGGCAATTAAGTGGCCAATTTGATTGAGAAAGTGACCAAGCAGCAGTTAACCTCTTTATTAATAAATCCCTCCACCTACAATCCAGTATCCTCATCGCTGTACTTTTCCCAGGCAAGGCACAGGGTTAGACAGCAGAGAAAACAGGAACGGAAGAAAGGGCATCCGCGCAGCAGTTCTGATTTCAGACTGTGGATGGATCACTCTCCCTCACTTCTCCTTTATTCAAACAGGGCTTCTGACTTTTGGATCCACTTGAGCACCCTGCCTGAGATGCCATGTTCACTGCTTCCTAAATGGAGGAGGTCTTGTAACTCAGCTAAGCAGCAAGCTGTGGCGATCTCCCAAGTAAGGACAACTTTATTTACAGAGTAATACTGTTTCTCCTCCTTTGTCAACGGTAGTCCTTCTGTGCACCTGAAGCAGGGGCTGTGGAGAGGAGAACACAGTGGAAAGCAGATCTGTTTCCTCCTAAATCAGTATTATTTTTTTCTTTGTTGTTCCTATCTATGTGTGTCCAGGCCCACAAAACCAGGATACATCAGACTGTGGTGTCCAGACTGTAGCATCTTTTCTGTTGTGACTAGGGAATGGCCTCGGGGAAGTAGAAAAATGATGATGAAACAGCCAAACCTCTCCTTCCTTCTGTGAGGAGACCCAAGCCGGCACTGCTGTCAGTGCTCAGGTAGAGGTGTGGCCCATGTCCCTTCCAGACCACCCTGGTTTCCCCTGTCACCTGCTTTCATCTGCAGCTGCTTGCTTTATTAGTGCTTCATTTGGGGAAAGTGAGAGAAGGGGAAGGCAAGAAGAGTCTCAAATAGGTAAACTGATCACTAAGTTGCTCTTTGGATCCTGTGAATGGAGTGATATTAACATCCACGAAAATTTACAGCCTCTGCCTGTAGCTGTGGAAAGATGTTTGTCTAAGAATCGCTTGTAAAGCAGCGCAGCTGCATGTGCAGGCTTACACCTTCGGGCATGCATTTTAGGATTTAACCTGTTTGGGAGTGATGTGTTGTTTTGTCAAGGATGATAACTTGTTATATAACTTTATAATCAAGATATATAATTTCTCATATTAATTGAGAAAACTGGGTGAAGTGCTAAATAACGGGGTCGAGCGTTTGGTGCCCGCTCCAGGGTTGGTGCTCGATGCTACCCCCCTAGGTCAAGCCATCTCCCCACATCCCTTCTCAGTCCCCTCCATACAGAAGCCAGAAAGCTCTTCTCTTGTCCTTAAAAAACAATCACCAAAAACCCCTTCTCACGGCTCTGGAAGCTTTCACTTCTCTGACAGAAAGCAGGACGGGCTGGAGGCAGCTGTTTGGAGAATGAGGCAGTGATGTCTTGCATTCCTTCAACAAATGTCTTACCAAGCAGCTTTTACGTCTGGTGAGCTCAGTTTCTGGGATCCAGTGAACAGCATAGTAGGCAAGCCAAGCAAGTAAGCGAAAATGGATTTGTTCTGAAGAATCCAACATGGAGATGGGCTCCTTTTAAAAAAAAAAACAGTCAAAGAAATTTAAATTTACCAAATGAATTTTCCAGAAAGGTGAAATCTGTGACCAAGAGTTGCACTCACACACCTACAGATAAGCTGTCAGAGAATGGACATACTCTGTGTCCATTCAGTTGGACACAGCTGTGTCGTTCAGTTGGGTGGGCAGACATCAACCCCCTGCGCCAAGGTTGTGGTTCTGTCCACACACAAAAATCAACCAATGAATACATAAATAAGTGGAAAAACAAATTTGCACTCTCTCTCTGTCTAATCAATTTTTTAAAAATGGGCAGTTTCATTTGGACAATGCAAATGTGAAATAATATAAAACAAAATGGAATTCATAACAAAAAGCAAGGCAAAGAGGGATCATTTTATATTGATATGGGATACAATTCTCTAAATTAGCAAAACTTCCATAAGTTTTTGTGTCAAATGCAGTCCATCAAAAGGTATAAGGATTCAAATCAAGCACTCCTGGGAAAACCAAAAGGAAGCAACAGGCATGAAATAGTACAGAGATATATTCACACAATGCTAACAGATCAAATAGACCAAACTCCCAAGAATATAGAGGATCGATTTAGGGGATGTATATAGAAAACACTTTATTTTTGAAACAGAGGATATACCTCTTTTCCTATTATTTACAGAACATTTATGAAAGTTGATCATACGTTTTACCAAAGAGAGAAAATCTCAAGTCGTAAGGCAAAAATGTATGGGGCATATCTTTGACTACAGTGTGGTACAATTAGAATAGTCAATGGTTACCAAAAATTACAACAATAAGGCAATTAAAAAACACTCTCTAAAAGAAAACTTTAAATGAACAACCGATGTTAGATGCTAATGACAAAGATACTGCACATGGAAACACAGATGACACCAAAGGTATCAGAAAAAGAGTCATAGTTGGAAATGCTTTTCTTACTAAACAAGAAAGAATGAAACTTAGTAAAATAAACACTGAATCTAAGAATGGGAGGTGGAAAGAGAACAAAATAAACATAAGCAAATGAGAAGAAGCAGATT
The DNA here is from genome assembly GCA_004027475.1 of Anoura caudifer. Classification (NCBI taxonomy): domain Eukaryota; kingdom Metazoa; phylum Chordata; class Mammalia; order Chiroptera; family Phyllostomidae; genus Anoura; species Anoura caudifer. The sequence goes on along the minus strand of PVKU01001899.1, from coordinate 34,322 downwards.
TAATAGAGATACAGTAGAAATTAATGCATTAGAAAAATCATAAAAATGATGAATCACAGAGGTAGTTCTATTGAAAAGGACAATAAAACGTAAAAGCTTCTGCAAAGCTAAACAAGCGGAGAGAGGTCATGAACCCAGAACATGAAGAACAAGGCAATAAAACACATATAGAGACTTTATTTAAATCATTGAGTAACTATCTGTAACACTTGATTAATAATTCAGAAAATGTCAAAGCAGTAAAATTGACTTATGAGATAGAACACTTTAAGGAACAAAACCTACCTAGAAGGATTTACTGGCAAATTCTATTAATGATCAAGAACCAGCTAACTGGTGTGATGAATACATTGGTGGGTGCACCCACAACAGGTGGATGGAAGAAGGGATGGATCCATGGGCGGATGGATGAATGAACGGAGAGACATCAGGGCCTGGATAAGCAGAACTGGAGATTGGGAAGGGCTAAGAAGGAGTAAGGAAGAGAGTTTCAAGACTGGATGACTTCCAGCCAAATGACCTTGGCCCGCGACCTTCTGGGCTGACAGAAATCTTCTCTGAAAACCTCGGGTTTGGTCTTTCCTAAAGCTGACAGTTCCGCACACAGGACGAGGCGCCAGTGCTCACAGGCTGACCCAGACAGATCAATTAAGCCGGTACAACCAGATCCCGACAATGCCCGAGCTCTCCGAGTGACCTGCCCTTCCCTCCCCAGCCTACTCCTCCCTCCCCAGGAGTCTGCAGGTGCAGTCTCTCCAGGGGGCAGTGAGAGCCATGAATAGTAAGGGTTTTAGCTCAAGCACACAGAGACATTTAGCTGCCCAAACCTAATCCCCCAATAATCGGATTATGTAAATTCCTACTTCAACCCCTTCCCCTGCAGGACCTAGCCCCTAAGCTCTCCATACTGGGAGACGGGGACCAGAGAGGACCTATCACTCCCAACAATCACTACTAGTAGAATGGTGCATCAAAATTGTTTTCCCGTTTCAGAACTTTTAAAACCAACACTCTTATGTAAGACAGTTTTGGAAGAAAACAAATGTCAACTCTGGTTCCAGCATGCCAACATCATCATGCGCCTTTCTCTGTGGTTCTCCCCCTGTCTCTCAGTCGTGGTCCAATTGTACGCAGATGCCATTTTATACTTATTATTTCACATAGCAGGCGATCTTGCCATCCAGTTGCCACAATTCTTTTTTACAGGGGCAGATTATGCCATTAAGAGAATATATTGCCTCATAGGTTTTGACTAAGAAGGAAGCTAGGTTCCTGGTCTAATCCTAACCAGTGCCCTGTCGGAACTGTGGTGCAGTAGGGCAGGGTGGAAAAGCATGGGCACCGTGAGGCAGCACTGCCCCTCCGCAGCACTCGGAGAAGACAGAAGGGCGGGCGGAGGCCAAAGCGGCCATGTTTGCTGCACGTATCAGGTTATAAAGGCCCCTTGTGTGCCTATGTACGAACTGTCCAATTCTCTCCCACCGACCCGCCAATCCATTCTTTGCTCTGCCAGCAGAAGGAGCTTTGAAACTCGTAAATCTAACTACTCCCGTGTTCGAGGCACACAGTTGCCTTCCCATGGATGGCCCTTGCTCCCAGTCCTACATGTGTGATTCCCATTTAGCCTTTCCCTCCCAGTCTTGGTTTCTGTGCCTCACATGGCCCTGCGCTGGCCCTCCTCCACACCTGCCTGCTGCCATGTCCCACATTCTGGACCACACTCTGGGTATCTGGGACTCTGGAATTTAGACCGAACTCTGGGGATTCGGGACCTCTGCATTTCCGCTCAGATAGCCCTGATTCCATGTTCAGGGCCTGCATAGTGCTCTTCCTTGGGTCCCTGTGGGCTCGGGTCTGCATCATATACACAAGGCCCTTTATGGAGCAGGACAGAACTGGAGGGTAGGGAAAAATGGGGGGGGGGGGTCAGGATTCTGCGTTTGTACCCTTGTCCTGAGTCCCGAAAATGTCAGAGGCAGCCCTGCCTCAAGGCCTAGTATAAATGTCGTCCCTCCCATAAGCTGTCTGACCCTCCAGCCATCAGCTTTGCCTCTGTAATTCCAATGTCGTGCTCCCTGGCACTCAGGACCGTCCGTCTTGTATTTGGTCAGTTTTGTCATGTCCTCTCCTTCCCAAAGGCTGTGAACTCGTTGAAAGCAGATAGAGTTTTCTTCACCTTCCGGCAGTTCTTGCAACAGCCTTTCTGTTGGTCACAAGAACTGTATTCACCCTTCTTTTGAGAAAAGGGACAAACAGCCCCAAAGTCTCAGGTACATCCAACAGCCCAGCTTTATTCCTCACTCACGTTACGTGAGGATTGTGGTTGGCTGTGGGTGTGCTCCATGGGTTCCAGGCCAAAGGAGCAGCCCCGAACAGGGCGTTCTCATGCCTGAGCCAGGCAGCAGTCGCTTGTACATGTGAGTCAGGTCTGCTCGCACTTCACTGTCCCTGTTTTTTAGATGAGGAAACCGAGGTAGGGAGAAGTTACATAATTCTCCTGGAAGCACACAGTGAGTAGACCAGAGATTTTAATCTGTGTGTGCAACTCCAGAGACCTTTGTTCCTGTCTACTAAGCTGTGATGTCTTTGTGGATTGATTGTGTCAAACCCTACACTGGGTCATTCAGAGAGGGTGATGCCTAGAAATTCATTACTAATTCATTAATTTAGATAGCAAGATAAATAAGTATTATAAAATATCACTAAGGATGATGAGTCATAAGGAGAAGAATAAAGCAGGGCAGGGGGGAAAAGAGTATTTGTGGGTATGAAGGTGCAGTTTCAGGTGTTGTGGTCAGAGAAAGAACTTTCACTGAGGAGGTGACATTGGAGCAAAGACCTGAAGAATGGCAGCTCCTTGAGGGCAGGGATTTGTGTCTGTTTTGTTTGAAGTTGTGTTCCGGCAGCCTAGGTCAGGCACTGGCTCCCAGCAGGCATTCAGTAAGAATCTGTGGAATGAGTGAAAGGAAGTGATGGGGAACGCTGTGTAGATAACTTGGGGGAAGAGTGTTGCAGGCAGGGAAAACAGTGCAAAGGCCCTGAGGCAGGAGAGTGTCTGATGTGTTTCTAAAACAACAGAGGTCAGAGTGGCTGGAGCTGGGGAGACCCAGGGAAAGAAGGTGCAGACAGTTCAGGTAGAGGGCATCTCCAGAATCACCTACCTAAAGACTTGAGTTTAACTCTGAATGAACTATGGAAACACCCAAAAGATTTGGGGCAGAAAGCGATGGAATCTGACTTGAGTTTTTTTAGGATCGCTCTGAGTGACGTTGGCGAACAGACAGAAAGAAGCAAGTGCAGAAGCAGCAAGGCCACTGAAGTAACCCTGTCCTGTGCTGGGCCCTGGAAACTGGCAAACACATCCTGGAATGTGTCCAGTGCAGCGATGAAAGGCATTGTGCTTCTTTTTATCTTTCGGTACTTAGTAAAAACGCCACTTTCATATCCCCCCACCCCGCCCCCGCGAAAACCTCATCTGGTGGGTCTGGATCGTGGGAGTCCAGAGCTGCCTCCCCTCACCCTTGCTTCTGAAGCAAGTAGTTCTCGGAGTACAGTTGGAGACTTGCAGGGACCTAGAGAACTGACATCTGATGAATTAAGGATCAGGCACTTTCAGAAGTCTGCCCACGTTGGAGAGGGTGGTAAGCTGCACGCGGGGCCTCTAGCTGCCGCCCAGGTGGGTGGCAGGACCCCTCCTGCCCTCAAGCCTTACACAAAGTGAGCTTCTCCTTCCGCCTCTGCCCCCCTTGCTAGGGCACAGAGAGGGATGGGCCCAGGAAGCCTGGGAAGGGGGCGCGGGGGCGGGGCGGGACAGGGAGTGGGCTGGGGCCGGGTGGAGTCCGGGGCGGGAAGGGGCCCCGCGGGCCTCGCTAACAAAGAGAGGTGTCCTATAAAGGCTGCGGCTGCGGGCGTCTAGGCGAGGGCGTACACACCGGTGACGACAACGACTGCGCGCAGCTCCGGGAGAGAGTGGGCGAAGCCGGGGCCAGGCTCTTGGGCCAGAGGGTCTTCCGCGCAGCCCCGGAGCCCGAGCCGCGTTCTCCCGGGAGGGCAGGAGTCAACTCGGTGAGAAGACCTGGGGGCTTTTGGCTGGCGGGGGTGGTGGCGCAGCTCCGGGAAGCCTGACAGGTTCCCTGGCGTGTGTTGGTGGGGCCGTTTGGATTTGATACGTGATGCCAGAGACACCCGGAGCACTTTTGAGGGCCCTTTAGTAGCTCCTGCGTGTAGGTGAGCGACTCCCGGACACCTGGCAGGTGCGAAACTTTAGAACGGGCGGCTTTCCTGTGCGCCTAAACTACTTATTCACAAGGCACAGCACTGCAGGCTGGGGGAGCAAAGTTTGTAAAAAGAAATAGGGGAAAGTCGGGAACCCAGGCAAGGCAGCAGGCTGGGCGGGGATGGCGGCGAGGGGCCGGTGCTGAGCGCAGCTCGAAACAGGTGGCTCTCCCAGTGCCCACCCAAAGGCTGGTATTCACAGTAAATAAACTTACTTAGAACATCAACATGCAGAGTTATCTAATGAGATCGGTAACCTGCATAATCATATGTATTTTGATTTTTATATTTCATATAAAGGATATATATAATGCATATGTACATACCAAACTGGCTACTAATGGGGAGTGAGATCCGTAAGGAGCCTGTCATTTTTCAGTTTATGAACTTGTATACTGCTTGATTCTTTTTAATTACACGAACATGTATTACTTCTACAACATTTCCAAAGGCAAAGCCGTGCCTGGCGTTAAAGGTTAGGCATCTCCCGCTAATGCAGCGATAGACACCGCCCTCCCGGTTCCGCTTTCTGGAGAGTGTTTTTACTTACTTTCAAGAAAAAGATGCCAGAAGAGACAAATACACACGGCCAAGTGCCAGGAAGGGAAATGTGAGGTCTGGCAAAAAAGAGCCACATGAGTCTGAATCCCTGGACAGGCCCCCAGAGGTGTGTTGTCCTGTGTCCACGTTGCATGACCTGGGATGTGTGTTCAGGAGGCACCAGCATGAAAAGGCAGCTGCTCCTATTGGGGACATTAGTCACCTTCTCTGGGGGCATAATTGTCATTCTTTAGTAACCTGTTACTTTCCATGGCAACAATAAAAACAGAGGTTTGTTTACTGTGACATTCCTCCTGCCCAGACATTCCTATCGGGTCATGACACCCACCCACCCAGGGGCATGTAGATAGAATTCCGGGGTTCTGTACATGTAGTTGGGAAAAAGTTACCTCTTTATTTCCACTAAATTTTAATCTAAACTTAGCCTTTCCTTTCTTTACGGACACGGGTGATGAATTACAGTGGTATGAACAGTCCTGGTGACTCTGTCACCAATTAAAATCGTAGATACTTTCATGTTACAGACGTTGCAAATATTTTGGAAAAAAATCATTTACATATCACTATGTGGAGATTATGGTAATGCCTCTAATGTGTTAAAAAATGAAGCACATGTATCACTGTATGTAATTTTTAAATTATTTTTAATAACTATTAAGTATACTTGGTTACTTTATGTGTCTATGTATTTTAATTAATGCACTTAAAATCATTATTTTGAGAAGAGAACCAGGGGCTTTTTGCTTTATGTATTCAAAACCTCTCTTCTGAGATGGAATCCCTCCCCAGGTGTCCTCGGACTGCCAAAAGGGTCCCTGGCACATAGAAGGAGTGGACCCTGTGTCAGCAGGAGTCAGTGGTGACGCAGATGCATAAATACCCAGGCTTGGGACATAGGCTCTGCCACTGGCTCCCTGTGTGACCTGCAACAAGACGTTTCACCCCTGTTCTGACACTTAGATGTTTCCTGATTCTGTGGCGTCTGGCGTATTTTTTTTAAAGCTCTTCAATTAATCTGAAATCAAGATTAGCAGCAGTCAGTCCTCACAACTGGAAAAAGACTAAATATAATTTTAAAAAGTTGTTATTAAGTGTATTGGGGTGATATTGGTTATTAAAATCATATAGCTTTCAAGTGTACAATTCTGTGATACCTCATCTATCTATTGCATTGTGTGTTTATCACCCAATTAAGTAATTTCCCAGGGACCTCTACCTTGAGTTTTTCCAGCTTGTTAAATCATTGATTTCTATTTCCCCCTATGGAGAAGGAGAGTAACACTTGAGGATAAATCAACAAGTAATTGTTCAGCACCTTCTAGGATGGCAGGCCTCGTTTCAGAAGCTTGTCTTCATGTTTTCGCTGTCTGCTGCTGGCACAATAGAATCCTGCCCTCTTAGCAGAGAACACCAGTTAGTTTATCCTGCTTAATCGCTTTCTTCCCAGGTTGAAAAGACCCCCCACAGGCCTAGTGTTGACTTAGTGAATGAGCTAAACCCTCCTTTGACATGAAAAGCTTGAAAGACTTTGCTCCCTGAGTCCTTCTGCAAAGCAGCCAGCCTTGCTGGGAGGAAACTTGACTGTTTCCTTTCTGTCTTAAAATCCTCCTGATTTAGGTTCAAACTTTCCATTGGAGGTACAGTTGGGCGCAGTTCTGACAACACTCGTATTTCCATTGTAGAAATAAACTCCAGGTTATTTAGAAGTGGCTTAGGTTAGATAGTTGGCCATGGCATTTCAGAGAAGAAAGAGGCCTTGGGGGTCAGCAGGTCCGCCCCATTAGTTGGGAAGGCCCCCAGAATGGCTGAGTTAGGGGCTGTTTCTCTGCTGCAATGCCCCTGTGCTTCCCGCTCCCTGTCACCCAGGCAGCGGGTGGGCCCCTCAGCATCTGCAGCCAGCACAGTGCCTGGCATGCAGTATCACTGAGTGTTGATGCCAAAGCCTGCAGGGCATGTGATTGTAACTGGACCATGGGTCCAACTGGGAGCATCTCTGCAGAGACAGGAAATGGACCTGTGTTGCTGGTGGAGGGAGGCTGCCGAGGTTCTGCCCCGCACCCGGTTCCTAGAGCAGCACTGGACTCTGCGACCCAAAGCGGCAAAGGTGTGTCTCGGGGGCCTGTAGGTGAGTGAAAACTGCTATTCTCTGGAGTAATGACACTTCTCATGTAAATAGGGGAGAGAACCCCTGTATTTACTGAGCATCCATGTGCCAGCCCCACAGTGTCTCACTGATGTATTTATGTACTTTATAGAGTATCTCAATCCTCAGGACAACCCTGGGGATGGCTTTCTTTCCATTTTCCAGAAAAGAAAACTGAGGCTTAAAGAAGTTAACTGATTTTCTCAGAGTAATATAACTAGGAAATTAGGAACTGAGATTCAATGCCAAGTCTTTCTAAATAAAGCCCATAAACTTTCTTAATTTTTTTCTATTATGAAGCAAATAATACACGAACACTTCCTCATTATAAACATGTAAAATAGCATGAAAGTACATGGAATAAAACACACAAGTCTCCTTTTTCTTTCTTCCCCCAACCCACTGTCCTCCCCTAACAAAGCCCTTTCGACAATTTGGCCTGAATCCTTCCAGATATTTGGCTCTGTATCCACACAGACATGTACATGTGCACGCACACTCACACACACACGTACACATCCATACACTCCTATAGAGTGAAATGCACAAATACATAAATAACGCTACTGCACTGTAGCTTCTTAATTAGGAAAAAATAAATTACCATAAACATTTACTTTCCTCTGTTTTATTTGTAGGGAAAATTTGTAATTGTTTAACATTTATTGAGTGCTTACTGTGTGCCAGACACTGCACTACGGTACTTTACGTGTATCACTGTGTGCGTGCTCACACATCGTACCCTGAGTCATCATTCACTCATGAGGCATTTGGAGCACAGAGAGGTTAAGAGATTGCTCAAGGTCACACAGCGAGGAAGAGGAGAGGTGGAAGCCAAACCAGGGGCTGGCTCTGGAGCCTATGCTTTTAACCATCACTTGGATGCCTCCAGAGATGTCTGACTCCTATAGAGTCAGGGCTTGGTGGTAACAGTGTGGCTTGTCCCAGTTAACTGGGATCATCCTCACTGGGTTCCAATGGAAGTGTACTATATAGTGAAGTTACTTCTGGAACATCCTCCATCCCTAGGCCAATCCCAGCAATGTCCTCAGCACTCTCCCTGCAGCCAGCGCTGTGTGCTTGTGAATGAGCGTGAGTTCATACACAGAAACAGTGGCTGGCGCGAAGCAGGTGCTCTGTTTGCTCTTATTCCCCTTACTGTGTAGTTCACAGGATGCCTTTGCATGCAGCATTCACTTAATCCCTACAACAGCCCTGTGAGGAGAGAATGGTATCATCAACCCACCTGAGAGCTGAGGCACAGAGGCTCAGGTGACCTGACATGGAGTGCCTCATGGCCGCTTAGTGTTCAGTGCTGTGACTAGAACACACAGCTTCTGAGGGCAAGGGTGGCTTTTCCCTCCGATTTTGTACTGCTCTACCTTCCTCTAGGATGGCAGGTGTCTGGTATGCAATGCTACTGCTTCCTTATTGAACGTAGTTTTGCTCGGCATCAGAGTGTTCCCATCCAGAGAGTAGAGCATTGGTTCTCAGAGCTGACCACACACTGAGATCACGTGGAAGTACGTGGGGCTTGGATCTCACATTAGGAAAGAACTTCGGGTTCATTTGCAAGGATTGCAGTTAGCCGATAGCTTTCAGCTGCTGTACCTTCAGGATGGCCCTCCATTCTTCCTGGGCAGCCCCCAGCCGGTGCTAAGCATGGCAGGGCTACCAGGATCTGGCTATTTCTGCCCAGTGGGGTCTCCTCTGACAGGCAGCCTTTGTCCCAGAGCTCCCTGTTGGTTGAATGTCCTTTTTCAAATCCACTTTGCAGGCGGAGGCTCTCTGGCCAGTCCTGCCTCCTCCCTGCTTTCCTTTCAAGGGTGTCAGATGCGCATTGCAGTCCTAAGGGCTTCTTTGCCCAATTCTGCCTCTTCCCTTTTTATCTTTCACAGGCATTTACCCCAAATAACTGCTTGCACATCCAACTCCAAAGTAGCATTTGCTTCCTGGGGGACCCTGCTCATCTACTGGGGGAGTTTTAAAAACTACTGATGCCCCCAGAGACTTTTTATCTAATCGGTCTGCGGTGCAGCCTGGGTGATTCCAGTGAGCAGCCCAAGCTGGAACAGAAGAACAGCTGAGGCAGAAGCTCCATGTGTTTTGCGTTAGAAAAAGATGTGCTCTCTCACAATTCACTGGAGCCTCCACAAGTCATTTCTTTAGGTTCTTTTCAAATAAAATGGGCCCACACTTTGCTAACAAATAAGCCAATTTTTAATCGTCAGTTCCTTCCTGTGGTTGTGAAAGGAAGCTGGCATTTTGAGAGGCACCTTCTGAATTCCTGACATTCTACCTGATGCTTTATATATAACTTAGATGTGTGGAGTGTTTACCCACAAACTCACTCATATCCTCATGGAAATAAAAATAAGGCAGAATTGCTTTTTTACCTTTCTGTAGTAAGCAGTGTGGTTCTGGAGTTGGCCCTTAGTGTGCGGGACTTGGTGCTGGGATTTTTAAGGGCTTATATGTGTGCTGCCTCCTTCACCAACTACCCAATAAGCTCCCTGAGGACAAGTATGCTGTCCAACCGTGGCCACACACCCAGCCCACAGCACAGGGCCTGGCACAGAGTAGGTCTCCATCAAGGTTAAAATAAAAGGACAAAGGCACAAAGAACCAAGACATCAGAACAGGCTTGGTTATAGAAAAACAAGATATCACCCTCAAAGAACATTCAATACCTTAGAATGTCATTTTTATTGATAAATATGTTTATTACTTTGTTGTATTTATTCATCATCACTTCTGTAGCAACTACTGTGCATCAGGCACGGTTACAAGTGATTTGCAAGCATTAATTTATTTAATTCTCCTAAGAGCCTTTGTCCCCCACCAAGGGCTATAGGACTTCAGTGAGAAGAGGGCATGGAGGGGCTCAGAAATGGCTTGGAGGACTTCACAGAAAAGGAGGATTTGAGCTGCCCTTTAAGGAATGTGTAGAACTAGGCAAGGAGAGAGAGGACAGAATTCAAGGAACAGGAACGGGGAGTGGCATGTGTAGAGGGGTGGAGTTAGGAATGTGTATTACTCTTTGGGGGAACAGGAAGGGGCCTACTGCTAAGGGAGCTGAGACGGGAGCAGGCGGCCAGCTGATTGCGGGGCCCCAGGGCACCCAGCTGTCAGGCGCTGGGCTTTTTGGCTTGTCTGCCGCATCAAAAACGTTCCCGTTGATGCACATCCATCCAAACCATGTGAACAAAGGGGGTCGTGATTCTAAGAGTTAAAAATGGCACAGTGATTTTTGGCCATATTCGAAGAAAATCAGTGTCCTAGGTTTGGAGAGTTCACATAAATGGGGCTGTGGGGAGGCCCGGATGTCTTCTATAGCATCCTTGCCAATCGTCACCCCCACTTGCCCTGGTCTTTCCTCTTTTGTCACCCTAAATATCCCCACTTCGATTCTTCATACAACAGGCTTTCAAGGTTCTTCATCACCCTGTCCATCCTCCTCTGAATGTGGTCTCGTGGATATTTTAGCTTTTACATGGTGGGGTCCAATCTAAAGAATCCATATTCAACTCTCCATTGGCTACAGATGTATTGAGTTACTCAGTCCTATACACATACTCAATCCTGCGCTGTGCCTTATTCCAAAAAATTAGGAAAAGCTGATTGTGAGAGAAACAATGTGAGTATTGGGATAAAACAGCCTTGTCAGTGGAGGCTTTAAAACAACCAGAGAGAAAAAGGCCCTGCAGTGTTTCCTTACCCTTTCTTCTGACACATTTTCTTCCCTTATCCAAAGGAAGATTCAAAAACCTGCAAATGAGGAAATGAATTTTCTAAAATCCGGGTTGGGGAGATGAATCTGGGCCGGGAAGCATCTCAAGTTTTTGGCAGGACGTGTGATACCCACCAGGCCTCTCACCGGGTGTCGGCCCTCGGGGCCCTCCCTCTCTCCCTTCCCAGGAGCTCAGACATGCCCAGGACGATGTTCACAAACTCCAGGGAGCGGTGGAGGCAACACAACGTCAACAGCGCCTTTGCCAAGCTGAGGAAGCTCATTCCCACTCACCCTCCAGACAAGAAGCTGAGCAAAAATGAGACACTTCGCCTGGCGATGAGGTACATCAACTTCTTGGTCAAGGTCTTGGGGGAGCAAAGCCTGCAGCCAACAGGAGTGGCTGCGCCAGGAAACATTCTGGGACTCTTCCCCCAAGGACCCCACCTGCCGGACAGGAATCTACTCGGTGACTGCCAAGTTCCTTCACCTGGCCCAAGCCACCTCATCCCCTAGTGTGGCTCTGACTCTCATCACTCCGGGAAACTCTTGTTCAGAAGTCACTGGCCATCGACAACCCTGTGCATGTTGCAGAGTCAACTTGATGACTAATTTGTGAGGCATGAATTTAAGAAGCGCCATAGGAGGTGGCTGAGAGACAGCGGCAGGGAGCCGCAAGGAGGCCATTAGAGGGTGGCCTTGGAGTCCATCACCCCTGGGGCTTCAGGCAAAGCAGCTTGTTTCTGTCTGTTTTATGTATCCAAGATCTACACAACATGTTGTTTGAAGGAAAAACAATCACAGGTTAAAAACAGGTTTGAAAAATCACTGTTTCACTCAATGTGATTTCAGTTATAAGGAAGAAGTTTTCTTGCAACGCATTTCAGATGAGTAGAAAATGCTTCCCCCAGAACACATTTTAAAGTTTGTTTTGAAAAATGTAGCATGTTTGACCAAGGGCGAACAAAATAAGTTACTTCAGGTTGATAAGTGTATAAGTGTATAGATAGCCCTGGCAGAAAAAAAGAAATATCCTGGAGCCTTGTGGGAAAATCTGTGGAGAAAAGACCCCCCCCCCCACAACATGTGAGGATTACAGGAATGCAACAGATCCCTGTGGAAGGGCTCTGCATCCTTGATCTCCACAGAAATGTAAGGCGTTACCTGCACTGAGCCATTCCTGTGTGTGTGTTATCTCTAAAGCCAGATGTGGATTATATCTGTGAGAGGCAAGGACTTGATCATTTATGAATTAGAGTTCCTAGTTTTCTCATGAGAAGCAGCTTAAATAGGTTACCTAACCCCTCGGTTTCACATGTCATGTATTCATACTTGTAATTCAGCCGGAGTTCCTGCTGATTTAAGACCCATAAAATTCAAATATAATTATGAAAATCCAAACATTACCATTTAACGACTCATTTAACGGAGAGCTTAGTTTAAACAAAAGATTTAGAGTAGACAATAGGACTGTAATACCAGACCCTAATGAAATAATGAATTTGTAATTTGTCTTCCTTGCTACGGAGCATTAGCTCAATCTTACGCTGGGAAATGTGGTACCCACACGTCAAGGGAGCTGTGTGGATGTGGCAGAACTCACCACCACGTGCCACCCTGACAGGGCTGGGATGCAGAGATGAATTCCTTAGATGAATCCAGAATATAAATAATGTCATTTGATTGTCTCTGGGACATTTTCTTGATGGTACATTGGTTTTAAAACCTTCTGAACTACCACAAGGAAATCGATGGGTTTGCGATATGGATTCCTAGCATATACAATATACACAATAGAGGAATTTAAATTCTGGCCCCTCTAGAAAGAAAATACTTGATTTACAAAAGGTCGAAATGAGCCTCTTTGGTTTGGTAATCAGAAGACAGTTGGACGAGTCCCCATCAAAATCTCAGTCCCCCAGAGAGAAAGGCCATTGTGTCACTAAACCTATCCAGCATTCACACTGGTAGCGCTCTGTTTATCAGAAGCAATGCATTTGCCTCTAGTTCCTTTCTTTAAACTGCGTTTAGTAAACTTCCCTGTGGGCCCAGAATAGCCCAGGGAAACACAAAAGCATGAGACCATGGGATTTCCCTGCAGGGTGCATTTCTTTCTCACGAGTTTAGGTGGACTTAAATTTGTCCGAAGCTACCAAAGCTTTGATGATAGTTGTCAACTGAGCGACATTACTTACCCTCTGATCTGGTATTAATCAGAGTCACACTTTGACAGTATTTTTGTATGAGCTTCATTTAACATGTTGCCAAGCAAAGGTGCCAAGGGCCCTCCCCTGAAATGTAACAGGCTGCTCCTAAGAAGTTGCTAGGAGATCGAGTTATCATTAAACTACGTGAAGGGATACTTGTTTAAAGAAGTCCCTTTGTTAAGTGAATAAACATTTAACATATTACTTCATGAACTTGACCTCTTACATGATTTCTTTTGCAAGTTTGGAGTTTAGTATATCAAGTTGTGTGTTAGGTTAAAATGACTGTCAAAAGGAAGTTTAGATATATGTGGACCAAAACCTGGGCAAGGTATTCATAAGATGGGAAGCTAATAAAAATGTCACTCTATCCTCCTTGGTGTCGTATAGCTAAGGCTTGGTGATTGCCAGAGTGAGAATTTCTGGTTCAAATGTACTGCAGCTCACGGATGGCACGTCTCTTTGTGGATCACTTGGACCCAACAGAAGAGTTTGGACAGAAAACATCAGCTCTGCTACTCTGCTCCTTGAAAATAAGTGTTTGGCCTGCTAAGGACACCACTGGAAACCTCTGGAAATGAAGTATAAACAAGTCCATTTATTTATATAGATCTTTTAGATTGGCTAATTCTACTCACATGACAGAGGAGGAAACGGGTCCAGAGGATTTTGAAGTGGCTTCACAGCGGTCACTTGGGCAGTTAGTAGAAACCCTGTGTCAGGTCTTCTGACCCAGCGTCCAACCTTCCTACAGCCTTGTTCGGTCACTAAGTATGTTGAGATTGAAAGTGGATAAGGACCTGATGATTAGACTCATCTCTTTTCAATAGTGCTCCATAACCTTCTATGCCTTTTTATTAAAATTGAATTATTATACTTTGTAGAATGCGGTTAGAAGTATCAACCAAAGATTTGATGTTTTGTAATATTTTACCATCGATTCTAATGTACTATTTAACTAATAATTTATTGAAAATAAATTAAGAAAAGAAATTGTTCTTTTTTTCTTTTTACAAAGAATTTCACAAATTAACTAAACATACCAGCCACCCATTCAGTTCATCCTCACAGCCAGTCTTCTGCCTTTGAACGCTCACCCCCCCCCAATATCTTCAGTCTGGAAAGAAGTGCTGCACCCCAGGCCCTGTGTAGCCTGACCCCAGTGTATTCCTTCCCTTTACCTTCCAGAGTCCCCTCAATGTGCTGTCCGTGCTAATGAAAGCACTTTGCCTGCTGGTCCTCAGACACGCCCCACTTTGAATACCTCTGACTTTACTCTTGTGATCCCATCTGCTTGTATGAATGTCCCCACTCTCCTTTGTTTTACTCACCCTTCCTCTGCACCACATTCCACCTGCTAAAATCCTTCATGAATTTTCTGAAACACCACTCCTTCAGCAAGCCTGACTCATCTTAAACATCATTTCTTACAGAATATCCTCCTAGATTTCCACCACTTAGTCCACCTTTGCCTTCCTTAGAATCCCTCATGTCCTTCCCAGCACTTATTTCCTCCACCCTGTGCTTCAGATACTGGGTATATTCTGTCCCCTGCCGCCCCCCATCCCCCAGCTCAGATCTCCTTGACACAGTGACAGTTTCTATCGAATATCTAATCTGAAGACAGCCCTGCAAGTGACCTCACTTTCCAAATGATAAGAATACTCCTCTAGCCTCCCCTAAATGATGGCATTGATGTGAGGCTTGAACAGGTTGAATTTCACTGAGAAACTCAAAGTCTAAAGTTCTTCTTCAACATTTGTTTCTCATAATATCCCTTCAGCGTGGCCCTGCAGCACCTGCCTCAGGAGGTTCATCACCTTAGAATGGCTTGAGGTGGCCACACTCTGTATCAGCTACACACAACAGGCTTTGTTCTCAAAAAGGCAAAGGATGAAAGGGGTCTGGGAGAATGGACAGCTTAACTGCTGACCCACAGGTCAAAGGGTAGTTAAAGGTCACATCCTTAAATCAAAAGGTCAAAGATAAGGAGGGAATCTAAAATCTCAGAGGCAGTGCAAAGTGAGGGATTTAAAGTGGCAGGTGCTAAGAAATGCCAAGGAATGAATGTAGTTAAAAGGTTACAGTGAGCTGGGCTGAAGTCTCCTAAACTGAGCACACACTTCTGCGACTCCTGGAGTTTACTATGAAGAGGCACACTTTCCACTTTTGTTCTCTTATTGCTAATGATCTACCGCCAGGAGATTTTACTGAGCACTAGCTTTTTACACACACCTTAGCGAGTTTTGTAATCTACCAAACAACTTACACTCTAAGAATTTAGTTTCCAGAGCTCAAGAATTCCCTGGTAGTTGAATGAAGCAAGCTATTGAATTGTTTCTCCTGGATAACTTGAAAAATGAACTGTATTATTCAATATGAGCTTATACTTGTGCCTAAGTAATAATTATCCTCCTAGGAATGTATCATAAAGAAATAATCAGAATTATGGTCAAAGAATTATATATGTGGATATCTATTTCAGAATTATTTACATTGTAAATCAAGTAAAACAAAATCATAATAATATAAGAGCCAAGATTCGCTCAGTGCTTACTGTATGCCAGGCACTGTGCCAAGAGCTTCCTGAGTATCAGCTCACATAACCTTCATGACAGAGTTCTCTTGTTAGGATGATATTGATTACATGTGTTGTTCTCACTTCACAGATGAGGGAACTGAAGTGTAGGAGATTATTTAACTTGCCCAAGCTTCCATCAGAGTTCCTAATTCTTTTTGACCCTAACCACCTTAATGGAACCTCACGGACCAGACATATTCCCCGATAACCGTATTGGGTAAACAAGCACAACCCTGAAAAAACGAAGCCTCACGTTCCGAAGCCCTAAGCTGGGGCAATGCCTCCACCAGACACGGTGCGTGGACTATCCTGCCCCCGCAGGCTTGAAGGCGCACCTGTTGGGGTGGCTGGTTTGTTTTTCTGCCTGGACTTGGTGGGGTGCCAACACGAGACGGCTTTATTTTTGTTCCCTCCCTGCCTTCAGCCGTGCTCTGCCCAGTCTTCCTTCCCCACCCCATAATGGCATGTCAGGCGGAGCCCATGCCTTTCCAGTCTCTCGGGCCAATTCAAAGGCCTGTCTCATCTCCTTCTAACCTCCACCCCTGCCCTGGCTCAAGACTGACCACGGGTCAGAGCTCTGGACTGTGACTGTGTGTGAGGGTGTGTGTGTATTTACACACAGGGTGGGAAATCTGCGCCTCTGCAGCTCCTAGCAGTCCTCCTTCTGTTTCAGTTCCTCTGAAGTTGAGGAGGAAGGAGGGTCTAGGGAAATGAACAGTGTTTTCTTCACTGGTATCCGGTTGCATTTTCTTCCTATATTCAGTTTAACTATTTGTATCAATTCCACAAGTCCTAGGTTTAAAACTTGGAACAGCAGAAAATCAAGCCTTTTTGCAAAAAGTGGAGCACTGTGTATTAGAGCAGTTGGTCACTTGGGCTGTGAAAGAATTCACAAAGAGCAGAAAGTGCAGAGGGTAAAGGTTTTATTTTTGCTTTCCCAAGGGAGGGAGAGGGCTAGGTGCAGAGAAATTTGCCTGCATCAGCCCTAAGGGGTATGGCTGCGAGCTTTTACCGAAATGGGGCGGTGGTAGGCCAGGATGTTTCAGCTGGGCTGCAGCTGGTTTTGAAGTTATCTTTGGTTGCAGGGTCCAGAGTGAGTCCTCTGTGGTCTGGTTCATAACCTCGGTAGCTCTGAGCCATCAGGGAGCTTCCAGGAAATTTCTAGTTCTGAGGATAAAGGCTCATAAAACAATTAGGGTCAGTCATGTTTTATGGGGTCCAGCCAGGTCTGGGAAAGAGGGCCTGAGGAAGTGGCTTTTGTCTTGTTACTGTGCTGAGTATTTTGCTTCTGCTCCAGTACTCAGATCACTTCAGTGTATTTTTTTTTTTTTGTAGCTTTCACTAAATAACTCAAGATTTAATTTTACCATATGGTTGGTGCGTGTATGTAACTGTGTACTCATAAGTGTATGTATATGCAAGTGTTCTCTTTCTACCAACTGATAATACATGTGAAAGTGCAAATATGTCAGAAATTGAGAAGCATATACCACCCCCATCCCCGACCCTGCACCTCATACATCCCAAATAAGCACCGCACAAAGGACAGATTTCAAAAATGAGCCCTGGCCAGGTAGCTAAGTTGGTTAGGGTGTTGTCCTGATACACCAAGGTTATGGGCTCGACTCCCAGTCAGGGCACATAAAAGAAGCAACTGATGAATAAATAAATAAGTAGAACAACAAATCAATGTTTCTCTCTCCCCCCAATAAATAAATAAATAAATAAATAAATAAATAAATAAATAAATTTTTAAAAAGAGAAGAAAAGGACAATTTCAAAAATGAGACAACCGTGACTGGAAGGGGACTGGATAGTCTGTTCCATGAGATTGTTGGATCTCTAAAAGAGGTTTGGGTGGAGGTTGTCATATCAGGGAAATCTATTGCATTCCCCTCACTCCTTCCAGTTTGGACCAATGAATAACTAAAGAAGGTTAAAGCTGAGTGTCAGCTGGCCTGAGATCCAGCTTCTCCGTTTCCCTTTAAGATTCTTGCCAAGGAGTTGGAGGCCATCAATCACTAGACAAATCTACAGGGAGGAACCTGAGGCGAGGGCTGTACTCAAGTGTCCTGGGGATGTTGCCAGCCTTCTCACATAGTATAGTAATGGTCCAGATAGGACCAGCCCTAGAGATGGGCCCTCCTCAGTTCCTGCTAGACTGAGGATCATCAGTGGTTTTCTGGGCAAAAATGGGATACATGTTCAGCTTTCAAGCAGTATGGTAGACTAGAGTCAAAAATGCTTTACCTTTCTCCAACTTCACTCAAAGATGAAGGTACCCTTATGTGAAATCCCTGTACTCACCTGGGACTGAACACCATCTGTACCGGTTTATGCAGTTCTCAGAGAACGTCTGAATGTGTCTAAATCTATGGGACGACCAGGGAGCCTCCTGTGAGCCTGACTTACCAGGGGATTGACATGCAAGGCCACACAGAGAAGGCTCGTTTCTGTTCATACGTATTCCACAGTGCCGTGCAACATAAATTCTTCAGGACAAAAAACCCTGACCACCAACCAAATTATTCTGTGCTCTCCCCTCCCCCGTTTTAATCACTGCCTGCCTGCAGCAAGCATTTCTTTCAGCAGAGATTTCTACTCTTCTGGGCAGAAAATCATAGTAAAAGAAATTCGGCCTATAGTGAAAGGCAGACGTGGGTTCGGAGTCCAGCCCTGTTGCTCGCTCACTGCCTGGTCTCAAATTTGTCTGTTAGACTCTTTTAAGTCACAATTTCCCCAAATGTAAACTGGCGCGAATACCGCTGTTAAATGGTTGTTAGAAGTGTCGAAGAGGGCATTCGTATAATGCCCGACACATTATAGGCTCTCGATGAATATGAATAACCCTTTCTCGAAGTGCTGATACTTCCCTTCTCCAATCCCAGCTTATCGTATTCAGATCTGTTTATGTCGCACGTCCAAGTAGGTATATTGTGATACACACAGGGCCAAGTGTTTACCAGTTAGTCCCCAGAGCTGTCTTTTCTCTGCTTTGTCTCCTGCCCTTTCACCACTATATCCATCCTTCCCAGTTTCTGTGATGGAGCGTCTTCCTTCCTGGAGCCTAGAGCCATTCAGCCTCTCAGGGAGGGATGAAGGAGGCACTGCCAGGTTGTCCGCAGATGCTCAGGAGCCCAGGGAAGAAATTGAGTCTGGGGAGGCAGGTAGGAAAATGATTTCTATCTTCTAGAAGCCGAAGTAAGCACGTGGAACACTTTTAAGTACGGGAAGGGGATCCGGAGGCCTGATACCCAGAGAAAAGGGTAAGAAGCAGACCTGGGGAAGGCCTGAGAAGCTCATTAGCTCTGACAGCCCTGTGTGTTGAAACCGTTGTATTTCTACGTTGTCCTCCGTAGAGAGAGTGGTTGAATGGTGTAGGAGGAAGTCACTCAAGGCATCCTTAGTCAGACAAGATGCTCTGCCTTCCAATGGAGCATTCAGCAAAAGTTACTTTTGAAAAAGTCTGACTTCTTTAGAGATATTTTACGTCACAGTCAAGGTACAGATGGAAAACATACTTTAAAGGTATATGAAAACACAATTACATCATGACTGATTAAAGATTTATCCAAGCCATGCAAGGAAATACCTTAATACTATATATTCCATATCAATTTTGATGTTGAAAGACCTTTCATTAAAAGCTATTACCTGGTCCTTATTTGGAGGAGGGAGCAGGGGAAATCCAGCCCTGCCCTGGTGCAGCAGGAGGCGGATCTGTGCCAACCTCGGCCTCCCTCCCTCGCTCGCTCAGGCTTCTGCCCGGGTTCCCCAACGGAAGGCAGAGGCAGAACAGAGGGTGGGAGGAGGAAAGGATGTCAAGGTATTTATCCCCCCTCCCTCCCTCTGCAACCAAAGCGCTTATCAGGCAGCCCCTCTTCATGGCCACACCTTTGCTGGGTTCCAGTAACACAGGGGATACCAGAGGACAGCAGACTTTCAATCCACCTTCCCAGCCATCTCTTTCTGGGCCCCAATTTTTGAAAAAGTTGTTGTGAATTTTTCTTTCTTGGTTTAGTTTTTTTCCTTCCTGTCTTCAGCCCTTTCTTCCATGTAAGAAGGGTAAATAAATCACTTGCTTGAAACTCCACATTTACTATCCACATAGATTAGCATTTCTTTCTTAGTTTTCAAAATAATGAAAATTTCCGTTATACACATCAACCACAGCAGAGAAAGGCGCACTCAGCTGGAAATGTCCCTGGCTTCCCCTGTTATTATAACAGGTTGATTGTTGCGTTTCCTTTTGTGGTTTCTAAGGAATTGCACCTTACCAAAGGCCTGAAACTGCTGCTACCACCTAGCTTTTTTCTCTTTTTCCAGAAAGGAAGGAAAGACACAGAAGTCCCATTCAGAAAGTACTGAAATCAAACATCCAATGAACTATATTCCCTACGAATAAACCCCTTATCAGTCTTCTGCAGAGATTCTAAAACGCTTATCTCGATAGACCAGATTATGGGGCTGACCCACTCTCAATGCTGAGTAGGAATCAAACTGGCATTCTCTTCTGTCAGCCACCCCGGCTTTGCCAATCCAGATAAATCAATTAATGGGATGCAGAGCTGCTGTCCTGCCTTTCTCTTCCCCACGCTTACCACCCTGAGCTTCCCCCGGAATCTGTTTAATACCATCTAAGAGTCCTTATTTACAAGAGGGCTTGTGCAGGTGCAAGCTTTCAGGCCCACAGCACAGGAGCAATTGTGCCCCTCTCCTTCCAGGCCCCAGGCTCCCCTCTTTGTGAGACACTTTTCTTTTTCTCTGCTTTTCAGACCAAAGTCGCCCTTCAGTAGCTAATCTAATCGGATTATGTTAATTTGTACTTCATGAACCTAAGCAGCAGGACTAGATCTGCGGAGGGCTAAGGCAGGAGCGGCACAACGACTTGGTCGGTAAACCCACCCCCCAAAAAATGCAAAAAGAAAGTCCACCCGGTGTTTAGCCACACAAAGCTGCTACTCTGGGAAGCCCACAATGCTCTTGACAACTTAGAGTGCCCAGAAGCTGCCTGTGTTCAGAATAGAAAAAAGGCCGCACAGTGAAGGCACAGTGAGGACCACAGCGACAAGGCTGTTGTTCCCTCTGATAAAGTAGAGTTTCTTCTCTTCCTTCTTCCCAATTTACTCACGTTTCCTCTCTTGGCTGATCGATATATAAATTTGGAAGCTGAAACCAGTTGATACAACTCCATAAACATTTATTGGCATCTACTACCCATTAAGAATGATGCTTGGTACTGTGGGCGGCACGAACGTTCTTGCCCTTCAGAATTTATGCTCTAGTGGGGAAAGGTACTTCAGGCAGAAAAATTGGAAAACACCTGCATGAGGTGATTGCTGTTTTTTTAAATTTGTTCTTTTTGCCTCATGTTGGCTGAGCCTGCTAGTCATCTTCCACAATGTTCTGCAGCTGATTTTAAAAATAACTTATGTCCACGGAAAGCTTTATGCTTTTTCAAAATATATAACATTAGTATATAAATTAATCCTCATGAGACTGTGAGATAAATAAAACTGATATTTGCAAGTGTTGAAATGGAGACTTAGAGACCTTAAATGGCTCATCCAAGAATTATCACCCAATTAATAACTGGGCTTCTGATTCTGAACGGAGGGCTTCCTGCCCCTACCCCTGCCTGCTGCCTCCCATAAGACTAGAGGGTCCTTACAGGCCAACTACTCCATTCTATCGTATATGGATAGGACTGTACACAAATGCTGACATTTTATACACACACACACACCCACACCCCATTGTGAAACTGGAAAAACTAATTTGAGTTTTCAAATGGGCAAGGGAAATAAAGTTCAACTGGAATAAACCAACAAGTGCTTTTCATAAACTCCAGCTCACTTTTAGCCCTTACCTCTCCTGTCACTCTTCTTGTGTATTTACACCATTCAGCTTCTTCCTTTCTTGGTCAAGACATGTACAGATGCTCCCAGAATCCGTCTCTCCCACCCATTCTGGAGTCAGACCCTTTCCTGCCCTGGGTGGTTAGCACTCAGCACTTCTGCTAATTAGTTTCTAAGCTGGTTATACCGTTGGGTGCAAAAATCTTCCCTGGAGACTGCCACATACCCGTCTCTGTCACAAATAGCAGAGGAACGTGTCTTTCTCCTGTTCCAAAGTCCTCATTCCCTCGGGGACATCCATCTGATCTGAGAGATCCTGTAAGTCACAGTTCATTTGTGGGGCTGAAAGGATTGACTGTCCGGAATTTGAAGAATGACCGAGGGATTCTCAGTACACATGCTCATTTCGCCACATCTCCTTCTGCAGCACCCCTAAAATAGCCTAAAGACACAGCAAGAACCAGTCTCCATCAAGAGAAGAACAGAAAAGCGTATTTCTGGGCTGCCTGTTTCCCCCCACTTAAAAAAAAAAAAACAACTAAAAAATATTCTTATAATCTCATAGCCTCAGAGCCTGTTTAGGGTGAAGACTGGAAGGGCAGAGGGTCAGAGGTGGAAGATTTCAGATGTGTTTAAATACATAATTTCTTAACAGAAAAATATTATCACTCAGTTTACAATCAATTTAAGATAGGTTTTTGTCTGAAAAGCTTCCAGCAGTAGTTTTCAATTAGTTTCCTTAAATGGTTGACTACTATAGGCCAAGCAAGTTCAGGCTTCCTTTTGCTAGCAGTTTAATATTGAGCAATCTAAACAATAATGAATATTTCAACATCTTAACCTTGGTGTTAATTTTGCTGCAAATGGCCTTCTTTTGTCACGGTAATAATGCCCTATTGGATTTTTAGTGTTCATCCACATTCTTATGTCAAATTCTCATAGTGAGGGCTGAGGGTTAGGGTAAATGTGGGCCTGGAGTCTTGAAACTATGCTGAGCTAACTGCCTTGACCTCATTGGAATCAAGTATGACAGACATAGCTCTGCAAAAAGATGACTTCTTTATGAAAATTATAGTGATACAGGTTTTTTAAACCTAGAAGATCGAAAAAATTGGCTAACAAAACCCTTGATGAATAGGAAATGCTTATATGCTGTAAAGTTAAATATTTTATAAGATATACTAATATATATATAATTATGCTAGAAATTTTTTACTAAATTCATTCCAGAAGCTTTCTCCCTGTATATTGTGTAGACCCCATGATTTCCTAAGGCCAGAATGCAGCAAATCTTTGAGTGTAGAATGTGAATGATCCCTCCACCCCCAAGTGCAGTTATACAGTACCATCTCTAAGAGATGCTAATGAGGCAGGAGAGAGGAATGAGGAAACTCCAGAGGCACCCAGAGCTAGGACAAAGGACATCAATACAGAACAGAGACGCTGTTCTAAGACAGGCTGTACCGCTTCCTGGAAAAGTGCTGAATCATGACGGATCATGACTGCACCTGCACAGAAGATGCTGCATGACCCCTGCTTCAATATAATAGTATTATAATAAATTTGCATTGTGATCCCCCTCAAGGAAAATTATAGGAGATCACATGCACAGTAGCTCAAAAGTAATATAACTACTCGCACATGCACAATAAAAGCCCACCAAAACTAACCAGGAAATATCTGCCCTATAACAATAGAATCCCTCTGACCACCAAGGGCCAATCTCTGCTCGGAGTTGGTCCACTCTCTCTTTCTCTGCTATAAACTCTCTGTGTGTTCAGTTCAATTCTTTGTCCATGATCACCAAGACTGGTTACCTGTACCTACCTGTGACACTACTGTTGAAGCAAGCATACTAAAGACAGAACAAGGAATGGGAAAGGAGTTACATATCAGGTTAGACAGGGTACCAAAACAAAGTCCAAATACCTTTGGGTGTTTCTAGAGTAGCGCAATGGAAATTATAAAAACATATGGAATGAAAAAAATGCAAGTGCAAATGCAACATAAGATTCAAGGTTCATTGTTATGCTTGGGTTTAAAGCCAGGGAAAGGTAATAGAAAAGATCAAAGGAATAACATCAGCTAGATGGCAGAAGGGGAGGTCCTAGCCTTCATCTCCCCCCACCCAAAACCAGTTTAACAACCATCCATGGAGAAACATACCTTCATTAGAACTCTGGAATCCAGGTGAGAGGTTATAGCACCCCAGTAGAGCCCAGAAATGAGAAAGATGCAATGAAACGTTAAAAATAACAGAGTCACTTTGTTCATATCACACTTCCCCCAGGCCAGCACAGCAAAATGCTGAAAGAGATCCCCTTGGCTCATGAGTCCTCCATGAGGGAAGAGAGCAAAGCGAGTGCCTGACTGATCTAGCCTTTTAGGGTGCTATGTGTGAGACCCCCTTCTGCTGCGCCTCACCCAGAGCACTGACAGAATCAACAAGGCTAGGTAGATAACTGGAGAGTAGCTAAGAACAAAGGGAAGAGGTGGAGGCTCTCACCAACCAGTGCACAGATCTCAACAGCTGGCCTTCAGTCCCCTGTGGCAGACCTCCCTTGATGCTGGGATCAAACCCATCTGCTTGCGGACCCTGGCAGCAGGCACACCTGTGGACCCTGCCAGATGGCCCTTACAGAATCTCTGGTTGGCTGACTGGTGGAGGGCTTCCCCCGACAAGGCCAGTCTGTAAAGACTGGAAAAGATGACTGCTTCCTTCAAATGTGCAGACACCAATGCAAGTCTACAGGGTTCGTGAAGATCAAGAAAACAAATACTGTCAAAGGAACAAAATAAAGCTCCAGTAACTGACTCTAAAGAAATGGAAATCTATGCATTGTACGACAAAGAATCCAAAATAATCATCTTAAAGAAGTTGAGCACAAGAGAAAATGCATAGACTAAATGAAATCTGGGACATAATATATGAACAAAATGAGAAGTCCAACGAAGGGATAGAACTTCATTAAAAAAAAAGAACTAAACAAATTCTAGAGCTGAAGAAAACAGACTGAACTGAAAATTCCAATGAAGAACTTCAATATCAGACTCAATCAAGCAAGGCAAAGAATCAGCAAACTCAAAGACATGTCATTTAACATTATTTAGTTTGGAAGAACAAAAAGAAAAATAATAGAAAAGGATGAAAAAATCCTACAGGACTCATGGCATATCTTTAAGGGAACCCACATACACATGTTGGAAGTCTCAGAAGGAAAAGAAAGAGAAAGGGACAGAAAGCTTACTTAAAGAACAATGGCTGACAACTTCCCAATCATCAAGAAATGAATAGTTAAAGAAAATATGGTATGTATATACAATGGAGTATTATTTAGCTTTAAAAAAGAGAGAGAGAGAGTCGGTGGGCTGGTTATTTTAAAAAAATTAAAAAATAAAATAGCCCTGGCTGGTGTAGCTCAGTGGATTGAGTGCGGGCCTGCAAACCAAAAGATCATGGTTCGATTCCCAGTCAGGGCACATGCCTGGGTTGTGGGCCAGTTCCCGGCAGGGGATGCATGAGAGGCAACCACACATTGATGTTTCCCTCCCTCTCTTCCCTCCCTTCCCCTCTAAAGATAAATAAATAAAATCTAAAAAATAATACAAATAAAATAAAATAAAAAAGAGAGAAATCCTGCCATTTGCAACACCATGGATAAGCCTTGAGGGTATTATGCTAAATAAAATAAACAGAGGACAATTACTACATGATATTGCTAACATGAGGAATCTAAACAAGTCTGTTGTGGGAGCAGAGAGTAGAATGGTGGTGGCCAGCGGCTGGAGGGAGGGGGAAACGGAAATATGAGTCAAAGGGTACAAAGTTTTACTTATAAAAGATAACTAAGTCCTAGAGACGTACTCTACAACTTACAGCCCATAGTTAACAATATTGTATTACATACTAAGAGAGTAGATCTTACATTGTGTTCTTATCATACACACAAAAATAATAATAAAGAGGACGGGAGAATTTTTAGAGGTGATGAGTATGTTTGTGGCATAGTTAGTGGTGATACTTTCATGGGTGTGTGCTTATCCTTACCCTTTCAAGTGGTATATAGTGAATAGATACAGCTTAATAAAGGGGTTTCCTTTTTCAATAGGAAAGATCAACTACTTCTCAGTGGTTTTGTTGGGGCTCCTTATAAAGATAGGGAGTTCTTTATTGTGTGTCTTTCATTAATCCCGAAGATCCAGCTCTCTGGACTGGTACGTGACACTAACTGTCCACAATGGTGTTCTTCCCTGCCACTCTATGCCCGTTCTCCTGCGCAAGTAGTAACTAGTCTTTGGACTTTCTGGGAAGAGGGTAGTGGAAGGATGCCATGTGTTTGAGGTATTGCAGAAGTTGGCAGCAAGTTTTCAGTTCCACTTTGTCTACTTTCCCAACTCCCAATCCCTGTCAACTAAATGCTGCAATTGCTCTGGCCCTAGTGGCTCTTTGCCATTCTGAAGGATATAAAAGATGACCTTTTTCTGAGCCCAGTCTTTGGTGGATGATATGTCATGCAACAGGCGCCACATGAGGTACCGATGGACATAGCAGGGGGTATCAGAGAGCTCTTAACAAAAGGCTGGAGGTGAGTCATCTATGGAATGCTTGGCCCACGCTTCCATCATGGGATATAGAAACAGGAGCCTGACAAGTAGGTTGCTCTACAAAATAGTTCATCAAATAGTGGCTGCCTCGCCTAAAGGACAGCTGTCCTTCCATCTACTTTACACAGAAATTGTTACATCCTTTCATGGACTTGAATTTGGGCTTCTAGGAGGCAGCTGTTTCAAATTTTAGACTTGTAGACCAGACACCTGGTCAAGTTCCAAGTTTCTTCTTTTAATAGGAAGCGGGACACAATCTGAATTAAGATCTGGGAGAAGGCCCCACTATTCAGCTGCCTAATTTGCTGCCATGTGACTGACTAGTAGCCTCCTGAAAGAGATCCTCTGCTTCATCGCCAGGGATGGCAGGCAAAACACTGTGGTGTACAAAACAGGGTTATGACTCTAGTGCATTTGCCAAACAGCTGTTTCCCAGACTTTCTTAACCTTTTGAGTTTGTGTTTGAGGCTGGTCCTCCAAGAGCTCTCACAGTACCTTGTGCTTCCTGCTGTCGTAGCACCTATCATGCTATACAGTCTTTGATTATTGGTCTCTGTGCCACTGGATGAAAGCTCCCGAGAGCCTGGACGTGTTCTTCATCCACACGTGAAACTGATTTGATGCATGATCTGGCTTCACCATACCACTTCCGATGGCAACCATTAGGGGGGTTGATGTGTCCTCATCCCCATCCTTGCTGGCGCTCATGACCCAGAAGCCTGGTGGAGAGTAGCTGCTGAATGAATTTTGAGCCTGACTTCAGGAGCTGTTGACACTTGGCTTTTGAGTAAAAGTTGCCCACTAAAAGTTGCATTTCTGGAGCCCAAATTATGTTTGCTCAAGTAACAACACGAGACAAGAACTTTACTCCTATTTAGCTGAAATTACTTCCCTTTCAGAAAGAAGAGAGCCCCTGAAACATGCAGGGGCCTGTAATTGAGAGGCCTCACAGTGCACTTGGCACCTGACCCTTGCCCCCCAGTTTGTAAACAGCTCTGCCCCTGAATATTAGTAAAATATATCATGCAGACAGCCAGTCATTCCTAAGGCCTGAGACTAAACCTTAACTCCGGGATGATTATTAACTTCATTTGCTCTGAAGGGAAGTCTTTAGGAAAGACTGCAGAAGAGTATGGAACTAAGGAAATTGTGTGCATCTTAGCTATTGTTTCTCAGTGTTCCAGAAGAAACCTCTGACTGGGCTGGTGACACAACAATACCTTTGACTGGACTACAAAAACTTAAACACGAATTCCGGTAGGCTTTTGTCCTTTGGCTTACGCTGCTGCTCCCACAGAGATTGGGCTTCTTCTGGAGAAACAGAAAATGGAGCTGGGGCCAGACCCTTAGCCAGCTCCAGGCTGCCTAGTAACTTTATTAGAAAATATAATTCTTCCTCTTTAACTAAAATACTTTTGAAGTATAAAATATATATCAAAAGTACATAAATCTTACAAGTGCAGCCCTTTGAATTTTCACAAAGTGAACACACCAACATCATAAAATGGAGCCAAAGCTCCAGAAGCACCCTGCCCCATCTCCAAGAGCAACCACTATCCTGACTGCTGACTTCATGGATTAGTTTTGCCTGTTTTTGAACTTCATATAAATGAAATCATGCAGAATATATTTTTTAAAAAATCTCTGGCTTCTTTCAACATTATGTTTGAGATTCATTGATGCTGATGCAGGAGGCAGTATTTCATATTCTGTAGAGATATTGTACATGTATTGCAAGTATATAGCAATTTATTCATTCATATTACTTTTGATGAACATTTGGGTTGTTTTCAGATTGGGGCTGTTATAAGTAATGCTGTTATGAACATTTGAATACATGTCTTTTGGTGAACAGGGTTCTCTTAGGAATGGAATTGCTGGGTCTGAGGATACCCGTGTTCACCTCCAGCAGATACCAAAAGTTTTCCAAAGTGGGCATATCAATTTATACTCTCACCAGCAATGTAAGAGACCTCACATTGCTTTACATCCTTGGTATTATCTCTATTTCATTTTAACCATTTGAATGAGCATGTAGTAGTATCTTACTATAGTTTTAATTTGCATTTCCACAATGAGTGTTGAAGTTGATTGTATTGGTTATTTGGATGTCTTCATTTGTAAATTACCTGTTGAAATTTTTGCTTAGTTTTCTAATGAATTAAAAAAAAACAGTTGTCTTTTACCTATTAATTTATATGAGTTCTTTCTATTATCTGGGTAAGACTCCTTTGTTGGAGAGAAGTACATCCAGCAATTATCTTTTTCCACTTTGTGTTTGTCTTTTTATTCTCTTAATAGTGTCTTTTATAATTGGAAGTGCTTAATTTTAATGCAACCCTATGTCTTTTTTTGTGTGTGTGTGGTTAGAGCTTTTTGTGAGAAGGTGTCTTTTGGAGAGCCAGTCCTTTTGGGTGCGACTCTTCATCTCTGTGGGAGAAATCCTTGTCTGGCTCCTGCCAGGTCTTTGTCTCAGTAGTTTCACTATGGTTGGCCATCCGTACATTGTCACAGAGCTGGTTCTGGCTTCAGTGGCCTGACTTTGATCAGCTGACATTTTGTCTGGTCATGTTTGACTTTGTCCTGTTTATGCCAAATGACTAAATCTCAACTGGTGCTCGGGTTGGATTTCTTAGTCTCAGGTACAATCTGATAGACAAGATTTGCCAGTTACCCACTCTAACTAGCTAGTCTCAGCATCCCTATGTCTAATTTTATCTTCAATCTCTTCCTGGTAATGGATTTGCAACAGCTGTTGGCTCAGTTGTTCTAATCTTCGTCTGGTAGGGAATGCTCCCAGCCCTTCCTTAGCAGATGCCCTGGCTAATTTTCTCTATTTGTCTATCTACCTATTTATCTATTTTTACTTTGACACCTCAAAGTTAGGTGAATTTAGAGGACTGGAGGCCCTACCAAAGACTTTTTCTAATTAATAGATTTCAATGCAGGTGACTCCTAGCTGAGAGAATGTAGTAAGAGAACTTCTAGAAAATCTCAGGAACATGCCCTTAGTCAAAAGCAATAGCATTGTCTTCATGTATTAAGGGAAGCATTGTTACTTATTTTTGAGCACGCATGATTATTACTAGGTATAAAGATAAAGAGAAGGAAATAAGAGTAAAAACCAAACCCAGTGGGAGAGCAATAAAGGAGAAATGCCTATATCTTTTCTTGGAATGCTAACGACAGTTTTACTGAACTTACTAAAGTCTGTGACCCAAGTATCCTTTTTTATTACACACTGATCATTCTGTTCATTATTTATGTTGATATACTAGAAGGCAAGTTTGAGTGTTACCTTAGTAAGTTGTTACCACAAATTTTATGTGGTAGGTATTTTTTATGAAATTAGGTTTAAATTGAATTTTATTCATCATGAGAAAATTATTAAAGCCCTCATAATGTTGGGTAAGTTCTGAATAATAATAAATGACATTTACTGAGGGTTTTCTCTGTGCTAGGTGCTGTTATTTACACATATTAATATATTTAATCCCCATAAAACCCCATGAGCTTCAGAGTATTAGTTTCATCATTTTAGAAATGAGAAAACTGAGGCACAGAGAAACTTGCCTAAGGTAGCTCAGCTAGCCAGGGGCAGAGCCAGGGTCTGACCCAGGACCTTGGGCTTGTGCACCTGTACTCTTAGTCACTGTGCCTTTAAAACTGATGACTAATTTTTGTATGCAGCTTCATCAGTAAGAAATACCAGTAGGTTTTTTTTATATTTTACAGATTTTACATCTTTAAATACAAATTTACAGATATCTAAAGAACATACAGTGATTAGAACCATCCTGGAATATAAATAAATAAATAAATAAATAAATAAATAAATAAATAAATGATTTTAGTAGTTAAGAAAGCAGGAGGAAAGAGATGTCTAAATTCCTTCTGAGATCTCAGTATCACAGGAGAGGAGTGAGAGCCAAGATTTATCAAGCAGGTACTATGTATCAGGTACTATGGTGAGCAATTTATGCATGCTCTCTTATTTTCAAAAAGAACACTGAAATAAAAATTGTTAATTTTGGGTTAAAGATGAAGGCTCTGGCTATAGAGATTTAGCAACTACTCTCTATAAGGTTACACAATAAGTAGAATGTCTGACTAGAGACTGTGTATTCTATGTCACCACTATTCTTCACTGTCTCCCACATGAAAAATTTCCCAAGTGAATTCCTTGGTACAGAGTCAAGAATACAATTCGATATGCTGCTACTGGCTGGCTAAGCCTAACAGAGAGGTAGCTGAAGAGGTGCAGGGAGAGACTTTGCTATTATGATTGGATGGGCCCCATCTGAAAGATGAGATCCATGTTTATAAGTAAACTGATTGTTCAGCTGACCATACTGAAAGACAGGAAAAGCTTTACATAGGCTTGTCTTTGATGGATTTCTAGTTTGTGAACTATTTAGAAGGGAAAATAGATTTGCATGTTTAAATCACTTTGGGAAATTATCCCCTTTTTATTTAATCATAAAGCCTATTAAGAAAATCTGCTGTTATTAGAAGTATGCCTTTTAGTTTTTCCCCCTCAACTATTAAAGTTCATAACTATTTTTTGTATGCAAAACTGTAAGAATATCCAGCTTTATAGATAATAAATACTGATAGGTTTTTACATTTTACAGATTTTACATCTTACATGACTTATACAGGTTTACAAATATTTAAAGAACATATAGTAATCCCTGGAATATATGTACTATCTATCCATTCATATACAGTTCCACTAATTGAACATGGACTTTATTTTTTTTTTAATTTTAATTGTTGTTCTTGTACAGTTTTCTGTCTTTTACTCCCATCCCAGCCCACCCTCCAGCCCTCCCCACCTCCTTCCCATTTTCACCCCTCCTAGTTTTTGTCCATGTGTCCTTTATACTTGTTGCTCTAAACATGGACTTTAAAAATAGACCTGAGAGCTATGTAATGTAGAGACATCCTCTATGAAAGCTAGGCAGCTTTGGGCTGCAACAATGGAGTATGCTTTTATTGTCTATGGTCATATAAGGACAGCTTTACATAGGAATGATTTGCCTTTGTGATTGTTACAGATCAGAACGCACCTGCAATTGCATTTGCCCTCCCTGTTTGTGCTTCCGGCCCCTCCTGTTGTTTGGACACATTTTTGAATCTCTAGGTAGGATTCCTTTTGTTGGCCCAAATATCAGGTGCACGTTGTGTTCTCTTTGGTAATGTTTTGGTTTAGTCCACTCTTCTACACAGATCACTGACATTATGTGAGTCCCTAGCCTTAGCTACATGCATTTTCTTTCAGATTTTACTTATCACCCTCATTTTGATTTCTCTCCTTTGCCTGCTTTCTGATATAACAAGAGGTTAACTGGGACTTGTTATCTTAAAATCCCAGTTAGGGTCCCTAAGACAAAAGGCGTTACCTCCATGTTCTAAAGAGAGTCTCTACACCATAGAAGGGAAACTTAATTAAAGATAATAACTGATCTGGAAGAACTTCACTTCCAACAGCCTAAGAGATAAAAATTTGAAAGGAAATTCATAGAAGAGAACTCAAAGAGTTAGAGTGCTTTTGCTTTTTTTTACCCCTGTCTCTATGAGGAAAGAGGTGCTTCCCTCTTTCAAGTCAATTCAGACTCTATTTAAACAGATAAAGGATTCTTTTTCTCATATAACAGTAAGTCTGAGAGAGCTAGCTGTTACCTTCAGTTATCTGCTATTTTCTTGACCTTTCTACCTTGGTCACAGGATGGCCACCCGAGCTCAATGCAAAAAAAAAAAAAAAAAAAAAAGGAAGAAGAAGAAGAAGAAAAGAAAAGAAGAAAAAAAAAACAGAGAAGAGCCCATCTCAAGGATACAGATCATTTATTAAAAATCCACATTGTTTTCATTAACATATTTGTTTGTTCTTTTATAAATACCATATTGTCTTGATTACTGTAGTTGTGCAGTCAGTCTTGAGGTCGAGTAGTATCAGTCCTCCAGCTTTGTTCTTCTTCACTTTTTCAGAAGCATGTCAACAGATTTTCTGCTCAGTTTCATTTGCCAATATTCTAACACTTGGCCACCACTTGCTGAGAGGCTGGAAAAGCCATATTTAATGTTTTAAGTCAACATGCAGAGTTGGATATGCCTGTTGAGTTTGCCATCTGCTGTAAGTGTAGATGTCGGGAGACCTTGGAAACCACAAATGTACCCCATGCATGAGTCGGCACTGGGAGCCTGCCATAAAGAAGAATATCAATAGCAAAAACAAAAACAAAAACAAAAAACTATAACTAATACTTGCTAACTGGAAGGCTCTATGTTCCTTTTCTATAATTTGCCTACCTACTACCTTGGCCCTGGAAAATACAGTAGATCAGGGGTCCCCAACCTTTGGGCTGTGGACTGGTACTGGGCCTGTTAGGAACTGCACTGCACAGCAGGAGGTGAGCTTGAATGTAATGTGTTTGAATCATCCCAAAACCATCCCACTGACCCCGGTCCATGGAAAAACTCTCTTCCACAAAACTGGTCGGTGGTGCCAAAATGGCCGGGGACTGATGCAGTAGATGGACAGGCCAGAAGATGAGGAACGGTTGAAAGGCCACACCATGCCCCTTTCCCTCACTGCAAGTCTCTGTGCCAGGCAGACCTGAGCTGATGGAATGGGAAAAGCTCTGAATTTGATGTAAGATGGACATTTTCACTGGACTGGACTTCCAATTTTTTATTTAATTTAACTTTTTAGTATCTTAAATGACAAGGAAGCCATGGGATATGCTGAGAAAATGTTAAAGGATGGAAGAGGAGATCTGACACAGTATCTTAGTTGGGAGCTTTGTCTGGAGAAAGATAAATCCACTTCCTGATTGTGCCTCCACTGAGTTCAGCCCCTTCAACAAACTGGTTATGCTGGAAACTATAAACTCCTTTAATCCTGGCTGTTCAGCCAAAGTCTTCCCTCTTAATAGTTCCTCCTGGCTCTCATCTGGTAGCCTTTTCATGGCATAGGGATGCTGGATCTGTCGATACAAGACAACTTTGGGAGAGAATCTGGGGTCTGTGGGACAAAGCCCAGTAGGAGTATTTAGGGGAGATTAATTGTAACAGGATAACAGCAAATCTTGGTCTATCACTAACTGTCTTTGTGATCTGTCTCTAGCATTGAGTTTCCTACTCTGAAACGATTGCACTAAAGAATGTGATTGTAATAGATACCTCTTGTGATGGCTGCCTGGCTCCCTCCACTCCCAAGATATTGCCTATGATACCCAGGGATTTTGTGGGTTTATGTGACCCAGTGCTCCTCCAGAGCTAGTGAACCAGGGGACAATATCTGTCCCAGCTCAGGGCAGGCTCTCTTTCCTGGTATTTTTGAATAGGGGGACACAGAGACTGGACAATGTTAACACTGACTATCATTGGTAACCTGCAGCTGCTGGTCCCAGAAATGCCCAGCTTCTTGCTCTTCTTGGAGCTTGATGGCTCAACTCTTCCTTGGTTTTCATGAGGATCCCTGGTAGCCTTTCAGGAAATTCCTCACTTTGCTTAAGTTGCCCAGACTGTTTTCTGTAACTTGCAATCCAAGGCACTTTTTTTTAAAGGGTCTATTCAACTTCCACAATTCTATTATTCTTTGATTTAATGGTACCTGTTACTCTTGAACATAGATGGATTGAAACCTTGCTTGTCCATAACCACAAATGACTGGTAGTTTTGGCACTGGTGAGTGACTGTAGTTTTTGGCAGTCTTTATGCTAATGAACACTAGAGATAGTCCTTTTAATAACAACAGATATTTTAGTTAGGTAAATTTGTACTTGTTACACATGGAGGACATTTTTAGTTTAACAGTTCACATTAGAGATATTAGTGATGTTTATAGAAAAGGATTTTAGTTTCCAGTGCAAGAACTAAGTGAGCCAAGTAAGATTTTCCAAGTCACCATATCAAAGGTACACACTGTGTCTAAGGAGCTGCGTGTATACTTAAGTTGGTTTATCACTTAAATCTCATGCACTATCATCTCATTGTATTGAATTCAGTGGGTATTTCTAGGTCAATTCTTATTTTTAATGTTCAATTGAACATTAAAAAAGGTGAATTCAAATTAAACATATTTTGTCTTTTTTATTTTAAGTATATTTTATCGATTATGCTATTACAGTTGTCCCAATTTTTCCCCTTTATCCCCTCTCCTCCCTGCACTCCCCCACCTTCCAGCATTGCCCCATCCCCACTTAGTTCATGTCCATGGGTTGTACATATAAGTTCTTTGGCTTCTCTGTTTCCTATACTATTCTTAACCTGCCCTCATCTATTGTATGCCTACCAATTATGCTTCTTATTCCCTGTACCTTTCCCCACCCCAATCTTCCTCCCCCCCCCGCCACTG
>PVKU01001898.1:0-261178 GCA_004027475.1 Anoura caudifer | reverse complement strand
CCCAGAGCAGGTGAGCTCAACTGCAAGTTGCAAAAGAAATGGCTAGCTGCAGACCCTGTGCCATAAGAGCAATCTGCAGTGCAGGCAAGATCAATACAACAAACTCATTTAGGGAGGGCAAGCAGGTTGGGGTAGTGGGTCTTGACTCTGATCCCGAAAGGACCATTACCCTACCTTGCAGACACGCAGATTAGTCTTTCAGCAGTCTGGTATGCCAACTGCAGTATGCAATCATCTGCTAAGTATTTCAGCCCCATGTCTCATACATCTCTTTCTACACAAGTACATAATGTAGAAAAACGGTTCATGGCCCTGACTAGTGTGGCTCAGTGGATTGAGTGCCAGCCTACGAACCAAAAGATCACTGGTTTGACTCCCAGTCAGGGCACATGCCTGGGTTGTCGGCCAGGTCCCCAGTTGGGGGCGTGTAAGAAGCAACCAATTCATATATCTCACACATTGATGTTTTTCTCCTTCTCTTTCTCCCTCCCTCCCCAGTCTCTAAAAATAAATAAATA
The DNA here is from genome assembly GCA_004027475.1 of Anoura caudifer. Taxonomy (NCBI): domain Eukaryota; kingdom Metazoa; phylum Chordata; class Mammalia; order Chiroptera; family Phyllostomidae; genus Anoura; species Anoura caudifer. Next base: position 260,660 of record PVKU01001898.1, on the reverse strand, counting down.
TAATTTTTTAAAAAAGATGTATCGGTTTTATTTTCTAAAAAAAACTATCCACATACTATTCCGTTATACAAAGATCTCAAACAATTTAAAGGTTAGAATGTAAAACTTCGACTACCTTTAACACTCACATGCTTAAAATAATTAATTTTCTAAGTATATTAATTTTCTTTATTATAAGACACACATGATACAGGCAGTCCCTAACTGCAACACAACCAAAGATATTTCCCAGAACACTAGAACAGTTTTCCTTCACCAAGACATACTAACCAACATTTCTAAGAACTAAGTACTCTCTTCATAAAAGAATAATCTCTAAGAAAGGAATACTAAATGGGTGTTTCAAATAGGTCAGTCACACGGCTCTCTTCTCCTAACATTGCCCATACTTATATATAATACGGGACAGAGTGGGGACATGGAGAGGTCAAATCTGAATCATGGAATACTTATTTTGGAAGGCAGGACATGCCATGACACACACAGGTTTTAGGGTAGTGAAAGGTCTGGGAACGTACAGGTGTATGAATGAATAATAGACTTGAGGATATCTTTCTATTGGGAGGGTTCCATTTCACTTTTAAAAATGAAAAACACTCAAAATCAAATTATTATTTCAAAAAGTTTCCAAGGAACAGCCCTGCATACCACTTCTTAAAAAAAAAAAAAAAAAAAAAAAAAAAGGAAAAAAAGCTCTCATTACTTTTCCCCTAGTTTACTCAGTGTGGCTGTGTCTCAAGCATCCATATATTAGGCTAATACACTAACTAAGAAACAAGTCATCATGGTATATGTGATAAATTGTTTAATAGTTTTAAATAGTGGTTTTATTAACTATTAGGGGTTATTTAAAACTAGACTATTTAAAACATTGCTTGTGTGATAAAAATCAATTCTAAATATTAACCAATCAACTCACCACAAACTTAATATATAATCCACTATTCCTAAATTGCAAGTGTTATTTGTCAAAATATTTCATTCAATAAATGTCCAAAATCAATAGCAATATAAACCAAAAGAAAACCTTATCCAGTATTCCAGACTCTACCCTCTATTACTCACGTGGCATTAAGAAAATCATGTATTAAGTTTCCTTCAAAATAAAAGGAGAAAGTGATATTTAGAAATACCAAATATAAATATAACAAAATGCGTATACTATTCTTACAGATAGGCTAAACACCAAACACCACCTTTAACAAAGTGACACTATTCACCTTCATGGATAAAGTTAAATTTTACATAAGAATTACAGATACTGTGGTATTGATACAAATTCTTCCTTCTTTTCAATTATGAGAAAGATCAGAGAGAGAAAGGGAGGGAGGAAGTGAAGAAGGGAGAGGGGGATAGATATTTGCACTTCAGCGTTCCTCTCCTCCAACACCACTCCAAACAAAGCAAACATATTGAAGAACAACAACAACAACAAAACCCAATGCAATGGCCAAGGCTAAAACACAGAACACTATCACCACACCACTTAGGGTTCTTGGTTATAAACAAACATGTTCTGGATAACCAAGTCAAAATGGAATTTATTGGCTGAGTACTGAGTAGCTCAAAAAAACAAAACTGAGACAAGGTTGGAGAATCAGGCTTGTAGAGGAATGAAGAAGTCAAATCACAAAGTCCTGCCTCCACAGCCTGGGATAAAGCTTGCAAGGTACGTATGTTACTGCATCAAGAGCAGTAGGCCAGGGAGGAGCATCTCAGCAGCAGCTCTTAGATCTCGTGCCCATGATGGCTATAGGTGCTACAGGGCAGCTTTTGGGCTGTAGAAGTACCTCCTACCAGCTTAGGCTTCTTTAGTCAAGAGCGGTAAGGGACAGACTTCTACCTAAACTGGAAAAAAAGCAGCTGAAACCATACATGTCCCCCACTGACATCAAGTTTTGATAGTGGACAGACCTGAAAGTACCTTTACTGTGACTCAGTATCTTGCTCATATTTATAAAGGTTCACAAATTTAAAGTTCATAAAAATTAGTTCAAATCTCTTTAACATTATTAGATTTGCTTGTTACAATTTCTACTCTATTTCCAAGGCAAAAATTTACTCTTTCTAAAGTGGTTCCATCAACCAATACTAGACTGAGTAATTTAGATGGGGTCTAGCAAGTTTCTTAATACACTATAAGTATTGCCTCTTGCTTTATATTCTATCCGTCTGCTAATTTGGTTTCTTGCTTGCCTTTTTTTGCTGCAGCTGTGCACCGGGTTAACTGTTTCAATGGTTTTCCTACAATAACCCACAAATTTTTTCCTGATCAGTGTGCTGTATGATTGGTTCTTTGTTCCTAAGATAATTATTTTACATTTGTCTACACTGAACTGCATCTGCCATCTGCTGGCCCAATCACCTAAACAATCCAAATCTTTTTGAATCTGATTGCATTGTTCCTCATTATTTCCTCTAGCTCCAATTTTAGGATCATCTGCAAACTCTGAGATCTTTTCTTTAAAGCTTGGACACATTTTATTTTAATATAGAGGGTTTTTTTTTTTAAGTGACCCTAAGACACTCCAGCTGAAATCTTCTTCCAACTTGAAAAGTTTCCATAAAGCTACCTTCCAATTACAAGTCAAAGTGCTGCTAGAAACAAAACTACTAGAACCCTTTCTATTTCATCTTTCCTTACATTGCCCTGTTTTAAAAGTATTATGTCTTCTATGTTTTCTCCAAAGCATAAATATTTGAAAGAATACAAGCATTCTGCTTTCTAATATACACATCAATAGTAAAATTTTTTGGTAATAACTTTCCTAAAGTACAAGTGGCAAAGTTATGAACACCTTCTATACATAATACATTTAATTTACTCATTCAAAATATATTTGAAAACACATTAGTAATAAGCATGTGGTACACAGCAGTCTTTTGACCTTGGTCCAATTGTTTATGTCCCAAAACTCCAGTTTCCTACCCACAAAGAAGACAATTACTTCTAAAGACCTAATCATCTATAGCATTATAAATTTCCTTTAAGCTAAATAATACCATACCTGATCCACCATATCTAAAAATTTTTACTTCATATTTCCCATGCTCTGTTGGAAGGTTAATTATAAACTTTCCAATACTCAGTATTTCTTTTGCAGACTTCTAATACTATATCATATATAGACATTTATTTAGCAAAATTTCCCCTTCAAATTAGTTACTTGACATATCTGATTATAATAAATCTTTATTAATTATGATATAAGACACCAGGTAAATCTTTAGATTTAGAAAGAAAGATCAGCACCATAACCTTCAGTGATTTCTTTGTATAATCACATTTCCACAAAAGCCCTATTGTAATTACCCATTACAATTATAAAAACTGCATTCATATTTGCTACCATTTTGCTACTTCAAATGGTAGATGCAAAAGACAAATTGAATCGAAGATCTAGTTTTATATATCATTCAACACTCAGTGAATGTTGTAAGAACATAAAGATAAATATAAGATAGTTCTTGCCCTCAGAGAAGTCTGGGGTAAGATAAAAGTAACTACAAGGTACAGAAGCACAGTCACATGGAAGTTAGAAAGGCGGAGAATTTACTTCCAGCTACTGGCAAAAAGTTCTATGAAGGAGATGCATTTGAACTCTGTTCAAATGATACAATGTCTTTTAAAAACAAATCTACTAAACTATGAATGATATCGCAGAAAAGACAAATATATAATGCTAAGCAAAGTGAAAAAGGAAAAATAAACCCTCAAAACAGGAAGCAGTTTGCTGGTCATTTCAGTATGGTGGAATCAAGTGTGCTTTTTTATTTTTTTAATTTTTCCATAATGAAAATACATTTTTCTTACAATAAAAAGACACAGTAAAATGTTTTCTATTAACTTTTTAAAGCTATACTTTGACCAATAATTGAACATTATTAAAAGAAATGCTCTAAATCAAAATGCTCCTATAACATAACAAACTTATAACAAAAAAATTAAGTTAGTAACAAGTATTTTACCTACATATTAAATAATAAATAAATGATCAAAAGGACACACTAAAGGATTCACAATTTATTAAGCCTTTTTTTTAACAGAACTATTGATTTTGGATGAAATCTCTTTCCTTATAAGGTAGGCTTTGCCATTAAGAAAAATTATTTTGAAATAGTGAATTTGCTACTAACAATCATTAGGTTAGGTCTTTAATCTAGATTTATGAAAGGACCCTCTAACAACTAATTTGAATTTTTTTCAAACAGTTATAAAATGACACTGAAGTTGCCTCCAGGGATATTTTATTTAAATTTTAAGTATCATAAAAGCATTCGATAAACCAAAGCAAATACCACTGACTTATTCAAATAGTTCCCATTCACTAAAACTTTGCCACTTGGTAGTACCTCATATAAATAAAGACCTTTGACTAATTGTTTAAATTTTATTAAAAGTCACAACATTCCACATATTATGTAATTCTACATGTAATCTGATAAAGGCATTTCTATGGAAATTATATGTATCTTAACTTCCCACATGACTCACAGCATAGGAAAAGAAATGTGTGGGAGTAGAGAAAGGAGGAAATGAAAGATTTTGTTACCAGAGGAAAAACATTAAGAGAGTTTCAATAAACATTTACATATTTTAATACCCGCTTAAGTCTAATTTTTAATTCTTTGATTTTTATGCTCTATGCTAGACTATGCACGCCATGGTAACTTGAAAACAAAATTCAACTGAAACTCATCTGACATGCATTATGAACTATCAAGAGTTACTAAAAAATAATAATTACATTTCATCTAGTCTGTTGATCCCACTAAAGCAGTGGTACCCAATCTTTCTGCACCTGGGACAGGTTTTACGGAAGACAGTGCAAGGCGAGTGGGTGGGGGGTGGGAGGGGGCAGAGCTCAGGGGAGCCTTGCTCACAGCTTGGTTCCTAACAGGCGGCTGACTGGCAATGGTCGGAAGCCCCGGGGGGTTGGGGACACTGGCCCTAAGGATGAAATTTTACTGACGCTATCCTGTTAATATTGTTTCGTTGATTCTTAGTAGTTTTCAATCGAATGAAGTTAGAAGGAAAACCTCACAACAAATTCTACTAAAGTCAACACAGTATGCAAAGACTACAACATGACATTCACAAGCCACATCCACTAGGCAAACAATTCACACTGACCTGCCGATATTTTAAAATTTAAACTTTTGCGTAAAAAGTCTAGATTTTTAACTTCTCTCAAAAAAAAAAATTACTATACCTAGAGACTCTGGCCCCACTGGTGGAAAAGCTCTCCAGCTGCCTGGGTTTCTACTAGCCCTTTTCTCGCCACACTCTCTACTGCTTACTCAGCACCAGACTTGGGACTAGGGTTTGTGACCCCTCAACAGAGCGCAGAGGCAGCCAGATCTTGACTCAAATCCCAGCGCCTCCACCTCCAAGCAGATTTAACCTCTTTAAGCTTCAATTTCTTCATCATAACAAAGAAGATAATGATTAATTATGCAGAAGTTAAAAGTAAAATATATATAAATATTAAACACAAAATTAAACGTTCAATGAATTTTAGTGATTATTAAACTATTTGGATTGAAGTTCCTAAACCTAATTAAGATTTATCATAAACACTTTGCTCCTTTACAGACTCTAAGGAAAAAATGAAATCACTATGGCCTTACCACTCTATACAGGTCTTTTGTAAAATGCAGATAAGAACAGTAAATACCATACAGAGTTGTTGTGTTAAAATAAGTTAATATACGTAAAATCTTAGAATAGTACATAGCACATACTGAGCTCTAAAAAAAGAGCCGGGTGTTATTACTAGTGGTAGTAGTGGTAGTTGCTGTTCCCAGAGAGCAGGTACACATGAGCTTAATAAATGTTTATACAGAGAAATAGTGAGTAAAATTGTGACTGAATGAACATGAGACAGTTATAAAGATTATTTCTTTGTATAGTCTTAAGAGTCCTCTAAAATCTTCCATATTTTTATGTTAAAGCTGAAAATCTCAGGGAAAACAAGTTACTCTGATGTATAAACAAAGAGCATTCTGGGTTGGAATATAAATAATTGTTAAACTCAGATGGAAACAGAAAAGCTGGCCATAATCCTAAGCATGAGGCATGCATATTATATGATGTTCATAATTTATTTCTGAAGGGGTTTTAGCATGGCCCTATTTCATGACTGCTAGATCCAGACCAGTCTAGCCTAGGCTTTCTTTCAAGTTTCATTTTTTTTTTTTTAATGCCTCCAAGGATCTCAGCAGCTGAGTTTAGGACCAATGCAAAGAGGGACCTCACTAGTTTTTAGAACTAATAGCTTCAAAGCCTCGGCCATTAAAAACAAAGAATGATGACAAAGGTCTGGTCAAACAGCATCAGTGATTCTCTATTAAGTGGTAGCATATCAAAGAGATGATTTGATCTTTAGCATACTAATCATTTCGGTCAAAGTAGTTTTTAATTAGTCTGGGAATAATAAAGAAGCCCAATTCTTTGAGTATTTAATTTAACGAAAGATAAAGACAGTCTCCCCTGGCTAAAGTAGTATATATATTCCAGATTCTCTGTCTTGTCACAGAAATTCTTTCACTCAAAGCAATGAGAAAAAGCAACAAAATTGACTTAAAAAGAGTAATTTCCTTTCCAACCTAAATAAACTTTACACAAACTTGCCTCTGATAATCGACTAAACAAGCTGCACCACCAGCATCAAGGGAGGGTGTGTGGATATCTAGCAGGTGCTGCAGTTTATCACAAAACAGTCTAAAATAATTGGAAGTGACAACCAGCACTACCACAAATGATTTATTAGTCTTTCACTCAGCTTTTCAGCTTCCTCGGGGCCAGAATAAATAATTTACCAACTCTGTATCTTCCAATCATTAATTCTTCCCTATGCATCCAAACTACATTTAACACTGAAAGGTTCAGTGGAATAAAACACACAATAGGAATATTTTTTCCAAATATAGAATTATCTGACCATATGTAAAGGCAAATTTGTCAATCAAGATGTACAATCCAGATGCAAAAGAATTTAAGGGCTCAAAGTCAGCAGCTGAAGCTGAGTTGGAGGGAATAAATCAAACGAAGGGGAAACAAAAGCGGAGGCGGAGCAAGGTTCCTGCGACTCCGCTAACAGCAAACCTAAGGGGCAACCTAAGAACACGGCAGGACAGAGACTTGAAGAGTCAAGTCACAATCTCGCAATAGTGAATACACTGACTAAACTGACAGTCCACCCTAAAACTTTTCTGTAAGTTATAAAAACTACACAGTCCTCCCTCAAAAAAAAAAAAAAAAAGGTAGGAAATTTAAAAGGTGAACAGGTAAGAATATTTTTCAAGCCAAAGAGACTTGACACATGACAAGCTGACTCATCTTTAAAATATTTTAGTAACTGTTTTGAATGGGTTCATGAGATAATAACATATTCCTGGGAATCCAGAAAATAAACATGAAAATCAAATAAAAACTCCAAAAAAATTTGACAATGACATTAAAAGACATGTCTGTTAATTATGTAGGGAAAAACACAGAAGAAATTATCCAGACCTAGCAATTTCTTTCATCTTTTTTTTTATTTTGAGAAGAAACATTTTCAAGGGTATTTCAAAAAGGGTTAATACCATTAATAGTCTGGTATTTGGCATTTTGTGAGGCAGCTTCAAGCTGCTGGGCATACAGTCAAAGAATTTCGTAAATTGACAGCTTTCTCTTCAATGGCTTGAGAGTGCATCACACTCCAAATTATAAGTGTGTAATACATGCTTAAGTATACTTTAAAATATATGACTTCTACCAATATATAAAATGTATTAAAATAAAAGAAGCCTACGGAAAATTATCATAGAAATTTGAACCCAAAGAATGTAATTCAGATTGTAAAATGTTTAAGTAAGCTTTAATAAATTCCAAACTATTCACAAGTAAGTGTATCATTCTCAATAGTCAATAGTTCACTGTTATTAACTGAAACAGTTAGTTATATAATCCCCTGGGCCCAAAATCATACTGTTCACACTAAGCAAAACCATGTCCTATGCATGCACAGACCCCGTGTACCTGTTGCTGTGGCAAATGAAAGCCCCAAGCAGCACAGGTCCTAACTTTTTTTTTTTTTAAAGAGCAGCATGACAAAATTGTCTGCAGGTTTCCTTGTGATTTGGTTTTCAAGGACAGAGGAACTTTGGTAAGAAAAGAGAAAGCAATGTACAGCTCTAGTGGCACCAACTGCCTGAGGATGCTGCCCAATTCCAAAACCTAAGTACAGTGCTGTAGGGCTTGAGGGCAGCTTATTTCATGTGCTGAAAACACTGAGCCACATGAACGTCTGTGGAAGAAGTCTATACAAAAAGTCTCCTGACCCATAAATGCCCATCCAAAGACAAACTGATAAACACACTGTGGTACTGATGATGTCCTACTATGAAGTATTAGAGAAAAATTAAAATTAATAAACCAGATGTAAAAACAGACAGCAGGAACAGCTCAGAAATGATGGGTAAAAAGAATAAAAAAAGCAAACTTCATGAAGACTAATAAAGTATTTTAGTAAGAACACTCAACATTAATGAACACATAAATGTAAATCTGAAAGCACGGATACTTTCAAGATGGCGATTATCTCTTAGAAAGGACTTTAAAATGTTATCTATATAACCTATATATAAATATATCTATAGAGAAAGAAAGAGCAAATGTGAACAAACTAATTATGCATGGTAAATACAAGGTTACCTGTTCTATTTATCCTCTGTATTTAGTGAATATATGAATTATTTCTTGAATATTTTAAATCTAAGACAGGTTGTAAAATTTTCTTCTGAAAAAATTTAAAGATTTGACAATATCCTTACATGAGGGTCTACCTTCCTAAAAATCATTAGTTTGGCTAGTCTCTATAGTCTAAAACTTTTGATTCTAATCTAATAAATTAAAAATGCCACCCTCTTTTCACAAAATGATTTGACTCTAACAATTTCAAATCAATTGCTCAAGGGACTCCATGCAAGCATTTCAAAATTGAACTGAGAGATTCCACCATGTAGACTTTGTAAGAAGTTAAAATCATTCTTAGCAAGGGCTTTTAAATAACTGGTACTATCATTTGTTATTAGAACAAACAGGCTTGAGAATCTGATTCCCATTCCTTGGCTCTAACTTCTGTGGAGGAACCTGTTACTTCATTAGTCAATATGTTTTCTTTTCATTTTCTTTGTTTATATGAGGTATTAAAGTTCTATTTGTTTTGCCCTAACTGGTATGGCTCAGTGCATTGAGTGCCAGCCTGTGAACCAAAAGGTTACTGGTTCGATTCCCAGTCAGGGTACATGCCTGGGTTGCTTGTAAGCAACCACATATTGATGTTTCTCTCCCTCTCTTTCTCCCTCCCTTTCCATCCTCTAAAAATAAGTAAACAAAATCTTTTAGAAAAATAAAATTCTACTTGTTTAAAAAAGAAACATTTTCTAATAAACCTTTAGACATATCTAGTGAAATCTTACTCTGAAGAAATTCAGAATCACATTGAACTTTTTTGTCCTTTATTAAAACTTTCTACAGACAAATTAAGTTCAGCCCCATTTCTTTATAGGCCTTTGGAAAATCTGGCTAGTCATCTATAGCAAATAAAAACAAGGTGCCTCCCATTTACAATCATATTTGTACACTAAAAGAAAAGTTTAATATATTGTTCCTCACCATGAAGAAAACATCAAAGATACTATTAATTTTCGCAAAAACTGTTATTCTCTCAAAGTGCAACCATTTGATTTAAAGAATTACTGGCTTGTTATCTTAAACAAGAAATCATATTCAACTTATATTGATGTTTTCTATCTGAAGCGTGTCATGCAATATTGTAATTTATCTCATAAATCTACTAGAGTGTGATCAAATCCTATCAACTCTGATTGGCATAAATTTGAAACAATGAAGCAATCACATCTGTTGAACAGTTCTAGCTTGCTAGACATTTTAAAAGTTTACACAATAGCATAATTATGTTTTTTCTCCATAAGACCCTTCTGCACTTGATTTCAGTTTTTTTATAACTTTTTTTTTTTTTTTTTGCCTGTACTGGGTTCAGTGTAACCTAACACAAAGTGGGCTACAAAATGAAAGATAAGAAGATAAAGGAAGCATGGGGGAGATGGAGTGATAGAGATGGCATAGGTATGAACTGGGCCTACTCTATAAACTATTTTAATGAAACTCCAAATGAATTACAAGATCTCAGGATAAAATAAGTTAATTTGAATTAAAAATATAGTATATCTAATTTTACCCTGAAACTACTATGAAAAAATATAAATGCTGAATTTAAATAAAAGCACATGAACAAAAACAATGAATTCAAATTATGATTTATGAAAAAAAGATTACCGTATGGCAAAAAAAAAAAAATCATCGCCTACTTTTTGCTGCAAAATCCCTAATTTTTGAAACTTAAATGATTTTATAAAATATTATAATGGTATATATATATGAATTGTAGGTGAAAAATGCAATATCCCAAAAGTAATTCTATGTAACTTTAAGAACATTTCTAATCAGCAAGCAAACTCAAGGATAAAAATGGCTAGGTCCTAAAGATAGTGGGTCTATGGATAAAAATGAGAGATAAATAATAAAAATAAAATTAGAACACCATTAAGTGCCTTTCTTAAGTTATTGATCATTACTACTTTATATATACCTCATGCCTAAAATATGACTTAAGAATATTTAAATATTCTACTAAGATAGCTAAAATACCTAAATTATTATAAATCCCCTCTAGGCCATTCATGGTAGTTAATTACATACAATTTTGAGACAGTTCTCATCCTACTGAACTTTTGCACCTGCCACTCCTTATGTACATACATCTTCTTAAGATACATTCTCAAAAGTGAATACCTGTTCAACTTCCCTTCATCATACCAGCACCCTGTATGTACTCAAAATATTTTTGCTGATCAATTTATTTAAACATTTTAATTAACATTTATTTTAACATCAAAACAGGTCATGCACAACAGAAAACAATGTAGAGTGGGGGAGGCAATGGACATCTCAGTAGCAACCCTGAATGTTGTGAAAGAAAGCCTTCCAAATCTAAAAGGAAATGATCTGCAACCTAGAATTCTATACCCAAGCCAACTATTAATCAAGTCTGACAGTAAAACAGACAAGGAGATGGGATCCACAGAAAAGGAATGGAGCAAAGCTATCCAACCTCTAAGGATATCAAACCTTTGACTTTCTTCTATATCACACTAACACATCACAGCATAACTCTGAAGGAAAATGGCAGTCACAACTGGAGAAATAAAGCAGAGGAAGCAATGAGAAGCAAGTATTCTCTGGGCAAATATGCCTGTGAGATGGGAGGAAACCCCCATGACAATGATTGTTAGTTCTCAGGTGACAGTCTCTACATTAAACCAATGTCAAATGACTGCCAAACTGTTACACGTTCAGCTCTAGAGTTATGCTTACATGTACAATAAACAGGATCACTTTTTAAGATAAACTATGTTTCTATACAAAAAAAAGCACACACCCACATTTTCACTCACAACATGGTTTAAAAGGGTTATATTATTATTAGGCTTTAGTTGAGAAACCCATAACAAAATATAACAGTACAGTTTCTACAAAACAAGAGACATTTAAGAGATAAGAGCAACCTTTTAAAATGCTTGACAATGATGATATCCGTTGTCATTTCAAAATCCACCCCACCCTAAAAAACCTGATTGATTTAGTTTCAGTTATTTTTCAAATTTTAAGTGAAAAACTATGCTTACTCTACTTGGAAGACTAAGAACAAAATAAAATCTCATCTTTCAACTTCCTTTTATTCATAGTTCATATAAAGTTAATTTTTATATATAAAATATCAATGAAATCAGAAGTCTTATTGCCAAGAAGCATGCAATAATGGAGAAAACAAAAGAAAAAAAATTTAAAAAATAAAAAATGCTTTAGCAATTATACAAAAAAACTGTAACTTGACAATTTTATCTTCTTCCAAACATCCTTACTTCAATCTATATTTTTTGCTATTATATACTGAGGACGAATTAAAGGGATTTGATAACCACTCTGGAACATATGTATATTTTCTTTATACAGTATATGGCTTTTAATAGAAAACTTTCCTATATATGACCTTTTCAACATTCTAAATTTTACTCATCTAATAAAGTCAAAAATAGAAACTGATCAATAGGCTGTATATGTACAGGCATGCCTTGTTTATATAATATCATTTGTGTGATCTCATGTTCTGCTTTTGCTGTTGTTGGTATGTTATCTGTTATCTACTGCTTGAGTGAACAATATCAGTACTAAGGTGGTCAAAACTAAAAGACTGCATTTAGTCAGTGTATTCAATATTATTAAAGACCTTTATATTAAAGGTATTAAGCACCTTTAATACAAAGACTACAAAATAATACTAATAAAAGTACTAAAAAAATACTAAAAGTATTATTTTGTAGTGCCCTACAAAATCCTAGCGGTATAAAAGTCCTTTTTATTGTGCAAACTCTAATTTAATAAGGTTCTATTTAATTAGTTCAGAATTCAAATGCACATTCATGCCAAATATTGCAACCACATGGGAGGTAGGAGGAAAGATATTTGAAACACTTCCATGGGAACAATCTTTTGGATTGCTCTCTGAAAATATCAATACAGGGACCCAAACTACTTCACATGCTATCCACAAAATAGATGAGGTACGAAAGAAATCTTGTGTTTAACATGACCTTTGGCTGTACTTTTACTTGTCGTAACTATAAAGGAGGTACTCTCAGAGCCAACGCATAAGCTATGTTATAGTCTTACAGCTACAGAGGTAGTGCATGAAGTGCTTCAGACTATAAAAAACTCCAGGCAGAATATGTGAAAACTCTTACTTTTGTTACTAAGCATAACAGGCCTTTCTGAACAAAAAGAATTCTGATATTATACATGTGAATGACTAAGAATCACTGCATGAGAATTTTTCTTTTGAATGTGCATTCAAATACAAACATACCAGTGTGGTTACCTAGTTCAACTTAATAAATCATCTATAACCTAAGTGTGAATTAACTAGAAATTTAATTTAATAATCTAATTATGACTTTAATAATGTAATATGCCATGTTAGATAAATACACGTCAAGAGGAAACTGAAAAGAAAACTACACACACTCAAAAGAAACCTTTAATCAACTCTTTTCTAGGTATTCTTATTTTCGCACACAAGAAATTCACCAAGGAAAAACAATTGTTTTCAAAAATGTTTTCACAAAGCTGTTAACTTATCAATACATATAATATGTAACATGGCTTTTTAAGGGGAAAAAAAGACCACTGATTCATCCAACATAAAATTATAAATTCCTAAGGTATAACAAATAGGATTTGTTTTCAGTACAATGTTAAATGTATCATCAATAAGAGTATTTTTTAAAAAAAAATATTTATAAGGTAAGATAAGCACAAAAAATCCTTGTGTGATATGAAGAAAAACTTCAGAATGACCTGCTATATTATAACCAACTTTATCATACTTATCTTTTTCTTCCCAATACTAATACCTCTCTATTCTCACCTTGAAAATAGGTTCCAAAGCTGTGAAAACATCAGTCACACTTTGTAAAAGTCATAGTCACAAACTGCCTTGCTTGGCTATCAAAAGCATATCATAATGGAAGTTAGTTTTATCATAAAACAATACACCTTTAAAGATAATGAATGTGAATTAAGATTCCTCTTACATATACCTTATATAAGACTATTAGAAATTATTCAATAGGAATTTGCACTATCACTAGGGTGCACACAGCTCCCAGTTTTGCGAAGATCCCAGTTTACCCCCACTGCCCCGGCAGATTACAGCACACCCTCTCACTCTCAGCACTGTCCTGAACTGGACGGTAACTTATGTTCATCCTAGCTATGACATCATTTTATGTTACCTAAATCATGGCTTTTGAGGATTTTCTAATATAACATTAATTATTTGAAAACTCTAACTTAAAACTTGGAGTGATTCACACGATGCCCTAGCATCCATTCAGATGCAGTTACTAACAGCACCCATGCAACATCACCCAAACTCTGCTGCTGTCTAACTCTAACTCAACTGTTTCCTGATGTTCTTTGCGTTTCAGACCCAGAGTAAAGGACCGCCTTTACCTGCAGGTGGTAAACAGGGTTGGAAAGATCTTTTTTCTCAGCCTCCCACCAAATCCACGGTTTTCCTTATTCTCTGAGGCTCCCCAGAGTCTTTTAAACAATTACATTTAAGTGTTTAAAATTACAATTGGTTACTTTCTTGTCCTTGTTATGCACATATTTAAACACTAAACTGTGTATTAAATACTATAGTTATTAATTTGATAGTATGTTTGTAAAAGCTTAGAATCATCTTTTAACAATAACCCTGTAATAGATGTAATGTAATTACATTACATCTACTAAATGTAATAGTATGTTCTATAAAAGCTTAGAATCATCCTTTAACAATATGTATATATATAACCCTGATAATACCGTTATTCTAATAAGAAAATCAGATTTGGCCTAACAGAGCCCTGTAAATGATCTTGGGCTTAAAAGTCAAAAGATCTAATCTTAGATATTTCCAGTCGAATTTAGGCACAAATTCTCCTTCAGTATATAATTCCAGTCCACTACATACAGGCTTACAAGAGGAATAAAATCAGAAAATTCAAGAAGCTCAAGTACTGCCTACTGTTCAAAAAAGATGACCAAGTGTTATGCAAAGTGAAGACAGCAAATTCAGCCTATCAGAGATAAATAACTTTAAAAAATAAATAAATAAAACAACCCTGGTGAAAACCTACATTATACCAACTACACATACAAAACTGTCATGGGCTAAGAAAGACCCTTGAGAATCAGAGTGAGTTGGAATCCCAGCACCATCACTTACTATCAGCTGAGTGGCAAGCACCTGTGAGTCTTTGTTTCCTCACTTGTAAAATGAAGATAACTACTGTAGTTATCTCACTGTGAAGAGTAACAACAGCCCATTAAAAGATATGAGCACTGTACTTGCACAGAGTAAGGGCTCAATGGATACTAGCTATTATTACAATAATCTCCATTAATGTCTCCTTTCAAAAACAAGTCCTGAAAATTTATTTTGATGTTAGGGGAAAATTTCACATGTATGTGCATATATGTGTGCCCACATGTGTGTATCTTCCTAGATGACACAGGTACTTGCAGTGTCCCTGGAAATATTGCCATGACAATTAATATAGATCTTATTCAACATTGGAAAGGAAGCTTTTTTCCTTCTAAAGAAATCCACATCAGCATACTGAAGTATATTTTAAAATAAAATTCCATATCTAACAATATCTATGGTTGTTCACCTCCAGAACAAAAAAGTCACTAATAAATACAATTCCACACATTTTTAAACCCTTGTACACAAACCAAAAGACCACTTTCCTTTATGGCAAGTATATGAAGAAACCAAAGAAATATTCTAATTAAACATTCATATATTCAATATTTCAAAATAAGAAATTTGGACATAAATATGCACAATTTACAATTCTATAGTGAAACCTGTCTACAGAGGCCATTTTCGCTGTATTCCAACAGCATCCTACAAGCAATGCACAATGCCACTTCTCTCTAAAACGCTGAAACTACGAAGTCCACAGTCATTCACTCAGGCAAACACCAAAGACCATGCTGTGCACATGACGCTCTTTTACCCAAACAAGTACTTTAACCTGTTCATTAAACCCAGTCAACACGCAAGGTGCCTTCTTCAGGCACTATCTCAAGAAATAGAGTCAGAGACAGAAGATATACCTTATTTGCTTAAAAATAGAAACTTTATATAAGAGAATTATTCTCTAAGGTAAAAGAAAATATAGCTTGCATTTATAAAGACCTTTTCATTAAAATAAAGTGGTGTAAAACTTTCCATGAGAGATAAGCTTTGAAATAAATATATCACTAGCACTGACATAAAACTTTATGTAAAGATTGTGCTGTTTTCCAAATCACATGTAATGGAGATTTAAAAACAAAAGTGAGATCAGTCAAATTTATACCTCAGGGACCCAAATCTAAGTTGGACTTCATTTCTCCAAACTTTCCTAAAAATTTTCCAGGAGTAAAATTAGATTTGCCACTAAAATAACTAGGACTCCACTATCTACTCTAAAGCAAGTAAGAAATACATACCTGTCCTTTAGAGATACAACGGATAATGTGGACAGAGGTTTAGATGTTCAATCTCAGTTGACAGACAATAAGCTGTATCATTAATTCGTAAGTCACTCTAGAATGAGTACACACAAACACACATTCTATCACTGAGAACCCTAAACAGGTAAATTTGGAGCTAAACAAATTTGGAGCTAAAGCATAAGTAAAATTTTATCTCTACCATAGATTACTTTTTTAAAAAATCACGGGCATTGCAATGAATATACTTTTGCCTTAGAGCGAATACTTTAATTTTAAAGAACCACAAAGAAAAAAATCTAAACTAGTCAGTAACAATGCAGCATCTAAAAGCAATAAACTCAAAATTAAGTTATAAATAATTTAAAGCATGTCATGAAGATGTATTAATAATTCATTAGATAAATAATTTACTAAATAATCAAATAAATAAATAATGAAATACATAAATAAATCAGCAAATAAATAATTCTGCAAAATAACCTATACTATAAGTCACCCAAACAAATCAGAAGCCTACAAACTCCAATGATTTTGTGGATTCTGATAGTTTTAAATAAACAAATGTGCATAAACCCTTGTTAGAATTAGAAATATTTTTCAATGCTATTGGTAAAATCCTCATCTCAATACATGAGAACATATTTTCAATTTTTAAAAGACTACATAGGATTACTTCCTATAAATTATTAACATGATTATAATATATCCTTCTCTATATTTTACTTATAATATCTTTGCCTAACATATTTTCCCTCCAAAAATTGAACACTTATTCTTAACTTACACTCCTTTATCAAAGCAACTTACAGTATAATAGTGCTATAGCCAGCCATTGATGATTTCCTTTTTAAAAAAGTCTTCTTCATTCACAGTCTTCCTTCACCAATGCTTTAAAAATTTTCTGCAGGGGTAGAACAGTAAGAATAACCTTAATTATTACAGATGGCACTGCATTCACTAGGGTACAATGTTTTATAATTCTATAAAGTAGCGATGGGATACGAACATTATTAGTTGAAAACTATGTCAAGTTTTTGTAAGTCTTGAATGGACTAAGTACAAGCTGAGAGAGGCCAGCTTCCACTACCGCAGCTGACACACAAGCTGTTAAAACTGGTGGGATTTCAGACACGAAGACAAAAAGTTCGAAGGACAAAGTAACTGGCTGACATCTAATGCTATCCTCTATTTGAGAAGCTCAAAGTCCTTGAAAGAACCCATGAGGTCATTTCACTGTTATAAGCTGAATGTAGTGACAATATAATCAGAGCACCACAAAGAGTCAAAATTCAACCGACCTCATAAATCAGTTTTCATTGAACATTTATTTCAAGTTTTTAACCATCCATGGTATAATACTCTGGAACTCCATAACCATTCGATCCCAAACTAATGGGATCTAACTAATGATTAGTTTCCCCCAAAGAAGTTAAGAACTTTGTAATGAGTATTTGACACATTTAAGAGAATAAATCCAAACAATATAGCACATTTGAAGAGAAGGACATTAAAGTCAATAAAAATTATTTTATATAATTTATCTCAATGAATTCACAAAACAACCTTTCAAGTTAGGTAATATTTTATGGCAAACAACTAAAACAGGAACAGAACCACAGAAATGGAGATCACATGGAGGGTTAGCAACAGGGGAGTGGGAGGAGGAGAGAGGGGGAAAAGGTACAGAGAATAAGTAGCATAGATGGTAGGTAGAAAATAGACAGGGGGAGGTTAAGAATAGTATGGGAAATGTAGAAGTCAAAGAACTTATATGTACGACCCATGGACATGAGCTAAAGGGGGGAATGTGGGTGGGAAGGGGTGTGAAGGGGAGTGAAAGGGGGGAAATGGGACAACTGTAATAGCATAATCAATAAAATATTTTTTAAAAAATACTGAGGCTCAGTAAGACTATGCATATTGCCTAAGATCAACAGTGGCAGGGGAGAGTCTAACTTTGTCTACACCAACTTCCTGTGAAGGTTTGTTCAACTACAGACCCCTTGTATCTGAGCCCAACCTGAAACATACAGCGAACCCTAGGGCATCATAAATTGACTGCAGCAATGGTTCTCAACTAGAGGCTATGTGCCCACCCCCAGGGACATCTGGTAATGTCTGGAGACACTAATGGTTGTCACAAGCAGGGTTATTATGGGCACCTAGCGGGTAGAGAGATCAAGGACAGAAACATCCTCAAGGCGCAGGACAGACTCTCAACAACAAAGAATTGTCTTGCCTAAAACATTAACAGTGTTGAGGATGGAAAACCCTGGATTAGAATACAATGATTAATGATTGCTGTAGGGTATGGATTTCCTATTATAAAATAATATAGATTTGGTTCAGGGTGTCAAGTTTCTTTAATATGTATAACATTATATGCAGTGGAATACCATAGATGAAAATGTGTATCCTTGGAAAAATGGGTATATGGAGACTCTATGTGCTTTCTGCTCAATTACTCCATAAATCTAAAACTCAATAAAAAGGCTTTTAAAAAAAATAGTATCCTTTACTTAAGTTATGAATAACTTCCTTAGAATCAATACTAAAACATAAATAAAATTAAAAAACATTTTTGTAGCTGTAGATTTATCAAAATTCTTCCAATAAAGTTATCATGAGAGCATTAAAAGTCACGTTTATGAGTTAACCTCGGCGAAGTAACTAGCCAAGATATTTAGTAATAGGGCTTAAAGGATTATTCTGATAAAATATAATATGATATATAATCCTCAATGATTTGTGTGTGAAGCTGGGGGGTGAGGAGGGTTCACCTAAAAGCTATCAAGTGTTTTCTGAAAGAATATTTGTGATAATAAAAGCACTTGAGAAAAATACAGCAATATAATTATTAAAGAGCCCCAGAAATTATGTATCATTTTAAGTGCTTTATTTTCAATACCAATTAATCTCTCTCCAGTCTCAAAGTAGATTTTGGTTCCAACCTGGATCTAGAATCTATCATGACAAAATGCATATTTGTTTATACTTAACCTAACACATTACTACACAGAGCATTAAACAATGGTATCCTTAATCAGACAGGATTAGGTCATATCCTTCCCCAGCCAAAAAAGAAAATTTAAATAACAATAGTATAATAACTTAAGAGAGGAAGAAACAAAAGGAGAGAATTTCTGCCATGGAAATGTCCAGAAGTAGACAATCAAAGGCTGATGCGGCAGCTCCGATATCAGGGGCCCAAGTTCCTTACATCCTTTTGCTACACCACATACTGCTCTATTCAAAGTCAGTTCATACTCCAAGAAGGTTACAGGAACTCCAGTTAATACATAAACACACATATATACACATAGTATATATTTGTGCATACATCATATTTCTATATCTAGAGAGACTCAGATCATATAGGAATCAAGAAAATAGTATTAACCTAAATGAAAACAGTGGTTTAGGCTTTGGGATCTGTAACTACCTTTCACTTTCCCCATACTTTTCATTACTTTCTAATTTTTCTACAATGAACATGTTATGCTTATGATTATTTTTCATGAACATTTGGCCTAGATGAGGAAAACCACCTTATAAAAAGTAGTCAGATTCAAGCTTCATTTTATTACTTGGAATTTGCTGATGATTTTTTTAAAGTTGGAGAAAAATCTATAACTGAGCTGTATCTTCCCCAACTGGTACAAAAAAATTCGTTTCCCCTTAGCTGGTAGTTCCCCTTACTTCCTTCCCCTTATTTCTCTATTCCCAACTTGTTTTCAACTTACTAACATTCACATATCACATTTGTCAGCTTTACACAAGTCACTCCTAACCAGATGCTACATCCATCATTCCTAACAATTTACTTCAACAGACTGATTACTTTGCTCATCTCACTCTGTAGAACTAATCATTCCTACTTCATGCTTCTACAAATCCTTCCATTTTGTATATTTCTCAGTCTATTTTTTATTTCTATTTTACTGCACATTTTTCTGGTTACTTATAAAGTGCAATAGATACATCTACTGGAAATTACATCTTTCTTATAAGTATATTATACTGTCTTGAATTTCCAGTTATTACTGGGTATACTACCATTACATTGGTATTAATTCTATTGCCTGCAAGTCTCATCATCATTAATAGAATAGTAGAATTCAGAATGACTTCAAAGTTCTCCACATTTTCTAGAATGATTCAGTTTTCAAACCCCCATTGCTACCATATAAAAATGGAAAAATAAGAAAAAGAGCAAGCAATTCATATATTTAGAACTACTAACAAGTATATAGGGTTGACCAAAATAGCAAACAAAAACATCTAGAACTTGGGTAAATCAGACACACATAGAAACACAGCAGAGAGGGAGAGAAAGAAATACACAACCGAAGTGGCAAGTGTAAAAGCCAGACAGGATGTACAGAAAACTCAGAAGGCAAAAGCCGCAGTCAGGAATAATCAGACAAAATCTTCAACTGAGACCAAATTTACATAGTGCCAGAACAGTGGCTTTCAACCATGGAAGACTTTGCCCCCTCCACCCAAAAGGATATTTGGCAATGACTGCGGTGTCACAAATGGAAGGTGCTCTTTACATCTAGTGGGTAGAAGCCAGGGATGCTACTAACATCCCACCATGAACAGAACAGCCCCCCAACAAAGATAAATTATTCAGCCCAAAATGTCAACAGTGCTAGAAGGAGCAGTTGAAGTCAAAAGAAGAGACAGCACTTAAACAGGTTAAAATGACATGATTAAACGAATGGTGGCTACACCACACATGTCTTTAATAAACCAGCATAATAAGCCAGTGGAAGAACAGCAGGAAACAAGACTAGAAAACATAACTGCATGCAGATTGTGACCGGCCCACACCAGACATCTGTTAGACCAAAGAGATAAAGAAATTAGTGTATTATAATAATAAATATAAGAGAACTGAGGCACAAAATAGCAACAGATTTGCTAAAACTGAAGTATGGAGGGAAGGGAACACTGATCTCCAGCAGTATGACAGACTAGATACCTTAATACTATTAGAACCAACTTTTAAAATTTAGTGGGAAAATGCACTTTCATGAACTGCTTAGGCAGCAAGTGAGTACAGTATCCACATAAGCTATAACAAAACGAAGTAGAATAGGCAAACCCAGAAACCAGATTTCATCCTGAGAGATTGTGCCTATCACTGGCGAAATTCAGCTTACTTTTTGACATCTACACAAGGAAGGCTCAGGAGATAGACTCTAAAGTCTATCAAGGTGAAACACCCACATAAAGCTATTACTACAAAAGGCTACCCCATCACGTTTACAGCAAAAAAAAAAAAAAGAAAAAAAGATCACAAAGATCTTCCTCCTGTTACCCCTTTACAATCATACTCACTCCTTACCCCCACAACCTTTAACCCCTAGCAATCTGTGCTCCATCTCTATGATTTTGTATTTTCAAGAATGTCTCATTAATTCTCTTGACACTTAACCACAAACTGAAACCATCACAAAGGTTCTCATACTAAATTCACACTACATGTATAATCCAATAAATCTCATATGAAGATGTCAGCAACAACTTTCCAAAAACTCAACTAAATCACAAAACCTACAAGGATATAAGACACAATGAATGGCAGTCAACACAAACATGAAACAGACAAATTAGACTGCAGATTCTTCAATTATTGGAAAGATTGTACAGTAAGGATGTTTTGAGCAATAGAAAGGCCTAAAATATACATATATGTATGAATTAAGCAAGACAAGAAATAAAAAACACAGGTAAAATTTTAAGTTCAGTAAGTGTAAAAGTTAAACTACAGAATCAATATAATTAGTAAGTGGAAAGACAGACTTTTAAAACCTATCTAAAATGCAGTTAAGAGAGAAAAAGAAAATATGTAAAGCAGCTAAGAGATACAAAAAAAAAAAAAAAAATAGAATGAGATGGTCTAACAAAATACTACCAAAACTATCTGGGATGAAGATCCATTTTTTAAATCGCCAATCCACTGCAGACAAAAAAGACTTCTGTAAAATCCAATACAAGTGAATTTCTCTTTTTATAAACCCATGTGCTTAGTCATGGTAATAATATCAAGTTGCTACAAAATATCTTAACTTGGTGGTTTAGAATAAAGATGGATTCAAGATGAAAATTTATGGTGAAATCTGAAGAGGAAAAAAAGAAATTATTTTAGCCATACACATGGTCTGCCCATGAGAATATGAAGCCTTATAATTTAAAATTTTGACAGCCCATATCAAGTTTAATTAACCACCAACCCATTCCAAGATAAATATGAAGAAAAATGAAGTATGCCAAGGTGCCTGTTGAGTTTTTACCCGAAGTTATCATCACATTGGTACATTTCTTCTTAGCTGCTTCAAGTCTTCTTTGTGGAGAGAAAAATGCAGGCTTTAGAAAGATACCTATATACTCATATTTCAAGATCCAGGAAAAAAAAAGAGATATCTGCATGCATACATGCATACATACATACATACATTCATGTATAAAAAAGTTTCTCATAACTGTAAACTTTTCACTGGTACTTCCTGATTCTTACTTAAAACATGAACATAAATAAGTTTTTAAGTAAGATACCACTAACTCTAAAGATTAATGTACTTTTAAAATATATTTTTAAGTAAAAGCAAACTGCAAAGACTTATTTCACCCATAATACAAATGCCACAAAGCCAAAATTATTTATTATAAACATTTGCAAATGGCTTAAAATTGAGAGCAGGTAAGTCTAGTAGTTTACCTCTGTATCTGTCAAAAAAGGAGTTGAGCTTATTACAATGAAACTCTAATAACTAAAATCAGTGACATCTGAGGATTAACATCTTAAGTCAGAGAACCATAAGCTTTCCCACAAAAAACACACCTAATAAATAGACAATGAACACACTGCTCCAATAGACAGTGAATACATACATATATGAGTTGGGGAATAGAACCCAAAATGGCTAACAGTAATCATTAATTTTCTTGGCATTAGAGTATAATTTTAAAATAATTCTATTAATGTGTCCCATTCCATATCTCACTAAAATTCAACCTGAAAAAGAGTGCACCATGTTTATACTACTTCTTCACATATCCGGTGCTAATAAGGGTACACTTAAAGGGTCTCGCCCCCTGCCCACACCAGAACTCATGCCTTTGCTGAAGGAGCATGCATTTTACATAAGCAAAACTAATTCTAATTAGTTTCTAGGTTTAACCAGCTATTCTTTTCCATTAACACTGAATCCACCAAAAATGGACCGTACCTTTACACACACATGCATGCACACACACACTAGTAAGCTGTTATTTTTAAACTTTTAATCAACACTTATTTCTTGAATAGTTCATCCTTAAAACTTAGTACATACTGCATCACAGAAAAAAATTGGTAACCATGTTGTAGACAACTCTTTTTCAGTAATTAAGGATTAACTAGCACTAAATTGCAAATATTAGTAAGAAAATGAAATAGAGATAGTTCAAGTCTTGTTCTCACCTAATTATGAAAATTATCTTAAAAGGTTATATGACTTATTTCAAATTCCATATAGTTAAGAAGTCAAAGCTATTCATAATTATACATTTGAGCTTAAATTATCTTAAATTAAATATTCTGAATTTAAATTATCTTTATGAATTTTATAATTGAGCCATTTTTATAATTTGTAAAAAATTAAAAAATTATATCTAATCTAAATTTTAAGAACTGCAGTTTTTTAAATAAAGTAATTTTCAGTCACCTTTTGATTGGATTAACATCTACATGTAAAGAGATACAGGTTATTATTTTTGCATTTAAGTTCTCTCTAATAAAGGTAAATAAAAATCATTAACTAAAGGTTACTTTAACTTTTTACATTTCAATTAGTGGGTTTTCTTTGGGCTAATTTTTGGTAAATGCTTTTTGTTTAAAAATTATAAACTTCTGGTTAATTATAAATGTAATTTTAATCTAAGTTATTTAATTTGACATAATTTAAATTCAAAGAAATCATAAACAGTTATTATAACTTTTAATTACACTGTATTTGAGACACTTATTTTTATATCACTAAGGAAAAAAGTACAGGTCACACACCATCTCTATTTTACTGTCAATTTATTTTATCAAAAACTGATCCTTTTGTTCTAAAAAGAATATATTAGCTATGACACTACACCTGTTTTTTCTCTCTTCAACATTTATAAAAATTTTCATAGTTAAGTATAACTTATTCAGAAATGTTAAGATTTGAAAGTACATTTTATAAGTTAAAGTTCCTATAAGCACTTAGATACCTAAATTTAATTTGCTGAATAGTTACTGAAAAGATTAAACTACTATAATCAAAGACTTTTAAAATAACAATAAAAAAGCAATGCAACAAATTGTTAAAACAGAAATATTTCATGTTTCTGCTGAAGACCCAATTATTTCTATATATTCTAGTATGCAAAATCAGGTAAAACAAACAGTTTTTGGAGTTCTTTATGATGGCTTTCATTTTTGTGAATTAAGCACAAATTTAGTAGTTAATGACAGTCAACAGAGCTCCTCCACAACTACACACATAAACTAAACAATAAATACACAAAACAGTTGCATTACTGTCCATAAGAAGCCAAGCTAACTTTCTGGACAGCAAGAATTGGGAATAGAAAGTCCATGCTCTAAGTACTGTGTTGGTCAAAAAGTCCATTTAGTTTTTTCTGTAAAATAAAAGATACATATTTCATTTTCACCAATAATTTTATTGATTTGGATATTTTGAGTATGTTGGCTATCTCCCGTTACAGGCTTCTAGTGGGTAGAGGCCAGGGGTGATGCTAAACATCTCCCAAAGCATAAGACAGTCCCACAGCAAAGAATGATTTGGCCAAAATGTCAATAGTACCAAGAAACTTCACAAACCACTTTTGACATATTCGATCAGTCACAGCACCTTGTCCATACACCGCACAAATTTCTTTTGGCATTTCAATTGTGCTATTACCTTTCTTGAAATAATAAAGTGTAGTATGCCAAACATGTTGCATGTCTTCTTCCATCTTCAATATTAAAATGGCTACACAAAAAAAGCACGAATTTTGTTACTTTTTTAAAATGCGTGTTGATAATGACAGCTGTCACAATACAATCTAACGAAATTGTCTCAAATGAAGTTAAAGACAACTAATCACTACTGGAGCCATCATACGGACAAAAATGAAACAAACTTTTTGGCCAACCCAATACTATGAAGTCTGAATGGAGATAAAGCTATAAATGAAATTCATGGATGAACTTTCTTTGAGGAACTTTACAGCTATCAGAGAAATAAACAATATTACAAATATCCATGTTCTCCCTAACCAGATTTTTTTAACAAATGGCATTCACATTATGCATTCAAATTCATGTAAATATGAAACCATAGTTGCTTCATGTATATTTACAAAAGAACTACTAGAGACAGAGTTAAAGTCAACCATTCACAACCCCCAGTGACATTTCCTCCTTCTCATCTCCTTATTAGCAGTCAGTATTTTGAGACTGGCATGTACCCTCCCCAGCCATGTTCTACATTTTTATTTACATATTTAAATAACAGCGTTGTGTTTTGTATAATTTTTCTATTTTCATAAATAATATCACACTGAAAGCACTTGCTTTTTTCCATTCAACACTATTTTTGAGATCTATTTATATAAATATATCATTCCTTTTAACTATTAAAGTACTGAATCAAATATGCATACCACATTTCCTTTATCCATTCCTCCACTGACGGACATTTAGGTTGTTTCTAATTTTGCACTACTACAATGTTTGAACAACTATCCTTGAACAAGTTTCTATGCTCACATGAAAGAACATGTGAACTTTGTTCTATAAAACAAGGCTTCTCAACTTCAGCACTATGGGCATTTTGTACTGGATAATTCTTTACTGTGGGGATCTGTCCTGTGAATTGTAGGACATTTAGCAGCACCCCTGGTATCTCCATCCACTAGAGGTCAATAATACTTTCCAAATGTGACAACCAAAAATGTCTCCAGGCATTGCCAAATGTCCCCTGGGAAGTAAAATTGCTCTGCTCGAGAACCCTGCTCTAAGATCTACATAAAAGTAGAATGTCTGCATTATATGTATATTTTCCATTTTACTAGATACACCCAACCATTCCCTAAATACCTGCATCAGTTTATACTCAGATCAGTGTATAATACCTCTGGTTTCCAAATATCCTTGCCAACATTTGATAATGTGTAACTATTTAAATTTTCCAATAAAATAAATGATTAATTTTCCAAAAGGAGATTGCCACTGCAAATGTTAACTTGAAGAATAAGCAGTACACATGTGCCACTTTTAAGAAATTATAATGTTAAAACCCTAAGCTTAAATGGCAAAAGTGACCTACATCAGATCCCTTCTCTCTATTTTAATGCCTTTTTTCTGCTAGATGATTTTCTCTTGACATTGATGCATATCAGTATTAGTTTACTGAGTTATTCTAACTTTATAAAACTTATTTTTCCTAGAAGCTTCAAAATTATGATCCTTGTTCCACTTTAAAACTTTCAAGATATACAAAGCGTTTTAAATAAGTCACTTGAAATATTTCAGTTGATGTCATCATTTATAGAAGGTTGATGACTCTTAACACTTCTAAACTGATGGTCTCTAAATACAAAAGTAAGCTAGAGATATACAACATGGCAGCCATAATGGAAACACCTATTACCAAACCTCTTATATGCAAAATGATGTATTTCGTAAACTGATTGTACAACTGGAGTCAGATTCAATCAAGATGGTGGACTGAGATATAGTCTAGTCTCACCATCCCGTACCAACCCTACAGAAATTAGGTCTGCAATTTGTAGTTCACAATTTCTAGCCCCCTGCAAAGAGCAACTGTAATTCCTGTTCATCTGTTCTATGAAATACCTTTACTGCTTTTTAATACAAAATCCTCTTTGGGCTAAGCAGTCTTGCATGGATTTCTATTATTGGCACCCAAAGAATCTTGTTGAAGATAGTGGCACACTGAAATGATAATGATTCCACTGATAATGACTCCAACCATAACCAGGCTAGAAACCAGAAGTTAGACCACAAACTTAAAGGAATACCAGAATGAAGAAATCATCTTCATCGATGACACAGAGAGAAAAAGAATCTAGTAAAACTGCTGCAAACTACAGGAGATTCTCTGAGAGTGGTGTCCACATACAAAAAAGTTATATGATACATGATGCTAGGAGGAGTCTAGAAGCTATCAACAGCATGAAGGGTAAGAACTTCCAGGCAGGCTACCATCCCCGCACCCAAGGCCAAGCAACCAGTAAGAGACGTATCTGTCTCCCCCAAAAAGGAGCAGTAAGTGTAGACCCTCAATTAAACCAAATTTTCAAAGCCTGGTGCCCCACTCAAAGAATATGTACCTCAGATTATGTATCTTAACATTATTATGTCATTAAAAGTTTCTGAGAAACAGTAAAATGTTCAAATCAATGTTTCAGGAAGATTAACCCAGTACGACTAGGAAGGATGGACTAAAAAGAGGGAAGAATACAGAGAACAAAGCTTGCTGGAAAATAGTGTAGGCACTGTAAGGGCCTGAATTCCAGGCAAAGACTCTAAGAACAGAAAACACAAATTAACCCAGACATATTGATAAGAATAGAAAGAACCTGTTGAATGACTTGATGTTATGAGAGGAAAAAAAGAAAAAGATGTCATCATTCACTTATTTGTTCACAAAAATACTTATTATACACTTTATTTATTATTGTGTCCCCAGCATTTAGCTTTATTAAATTAATCTTAGGATAAGGAAATCAAAAGTAACCCTAAGATTCTGGACCTGAGAACATCATATGAGGCAAATAAAGAGATCTGGAGAGAAAATTGGATTTTAAATGACTAGTGATTATTCCAGCTTTAGAAACACTGAGCTGTTTCCTATAAATTTTATTTTATGTAAAAAAGTATTTTTATAACAAACTTTATACAAGTTATTAACTTTGTATTATAAAGTATTTGATAAGTATAAGATTATATGTAATGCATATTATAAAGTACAGTAATAAAATGAGTATGATAAACTCATCTCTGAAACTAAGAAGTAGATTATTACCAATATTTTTAAGGTCCTGGTATGTTTCTTCCAAATTCTAGCCTGCTGCTGCACAGCCCACATAGGAAATCATCACTTTAAATTTCTTCCTAATCATACTTTTACTTTTCCTTAACATTTTACGCTATCATGCCATTATTTCTGCTGGTTCTCAGGCCTTCAGACTCAGACTGGAACTACACATTGGCTCTCCTGAGTTTCCAGCTTGCCAACTGCAGATCTTGGGGTTTCTCGGCCCCCATAATCATGTGAGCCAATTCCTAGTAGTTCTCTTTCTAAACACACACACACACACACACACACACACACACACACACACACAGACACACACTTCTCTGGAGAACCCAGCCTAATAAAACTGTTGAGCAAGAATTCTATATCCATCAAAATTGTCCTTCAAAATTAAGGAAGAAATTAAGACAGTCCCAGATAAACAAAAGCTAACAGAGTTCATGATCATTACACCTGTCCTACAAGTAATGGTAAAGGAGTCCTGAAGTCTAAATGAAAAAAACACTACAAAGTAATTCAAAACCATATGAAGAAAGATCTTCAGTGATGATAAACGCATGGGCTAACATAAAGGTCACCATCATTATACTTTTGCTTTGTAATCTCACTTTTTATTTCTTGTAAGACTGAAAAGACAAATATATCTAAGATATTATAACTGTTATTGATATACAACATATAAAGATATCATTTGTGACAAAACAACATAAAGGGTGGGAGAACAGAAGTATTTTAAGAATGGATTTGTATGCTGTTGCAGTTACGTTGGTGCCCATTTCAACTAGATTGTTATAAATTTAAAGCGTTAGCAGTCATCCTCATGGTAACCCCAAAGATATGTGAAAATATACACAAAGGGAAACAAGGAACGAAAATGGTTGACTACGAGAACCAATTAAACACAAAAAAAGGTAGTAATAGGGAAAATGAGGGTCAAAAAGGTGTAAGACATACAGAAAACAAGTAACAAAATAGTAGACGTGCTTCCTTATCAGTAATTACATGTAAATGGAGAACATCCAACAGAATTGAAGAGTAAACAGTTCTATAAAAATAGTTGAAGACTTCAATCCCCTACTTCCAACAATGGAAAGACTATCTAAGAGAATATCGAAAAGAAAATCGAGGACGTAGACAATACTATGAACCACTGAAACCTGACAGGCACATACGGAACACTTCACAGAATAAGACAGTACACATTCATCTCAGGTGCACATACAGCATTCTCCAGGAAAGATCAAATGTTACACCAGAAAACAAGTCTCAATCTTTTAAAAAGACTAAAATCATGCAAAATGTCCTTTCTGACCAAATGGAAAAAAGCTAGGCATCGATAACAGAAGGAAATTTCACCGTATGTTGAAGTCAGTAGTCTTAAATAACCACTCAGTGTAAGTAGAAATCGCAAGGGAACTGAGTTTAGAGTTGAATGGAAACAAGTAAGATCTGTCAAAACTTACAAGATGCCGTGAAGGCAGTGCTCAGATGGTTGTTTATAGCTGTAAATGTCTACATTAAAAACAGAGATCTCAAATCAATAATGTAACTTTACATGTTGAGGACTGAGAAAAAGAGCAAACTAAACCCTTAACTATCTGAAGGAAAAAATAATCAAGATCAGAGATAAACACAACAGAAGATCAATAAATCCAAAAGTTGTTCTTTGAGAATATCAATAAAATTGACAAACCTTGAGCTAGAAAAAGAAAAAAAGAAACACAAATGACTAAAATCATAAAAGTGAAAACATTACTATAGACCTTAGAGAAATAAAAAGGATTGTAAGAAAGTACTGTGTATGCCAACAAGTTAGATAACCTAGATGAACGGACAAATTCCTAGAAATGCCAATTACCCAAAATAACTCAAGAGAAATCAGAAAAATCTCAATGACTGAAATAGCTAAGGAGATTGAATCAGTAATCAATACCTCCCCACAAAGAAAAGTCCAGGACCAGATGGTTTCACCAGTGAATTGTACTAAACATTTAAAGAATTAACACCAATTATATTTCCAAACTCTTCCAAAAAATTTAAAAAGGTGAAGTACTTATTAACCCACTCTGTGCAGCCAGTACTGTCCTGATATGAAGGACAGACGAAGCATCACATGAAAGGAAAACTGCAGACCAACAAGTTCTAGAAAACTGAATCCAACAGCATTTTAAAAGGATTATACACCATGACCAAGTGGAATTTTCCCCAGGAATTTCAAGGATGACACAACACAGGAAAATCAGTCAATGTAATACACATTAGAATAAAAGGGGAAAAACACATACAATCATACCAACTGATGCAGAAAAATGGATTTAACAATATCCGAACTACCTTTATGTGGCTAAAAGAATTTTTATAAGACAAGAAATTAAAGGAACTTACTGAATATAATAAATGGCACTAAGGAAAAATCCACAACTAACACTATACCCGATGGTGAAAAACTGAACTCTTTTCCCCTAAGATCAGGAAAAAGAATAGGATGCCTGTTTTTACCATTGCAATTCAACAGTGTGCTGGTTCTATCCAGAGTAATTAGACTAGAAAATAGAAAAAAGACAGCATCTAAATTGGAAAAACAGTAAAACTATCTCTATTTAAAAATGAAATAATCTAATAAATGTATAAAAATCCCACAGAATACACACACAAATATCCACTACAGCTAATAAACAATTTCAGTATTGCAGGGTACAACATCAACACACACATACACACACACACACACACATCAACTGCTTCTATATAACTGCAATAAATGACCCAAGAGGAAATTAAGGAAGTTATTCCATTTATAATAGCATCTAGAAGAATAAAATACCTAGAAATAACCTTAGCCAAGGAAGTCAAAGATACATACACTGAAAATTACAAAAGATTGTTTAAGGAAATTAAAATCAACCTAAATAAATAGAAAGACATTCCATGTCCGTGGATAAGAAAACTTAATATTGTTAAGACAGCAATAACTACAGATTCAATGCAATTCTTATCAAATTCCAACAGCCTTTTTTGTAGAAGTAGTATAAAGCCTATGGCTAAACTATACAGAGTGGTTACTCTTCATGGATTTCATCTTCTAAACTGAATTCAATTATAACCTTGCCTAGCTAGTAC
The DNA here is from genome assembly GCA_004027475.1 of Anoura caudifer. Lineage (NCBI taxonomy): Eukaryota > Metazoa > Chordata > Mammalia > Chiroptera > Phyllostomidae > Anoura > Anoura caudifer. The sequence goes on along the minus strand of PVKU01001898.1, from coordinate 229,262 downwards.
CTCCTAAATCTTTGTCATCAGTCTTGACTTTCCTCCTGACTTCCAGACTCGAGTTTCCACTCTTCCCGCAACAGGCATGACAGAAGGAGTCACAATAGTCACTAAGTTCAAATTTGTTTTCCTACTTCAACACACGGTCTCAGCTAACAGGTTAGTCTTCTATGTTAGTAACTCTGGTAACTCGCCCTCACAACCACCTACTCCACGCACCCCACCCTGTCAGTCACTCACCAGTTTTGGTCAGTTCTACCTCCATAATATCTTTCTTTCTTTTCCTTTTAAAGTCACTATTTCAAAACATCACAATTTCCCTTCCTTCAATTCCTCTTCTCCTCAATACAGTATTATATTCCCAAATGGAGGTCAAGAAATTAACAATGCAGTAACTCTTCCCAAAACCCCTCAGTAGTTTCCCACTTACTACAGAACAAAATTCTACCTCTCCACAGCTTGATCTTCAGAATCTTCTATAAGATGGATTCAACCCACTTGCCTAAGGTCAGTTTTTAGGTTATTCTTGAGCCCCGAATGACAGCAAAATCATTCATCGTTCCTTTCGCACAGCATGGCTTTCTCACCCAGTTGCTTCTTCCCTAGCATTTTGTCCACTTAACTGAATTCCTCATTCTCTAAGAACCACATGCTTTTATTATTCTATCAAAATATATTTTCCTCCACTCTGAGATGCCATCAAATTCTAAAGCATCTGCCAATTTTAGAAATGTTGAAATGTGTAAAAAATGTATGCCTTACAGTAAAATACAATAAACATCTTCCTCTACATTCCTTCAATACAGTGTTTGTATTTCTATTTAACTTATTTCTTAGGCCTTGTATTATGGCTTAATATCTGTAGATCATAGGCTTCGTAAGGACAAAAACTGTCTTGTTCATCTATGACATAGTAGAAATCCCACTGGACAACCCAGATGAGATTTAAAGAAGAGAAGAGAAGAGAAGAGAAGAGAAGAGAAGAGAAGAGAAGAGAAGAGAAGAGAAGAGAGCACTAATAATAACACTTATCTCATGTTTATTATCAGAATAAATTAGAGAATATACATGAAAATCAGTGTAAAGTGGATCTTATTCAAATGCTGGATTTTGGTATTTTAAGAGATATATTTACTAAAATTAAATGTCACAATGCAAATCTGTTACTCTTCAATATCAGAAAGTACATTAAGGAATACAGGATATTTTTCTCAAGGAAAGCTCTATGGGAAACTACTGCATCCCATAACACTTCAGGAACACAGCCACCACCTGGCTCCAGGAGGACAAAGCACCCTTCCAGCACTGCAGAGCACACTAGATCATGGCTACTGCTCCCACTCCTGCTTCCAGAAAGCAAGTAACAGAATATTAAGGAAGGCATGCGCAATGTGAAAACAAAATGGCATCAAAGTGGGGCATGGATTGAGAAGCTTGGCACTTAGATGAAATGAATGGCTCTAAGACATAAAGACACCTTTGAAAGTTCATGTCTCACACTCTTCTATTGGCTGGACCAGTGTAATATCCTCTTACCAGGTCTCCTACCTCCCTTGTGAACTCATCTTCCACATTTATGGAAAAAGCACAGTTTTAAAGCAAAGTTAATCAGGCCATTCCACTACAGCTTCAACAGCTCCCTATCAGCTTGAGAATAAAAATAACGTGGCCTCTTCCTGGCTCCCCAGTCCCATATTATGAGCCAAAGTTTATGCTCCAGCAACAGTGACTGAAATTCCTTATAAATGCTTTAAGCTCTTTCAGGCTTTTAAGTCTTTGCTCAAGCTTCTCCTTCCAGCATCAGCCCTTCCGCCTCTCTTTACCAATCTCTTAAAGCTCAGCTCACATTTTCCAACTCCTGAAAGGATTCCATCAACTATATAATTGGGTTAACTGCTCCTCCCATGAGTTCCTACAAAAACATGTCCCCACTTCTAACTTATCACACATTCTATGGAAATTTTAAAATTGAAAGTATCCTTTAAAAAAATAAAAACTCTTCCAGTAGACTCTGAGTACCACAAGACCAAAAACCAAATGTTTTCAACTTGGCAGTCATTTCCCTAATATCGTCCCAACTCAGTAAATGTTTCACTGAACTGAGATGTTGATCTTAATATTGATTTTTAAGGAATTATTCCACTGTCCCTGCCCCCCCCCCCAAAAAAAAAAAACAAGAGGGTTTTGTTTTTCCTTTGTTTGGGGTTTTCTTAAGCAAGATCTTTTATATGACTAACGCTACACAATCGCGCAGGTATATTAATGACTATTAGACACTAACAACATAGTCGGTGAGAGAGTCCACTAAGCTTTCAAATCCACTCCCCAGATTTACCCTGTGTTGCTCTGTATCAGGCAACTGCAATTTCCCAGCAACACTGCCCTCTGGCTTCCAGGACAATTTGGCTGGTTGGAAAGTACTAATGGGTGATACAAGGCAGAAGAGGGAGAAGACAGAGTTCTTCTCCTCACTCCCTCCAGGAGTCTTGCCCTCTGACATCCCACCTCCCACCATGAGGCCTCAACCAGGGCTCTAGCTTCCCCACTCAGCCCTGGCTTTTGTGCTCTGGTAAGACCAACTTTTCTCATTTGTCCCAGCCCTAATGATATATATCATAGAGGCCTTCAAGTATTGTTAATACCTGGTTTGTCTCACAGTTCAAACTGGCTTCTCAGCAATTACCTGTGCAAACAGTTCCTGGATGAACTTTCCTCTGATGAAAGACCTACTGTGCTTACTGTCATCTGGATGGATCCTTAATGATTCTGTTTTTAACTGTCATTTGAAATAGAGTCAATCACAATACTCCTCAGCATGCTACAGCATAACAATTTTTGATCCTGAAGAAAACTTATCACACAAAAATATTATTCAGAATACAGATAAAGAGAGAAAGGGAGAGAAGGGAGGGAGGAAGAAGGAACCACACATAAAATTCTTAAAAGTAGCCCTGACTAGTGTAGCTCAGTTGCTTGGGCATCACTCCATGAAGCGAAAGGACACCAGTTCGATCCCCAGGTCAGGGTACATGCCTGGATTGGGGGCCGGTCCCTAGTCAGTCAGGGGCATGTGCGAGAAGCAACCGGTTGATGTTTCTCTCACACATGGACATTTCTCTCCCTCTCTTTTTGCCTCCTTTCTCGTCTAAGGATAAATTTTTTAAAAGTCCTTAAAAGTAAAAATAAAGAATATAACATTTTTATCCCTACCAAAGTGTTTTTCACTGGAATGAAGTCTTTCCTCAGCTGCAGTGTTGCCTGAATTAAGTCAATCACTTATAATAAAAATGTCACTTTTTAAAAACTTATTTAGTAGAGGGGAAAATTGGAAGGATAGTGGGAGTTGGAGTCACTACAGGCCAAGACATCTGTTCAAAGGGGAAAAAAAATGTTAAAGACCTCCTGTCACTGACTTATCATTCAAATCCACAAATCCACTCAGTCCTCATTCAAGACAAATCCAACTAGACAAATCCATTAAAAGATATATCTTTAACCATTCATTTTACTTCATAAATTTTTAAAAAGATAAAATGTTAAAATTGAAAAGAATCGCTTTAAACATAAATAAAGGCACATTTGTAAACAGTTCGGTATTAACTATTACAGAACTTTTCAACTCCCCTTTCACTGTAATCATTATATGAAATTCCTTAAATAAGCTAGTATAACAAAATAGTTCAGCAATCACTCACCATCCATAGAATATTTGAGAAAATAAAACATTCTAGAATAAACATCTATTATTTGTTTTTATTTTCTGAATAAACGGTATTTCTTAATCACTGAATTAGTTGTTCTTGATGACAGAAAAATACTATTAGACAATGGTCCCCAAAGTAAAGCAAAAGATCAGTTTAAGATTACAGACGTCGGAAAACTGAACTACGTGACGGAAGGGGCCTGAGGTTTGGAACAAGCATTTCCTGAGCAATTATGCACTACCAGGCACTTAACATAAATTACTTCATTTTAGTTAAAACCTCACAGTGAGGAAATGGAAGCCCAAAAAGGTCACATCATTTTTCCAAACAGCCAACCTAACTAGCAAACAGTAGAAGTAAAATTTGAGTTCAGTTCTATCTGGCTCTGGTGTCTGGCTCTTTCTTGCTGTCTCTTTCTTGCTGGAACAATGTTCTCATGAGTGATTTTAAGCTTTTAAAATGAACCAGAGAATTACTTTTTAAAAATTAAAAGGCTAAACAACATGGCAATCTCTAGCTAGTATTTTAAATATCAATAGTAATTGTTATCAAACTTACACACATTTTTAACATAATAATGTTTGTATAAATATAAAGAGAACTTCACTTAACACCTAGTATGTCAAGCTCTGCAAATAAACCAATTACAAGAAGGACCTACCTCAAAAGCATGTAACTAATTACCAATTAATAAATATTTCTCACTGATACAAAAGCCTTAAAATGAGATCAGCATCACCAAGCTACATCCAAGCTTATATATTTTCATATAATAAGAAAAAACTTAGATATCTTTTGTTTTTACCTATCAGTGTTTTTAATAGCATTATAGATACGATTATATCTAAAAATCTCTTCAGTTCTGCAAAAACATCAAACCAGAGCACTGAAAACATATATAGTAAGCCCTGCTGAATAAACTATAGTAATTTTTATTCCTATGAGGAATGACTGAATCATATGGAGTTTGATATCTTGAAATAACACATTTTCAAAATATAAAAGGTTGAAAGATAAAAGAAAAATCAGGCTCATTCCAATTTAACCTATAATTTTTCACATAGTACAACCACTAGTTAAAAAGAAATTACCAGCCTGTGAATATAAGACAAAGCTCAAAATATAAAATACAAAGTCAAATGTAAACAAAAAAAATGTGTATATGAGTTTTATACAGTGCCTTTTCTAATCCTATGTACTTTTACTAAGGCAAAAATATATCAACTTAGAAAGTATAATCTTAGTGTTCTTTAAAGTTTGTGATTACTAGGGATTATCTCCAGGACCAAAAGCAGCATCGCACAGACACCTACATCGCATGATCTAACTGCACAAAAATTTGTCGCTGCTCAATTTCTGCATCACATGAGAGTCTAAATCGAGAAAATCAAAACACATAAGATACTTAATAGGGAATATTTATGCATGTACTGTATTTTGCTGTGTATAATGCACACTTTTTGCCCAAATTTTTTAGGGAAAAATAAGAATGCACATTATACATGGGTATAATGAATACATACCATAGGTATAATAATCCCATGTATAATGCACACAAAACATGGCTGTACATTATACATGGCAAAATGCAGTACTGTATGGAGACAAAGTTATGTCACTATTTTTACCCAAATCATTTTCAAAGTATTTGATTGGAGATCCTAGAACTTCCCTTTTTAAAAATATTTTAATTATTTATTTTTAGACAGAGGGGAAGGGAGGGAGAAAGAGAGGGAGAAAAATATGAATGCGTGGTTGCCTCTCCTGCACCCCACACTGGGGACCTGCAACATGCCAGGCCGGCAACCCAGGCATGTGCCCTGAGTGGGAATCGAACCAGCGACCTTTTGGTTTGCAGGCTGGCGCTCAATCACTGAGCCAAACTAGCCAGGGTTGGAGATCCTAGAACTTACTGAAAGATTAGAAATGCCTGACTTATTTCTAGTAGATGTCTCTGTAACTTGAATAAACTCCAAAGTTACAAATACAACATATTGCTGTAACCAACGTTTTAAAAACGATGTCAAATTCCCAAAATAAAAACTACTGAATTGTCTTCATTATATATATATATATTTTTACATTTTGCTATGATAATAAGAACAGTGGTTTTAAAAAATGCAATCAACCAATAATATATTCTACATAATTATCACTATTCAATCTGGGAAAATGTCTAGATGTTAAAGAATAACAAACCAGAAAATAATATGCAAGGTGTTACTTCATAAAAGATTCTTATTCAAGACTATAAACAACAAAAAGCAGAAAAAGGAAAATCTAGGTCTAAATATTTTATAGAAATTAGTATCCTCGATTCAAATAGCAATAAAGTGTTCTGATAGCTCTTACTTTAAATTATTGGAAGCCAACAAATATATTTAACTTCTGAAAACTAAAGTATAAAGTTTTAAGTTCATACTTTATAACCATTTTTTGGACTAAATTCCTAAAATATTCAGGTTTACCATAAATTAACTGCCATCGTGAACTTCAACCTCAGGAGACAGAAATATATATGTATATACACATACACGAATATATATGAGAACGTACAGATGAGTACATATATATATATATATGAGGGAGGAGGGAGTGGTGATGACAGCTGGCAATCTTTTTAACTTCATCTAAAGACTGTCACTGCCTTCACCTTGCCTTCTTACCTGCCATGACGAATGTGAAGCTGTGTAACCTGTAGGAAGCATGCACAGCTGATATAATGCAAAATCAACCACCAAATCAACAAATCACATCACATTTTGACAATTTCTGAATTTAAAAGAATAAAAGGTATTACTATCAGTATCCATAACTCTTCAACAGTAAAAGTATAATCAACTCTTTTACATTATTTATACCGTAAACAATTTCAAATTCCTTACCAGATTCAATTCATTTTTCTGTGTTACTCAGTAATTAACAATTACTTGGAAACCCACTAAGAGCAACAGACTGTACTCACTGCTTTTTACAAACATTACTCTATTCCCCATGACAGGGTAAGGCAGTCTTATTCCTATTTTATAGATGAGAAGACTAAGTATCAGAAAGGTTAAGTCACATGACCAAGATTAAATTAAGTCACTAAATGATGGCGACAGATTCTCATCCAGGTTCATCTACCCAACTTTACACCACTCTACACTCCTATTAATGCTAACCTTGTTCAGGGATTTAAAAAAGAAAATCTCCTACTTTTTTCCCCAGAAATTTCTACTGGGGACAGGGGGATGAGAATAACGTCATTTCCAGGAGTTATTTTGCAAATGCCAAGACTCAATGACACAATTTTCTCCAAATTCTTCCTGGTGACTTTTAATATTTCAAATACAAGTATTAAAAATTACATCATTGACACAGCAAGACTTAAAGGCATGCATTAATAACCACAGAAGATTTCCTACCACACTGAAGATTCTGAAAAGAGCAAAGATCACAAAGTTGGGAGTAATTCATCAGTAAAAAGTATTGTGAAACTGTATTTGTTTATTAAATATCATCAGAATTTTCTAAAAATAAAATACTATGTGAAGCTCAGAATTGCTTATATTAATTAACAATCCTTCAGTAATAACGGGAAGAAAGGGAACGGCAAGAAAAGGAACATGAAGAGAGGACTCACAGGCACGGACAATTGCGACAGGGGGATTGACTGTGGGAGTCGGTGGGGACAGGGTGGGGTGGAGCAATGGGGAAAAGGCGGGACAGCTGTAACTGAACAGCGATAAAAATAAATAAATAATACAACCCTTCATTCTAAGTACTAGAATAAATCAGAAAAAAATATATATCTATACATTTACAATCAGAGAATAACTTATTAAAATTCTGTCTGAAAATGTAATTGTTCACCATTATTCCTGAAATGTATTTTCATAGGGTAGAGAATACTAAACTGGCAGTTTTTCCCCCAGCACATTGAGACTATCAACCCACTGTTTTCCAGCTTCCATTTCTGCTCCTGAGCAATCAGCTGTCAGTGCAACTGCCTTAGTTACTGTAAAGGTAATCTGTCTTTTGTTCTCTGACAACTTTTAAGATATTCTCTTTGTTACTGGTGCTCTCCATGTTACTATGATATAACTACATGTGTTTGTCCTTTTAGCTACTCTGCTTGCAATTCTCTGAATTCTTAAATTCATGGACTGGTATTTTTCATCAGCCCTGAAAAATTATCAGGTATTTTCTCTCCAACTGCTGCTTCCTTTCCTATTATTTCTCCCTTCTACAATTAGAACACTGATGGAAAATGTCGGACCTCCTCATTCCATGTTCTATATATCTAAATATCTTTCCTTTTACCCACATCCCTGTCTTTCTGTGTTAACTCTGGATAATTTCTTCTCTCCTATGTCCAGCTAATTCTGTTTAGCTGTATTTAATCTACTATTAACTACACCACTGAGTTTTTCATTATAATTACTGTATTTTTTAATTGTAGAAGTTTTATTCAGGTCTTTTTTTAAATCTGCTTAGCTACCTATTGTCTGCAGATATTTTCTATCTTTTTGTAAACATGATAAACAGTTGTCTTATAATATTTCTCTGATGATTTCAAAAATCTGAAGTTTTGGGGGTCTACATCCATCTACTGTTTCTGCTGCTTGTTAGTGTTCACGGTGCCTTGTTACCTCACATGCTTGGTTGTATTTTACTGTGAACTAAATTCTTTGGGAAGTTATTTGTCGGAATTCCCTAGGATCTAGGTAAAATGCATCCTACCTGAGAGGACTTTCATTTGCTTCTGCCAGGCACCTAGAATCATCTTAAATTCACAACCTGAGGGGTTTTTTGGACCACCCAGGTGACACTAAACTTGAGCCACAAGTCAAGAGAGAAGACCGTCTTAGGAATAGGTATTTTTTCGTGTCCAAAGCAACCATTCCTGCAGCCTCCCGTGAACAAGGGCATAAGAAGGATACTATTCTTGGTACACCCATACTCTGCGCATCACCCTTCAGAGTCGCAATTTCATAGGGAAGAAATTTCCTATTAAATGCCCCTTCTTGGACTTATCTCGACTTCCCTTTCTACATCGTGAACTTTGTGAAGCTTTCCAAACCAAAGGAAAAGTTCCCTTAAATGTGGCAACTGTCCTACAAAGGAAAGCAGTTTTAATATTCTGCTTGCTACTCTGAATTCCTGCTTTCATTCAGATATTGGCCTGGTAATTTCTTACTGTCATGTTACCTTTTAAGAAAAAAAATTTTTATTTTAGCATTTCTAATTCTCCAGAAGTTATTCTGTGCATATAACCCCATATTATACTGTTTTCAATATTAAAAGGTTTCATATTTCTATATTTCGGTCACTAAAAGTTTCATTTTGCACAAAAGTCTAACACTGACAGCAAGGAACAATTTGTCTCTATTCAGCATCATTCACTACCAGTGGCTAGGATAAAATTTTTCCAAATCCCAAATAGATAAATTCCATTATAAGACTAGTAAGAGACAGATAAGAGTCTGAAATTAATTCCCCAGAAAGAAAGCTGTATTATTGCTATGGAATTCATTGATCTACCGATTTTTTTACCCCACTGGCAATAGGTATGTGTAGAAAATCTATACCTGAAACTACTGGAAGACTGGCCAGAGTGGTTTAAAAAAATAAAAAGACAAATAAAGAAGAACTGAGTTTAATATGGTTTTTGCCAAGAAACAAAATTGTAAAAATAAAGAGGTACATAAAAATGTCATAATACTTCATAATAATTTTAAAAATGTAGAAGCAAAGTTAAAAGACAAAATTGGGATCTCTGGCTGTATATGATAGGCAAATATTTAATATCTACAATATACAAAGAGCTCTGGAAAAAATCAGTAAGAAAAAAATTCCACCAAAATTGGACAAAATACCGAAATAGGTATTAATGAAATAATAAAAGCAATCTGTCAATTTTTGCCAATAGGTTAACCATATACAATGATTTACAATACCTTCAAGTAGCAAAGTTGTAAACAAATGTAATTTATACTCTACACTAAAAGTTGGGGTATAAATTAGTATCATCTTTCTATTAGGCAGTTTGACAATAAGTAATTAAAATCTAAATTATACAGACCTTTGATACACTCCTACTTCCAGAAATACACTTTTAGTGTTGGTGCACAAGGATTTACGAAAGATAATATATTGAAATAGGACACGAAACTAATTAAAATTAGAAGTTATATGCTTAATTAAAATGTAGAAATTAGAAACTATATGAATAACAGAAAATAGTTACTGTTTAAGAAGGGTGGGAATAAAGATTACTTTTTAAAACTTCACTGTATGTTGTACTTTACTTTTCTATTAATGATGTATGATCATGATACTTAGAAGGCTGAACATACAGACAAAAATTAACCCATCCAACAACTTTTGTAGTTTTATTTTCTGTTTGTCTTTTGGTCTGTGTAGTGGATTCAACATAGTCACAAATTCTTTGCCACTTTCTCCATTAGAAGATGGAGTTTAATTCTCCTTCCTCTGTGGAACTGAATCTGGCCTGATTCTGTCTGTTTAACCAACTGAATACAGCAGAAGTAATGCTCGCCAGTTCCAAGCACGGCCTTTAAGAGGACTGGCTGCTTCCGCTTCCTACCTCTCAGAATGCTTGTTCTTGGGACACTGCCTCTCCTTCACACCCAGGCCACATGAAGAGGCCTCATATAGGTGCTCTGATCATCAGCCCTACTGAGCTCCCTGGCAGCAGCTGGAATCAACTGCCAGCCTTGCGAGCGAGACATTTGGATGTGGAAACCAACCAACAATGAGCTGACATCAAGTGATAGAGATAAACTACCCCTACCAAGTGCTACACAAGTCATAAAATCATAAGGAAATAACTATTAATGTTAAAGTACTAAATTTTAGAGTGGTTTATGACACAGTAGTTGATAACTGGAATACCCTCTTATTTACTGCTGTATTTTCAGTACCTGGTATGACATCTACTTTAAGTAGGCACAGCACCAGGAGTAAAGATGATGTATATGGCCTTGTACTCACAAAGCAGTCAAAAGTGAGACACAGACTCTTAGGTAAAAAGACAATTTTATACATAAATGTTATGGAGTAGTACAGGGTATCTGGCCAAAAAGGAAGGGCATGTAACTCGAGACGTAGTAGTATAATGAAGCTTCCTGGATGTGGCATTTAAGCGAAGACCTCACACTGCAGTAGGATCAAGAAACAGAATATTTCAGGCTTGAGGCAAACAAAATCATAAAGTTAAAAAAAACCCTCATATTTTGGTACTTTAAATTGAAATCACAGAATATGGGGGAGGCAGAAGGAAGAGACCCAAGACTGAGAAACAGGTGACAAAGAGTATTGAACGGTCCTAAGCTCTAGAGTATGACAATCAGGTGAGAGCTTAAAAAAGATCACCTAGCTACAGAAACACCAGTCAGAAAACTTTACAGAAATGTAAGCAAGAAATGGTAAATCTGGCAAATCAAGACATAATATGCCAGAGTAGAAGCGGTGGGGATCAAGACACAATGGAATCAAGAGGTAGAATCCACAGAGCTTGATGCCAATTAAGTGAAAATTTAGAAAAAGAGGGTAAAATGTGTCTTTCAGGTGTCTGACTTGAACAGATAGAGAGATGATAGTGCCATCCACTGAGATAATAAACTTCGGAGGGGGGGCAGGTTTTGTAAGAGGAGATGGTATATTCAGTTGCAGACACACAGAATTTGAGTTTTCTGTAGGCCACCCAAAAGTTAGCCAGCAGGCAACCAGATACACAGACCTAAAGTTCAAGAAGAAATCAGGGTTTGAGATCCAAGATAACAGTCTTCAGAAGCTTTTTCTTTGTAACACTAATCTCTCACTCTCTCCTCTGCAGTCCTCCACCACTCTGTAACTCTCTGACAATTTGTCTTTACAAAGTATCTCTCTCTCATTTTGCTAACACTTCCAAAGCAGTGGTTTTACATTATGAGGAAGCCCAAGTTTAACTGTTTTGGCACAGGCTTTCCAAGGTAAGCTGCACAATGGCCACTGGTCAGAGTGTTTAACAGGTGGTTTTGGTATTGAGAAGGAAGTAAATTAGGGGCACTGATTAGGACTCCTTCTCAGACTGGAGCAAAGCATCTGTCCTCGTGACCAAAGCAAAAAGCATGGAGAAGAGACATTCTCTGAAAGAAAACAAAGATATATCTAGAGAATAAATAGTAAGCCAGAAAATCATTAAAAGGGCAGAGAAAAAGTCCAGAAGATAATCAGAAAACAGAAAGAGGGCCAGAGAGAGAAGAGCAGACGTACAAGGTACTTCCCCATCCTTACCTCTGCGTTCCTGTCCTGCTCTCACTGCCTCCTGGTCCATTGATCACTTCTCAATGTTTCCATTACAATCGGTTTGACAATTACAAAATCTGGCTTGGAGATCTTTATGTAGACCAAGCAGGACCTTAGCTTGAAAAAAGAAAAAAAAAAACCAACTCACCATAAGGAGTAAAAAATTACACCATATGACCAGAAAAAAAACAAACAAAAACCAAAAAAACATGATACTTGATACTGCAAACAAGCAAATACAAGGTTGTACAGTATGATCTCTGTATTCTATCAGTCTTGTCTTTTAATTCCTGCCAAACCAGGTAGAAAAAAATCTTCAAGGCACAGGTGGCAAACACAAGACCTGCAGGCCAAATCCAGCCCTCCACCTTTTTTCATCCAGCAGGCACCTGGTTTCTAACTGGAGGCAGTGCCAAGCTCTCCCTTAACTGTGAAGGAGAAGTTACATTTACACAGTCCTAAAATTACATTCAGCCCTTTGAAGGCAACCTCAAAGCTGAGGTGGCCCCTGGTGAAAATGTTTGATACCCCTGCTCTAAGAAGATACAAATGCAAAATCTTGGAGCAACTGCTTGGGAGGCAGAGCTAGACAACCACAATGATTTTAACATAAACTACCAGAGAGTTGTGTCTTTTGACAAAGTAGAATCACAAAACTTTTGAGCTAGGAAGATCCTTAGAGATTATCTTAGTTCCAGCTGCTATAACAAAACACCACAGATGGAGTGGCTTATAAACAACAGAAGTTTATTTCCTACAGTTCTGAGGGCTGAACACCCTCAACCAGGTTGCAGACTGCTGACTTTTGGATGTACCCTCACATACCAAGGAGAGGAAGCAAACCCTCTGGTGACTCCAGAAGGGCACTAATCCCATTCATAAGGTCTCTACCCTCATGACCTCATCTAATCCTAGTTACCTCCCAAAAGTCTCACCTCCTAATACCATTTGAGAAAGGGAGCAGGATTTCAAGTTATAAATTTTGCTGGGGACACACTGAGTCCATAACAGAGATCATTTGGTGGAACAGCTTTCTGGGAACTGAGTACATCAATTCACAGTGACAACATATCAAAACATATTTCAAGTCAATGAAATTAAGAAAATCATTCCAACATAGTTATCATAAGTGAAAACTATTCATGAAAAAAACTTATATAGCCCTGGCTGGTGTGGCTCAGAGGACTGAGCACCAGTCTGCAAACAAAAGGGTTGCTGGTTCGATTCCCAGTCAGGGCACATGCGTGGGCTGCAGGCCACATCCCCAGTAGAGGGCACACGAGAGGCAACCATACATTGATGTTTCTCTCTCTCTCCCCCGCCCTTCCTCTCTCTAAAAATAAATTTTAAAAATCTTTAAAAAAAGAAAAGAAAAAAGCCTTATTAAAAAATGGATGGCTTCAACGGTATACTTATTTACATGGAAAATGTAAGAGAATCCACTAAAAAACTGTTTAATAAATAGATTCAGAAAGTGACTAGTTACAAAATAAATATGCATAAAAAATCAGCAAATCTTTATTTACCATCAAAAGTCTGGTAAAAATACATACATGTACATACACGGACACAGAGACAGAGAGAGAAATCACAGTAATAAAATACAGTGGACTGAATAGAAGACCAAATGATAAAGCTTCTGATACCCATGGAGACAGAACAGATCATTCATTAAGTAGTGTCAAGAAAATGGGCTAGTAAAAAGCTTTAAATTTTTTAAATCTATACTTCACACTATATAACCAAACATGTTCTGCAAACCTGAAATGTAAAATTGAAAAAGTATGAGAAGAATTGAAATATAAATTAGTAGCTATATAAACATAAGGTAGAAAAAGCCTATAAGATACACAAAGGACAAGCAAAATGTAACTACAGAAAATGTTAAAACCTGCGAGAGAAGGGCAGAGAGTATAAAGTCCATTATACCCTAATAAAACTTAAAATAAAGAAGAGATGGCAATACCCAATAGCAGCAAGCTTTGTAGTAAGGGATGAAGTGGTACAACTTTTCTGGTGGGCAATATGGCCGTGTGTATCAATCATGGGCATACATTTTGACCCAATAATTCCACTCACAACAATTTTTCCTTCATAAATAATAATGCACCTGCACAAAGGGATATTAGCTACAATAATGATAGTGTGTCACTGCTTGTCATAATGACTGAAAGAAATCTAGGTGTTGAAGAATGGAGGACTACTTACAGTACATTCACACAGTACAATGTTGAGTATTATGGAACCACTAAAAATTATGTGGAAGAGTAACAACATTAGTAATATGAAATGTTAAATGAAAAAATGCAAGCACCAAAATGGCAAGAATCCACTTTCGGTTTTAAAAATCTATGGTAGGTAAATCTACACATACTCATGTTTATCTGTACATATCTAACAATATACATGCACAACACACACATGATACACAGGATAAAGAAATTAAAATTACCCCTGGATTAGTTAATAGAAATGAAGGTTGGAAAAGGGAGGCACTTGATCTCCAACCTCATTATACCGCACACATCTGCCTATCCAAATGATTATTCTTATCACAAGACTCTTGGACTTCATGAAGCCTAGTTTAACAAACGCAGTAAACAAAGATGAAAATAGTGGTACCACCTGCCCATCTCCTATCAATTCCATCTCCCCCTGGAAGTCCTACCAGAGATCCAGGATAATCAATCCATTGTCTCACCTCAGGATGGCAAGACACGTAATATTAATAACTCCTCTCAGAGTTACCTGCAAGGTACTGAGGCAACAGCTACTGAGGCAACTCCAAAGGTACCCATTCTGGGAAATTCTAAACAGGTCCACACTGATCCCCAGTAATTTACTTCCACGGTTATCACCCCAATTCCATCAGAAGGAGGAAGCGTCTCCCCAAAGTAGTTATATCATAGGTGGCAGCTTACTTCTCACTAACCTAAATATTTTGAAGACCCACTACAAAGAAGCAGAGACCTAATGACTTTGGTTCAAATTTTTCATTTTATTTAGGGACAAATTTTTAGTAACACTAAAACATTCCTGCTAACCAAAATTGTGACTCATCTTTCAAAACCAGTACTTGCAGTACAAATCTAACTTTTTTTCAGCCTCTCTCAAGGCAAAATAACCCTGAAGAAGACTTTTAAAAATTTGCAACAGAGTGGGTAATTATTTTTTATCATTTCTTTTTACAAAATTTCCACAATAGGCATTAATTTTTGTAATGGAAGAAAAAAAAATTCTCATGGCAGACTAAACAATCACACTGTAATTACTTGACCTAAGATACACATCCATAGCATCTTCTTTAAACAGAGACACCATAACTATTCTGTCATAAATTATCACATAAAATTAAGCCTAATCAATTTTAGAAAGAAAATCATTCTTCTAAATGTAGACTTCCTGACCTACAAAAATTTATGAAAATTTGCAAATGCCTATAATGCTTATTTCAAACCTCATATCTATTTTGTTTCAAAAAAAAGTAGTACAATAACCAAGTTTCCTAGGCAGCTGAGTTACGAAAAGTAACAGGCCCTAGCCTGTTAGTTTAGTTGGTTCAAGTGTCATTCCAATACTCCAACATTGTGGGTTCGATCCCCAGTCAGGGCACATTCAAGAATCAACCAATGAATACATAACTTAAGTGGAAAAACAAACCGATCGATCGACCAATCGTTCTCTCTCTCTCTGTCTCCCTTCCTTTCTCAAAAATAAATATTTTAAATAATTTATTTATTCAAAAATAAATAAATTAAAGAAAGACAAATAATAAATCTGAAATTACTAAATATTTTCATGGAGTCAGTCACAGATACTGCATGTAGCACAGAACAACGACTGAATGATATTATCTTTAGATATTTTTCATAGAAACTAATGGATATCTAATGAGCACTACTGCATGCCAGGACCTATACTAGGTGCTAAAGATACAAAATGCTAACAAAGAGATCCTATATTCCAGTTCTCTGCCTATCTAGCCAAAAAGACATACACATGTATTGAGTTCAGGCATTGGCAGAAAATAAAGGACTGAAAACTTGCAGGGTCAAACAGAAGCAGATACAACTTTTACATTTAACAGTGACATACAAACTTAAGAGATTGGTCCAGCAAGCAAATGCAAACAAAATAAATCTTTGTAAATTTCAGTATTTTATTCACAAATGATTACAAACATTGAAGAACTAATACTAGTTCATTTCTAAATGAGAAAGAATAGGAGAAATTTTTAAAAGGATGACAATTTTGCATTCTAAAATGAAAGAAAAGCTCATAATTCTTAACAGGAAAAGAGACATAAGAGAATATCATTAATTTATCTTCTAAAAAGGCAGCACAGAGAATTGTTAAAAGCGTGGACTCTAGAGTCAGCCAACCAGAACTCCAACTGAGCATTAGCTGCGTAAACCTGAGCACAGGACTTTCATCCTCTCTCTGTTTCAGTTTCCTTAAAAGTTGTTGTGAGGATTAAATGAGCTAAGATTGGTAAAGTGCTTAGAACAGCGCTGGCACTTAGTAACTACTTCAAAAGTACTGTCATAAGACATAAAGAAACAATGGTAAAGTAAGAACTAACGATTATAAAAATTACAGTATAAAAATAGTTGATGTTATACTTCCATAAAGTTGTTTTAAAGTACAATACAACCATTTTTATGTACATAAAGTATTTGAGGGTTTGTATGACACTTTCAAACTTTTCAATGTACGTTTTATTGCATTAGGAAAAAATCTGAATCCATTTAGCATACCCTCTACAGGTGGAGACCCTTAATTGTTCAAAAAGTGTGCTTGCAAGGCTCAGGACAGCAATTCTCCATGAGGCTGCATTTCAGAGAAAGAGCACACACTCAATACTTCTACCAATTAAAGAAACTCATCACAGCAGTGCATTCAGAAACGTATGTTGATAAAACCCAACTACCTATAGCTGAGCAATCCCTTCAGCTATAAGTACAGCAAGCTTCCACGGAAAATTCACAGACCACACAGCATACACACCTGGTTACCTGCACTCTTCCTGGTTGGGGCAGCCCCCCAATTCTGCTGCTATCCCCTTCCCTGGGATCCAAACTTGGCCTGCTCACTCTGCCTAAGAGATCTCCCTAAGGGAAGCCTTCTCAGTTCACCCTGCTATTTGCCCTTTCTCTCAAGCCACCTCTACAGCCAGCGTGAATTATTAAGTCACTTGTTCAATAACACATTTTATTTCTTATCACACAAGTTATCTACATCCTTGCAACTCAAGGATGGTTCCTTGTCCAGTAGCACCTAGAAGCATACCAAGCTGAATCAGAGATCTACTAAGCCAGAATTCGCATTTTTAAACAAGAGTCCCAAGGATTCCTATGTACATTCGAGAAGCACCATTCTATATGACTACCGCATAGTTGTGTAATTTTAAAATGCTCGATGTTCCATGTGAATTCAGACATACGCTGTGAAAATTAGCAAGATGTGGAATCAGAAAACCTCATTATGAGGAATAACCAACATATACATTTCTTTACCAGTGATATCAGAAGTGTTCAAAAGATTTATACTATTTTCAACAATGCCTACAATTAATGCTTCCTGCTTTGAGTCACTATTCAGTGCATCAGCACAAAGCTAATGATATGCAGTAATTTTATTGAGACTGTATTTTATTGTCCAAAGAGTACACAAGAATAACTGGGTCTAGAAAGTTCTACGAAATACAGTCCAAAGGTGTGCAATCTGCGTGCTAAAACTTCAGGATTAGGTCCAATTTAAAGTCGACAAATGAAACTTTTTCCTTAAGTCGTTTAAAAAAAGCTTAAGGATGTAAATTTTAAGCACACATCATATTTCTGGATTAAAACTAGCATGAAAAAGTCATTTGTAGAACCGAAAATTGTTTTTGAGAGATTTGTGTTCGTTTTTTCCAGGAAAAGAAGGGTGGGGGGAAATAACTTTCACCCTCGGCGAAGTTTTTTTCGCATCCTGAAAGGCCTCTAACTTGCACGTTTTTACAGATGAATAAACTTAAGTCGTACTAAAACAAGGTCTCTTAGGTTGCCTCAATGGTGAGAAAGGTTTCTATCTCTTGTAAAGGTTGCATTTTAAAAGATTTGGGATTGCCGGTCAGTTTCGCTTCCGGCTTGCGGAGGAAGCGTGCTACCCAGCGCTGAAATGAACAGGGAAATTTACCAAGTAGGAAGTTGAGCCTTAGTCCAACCACCATGCTCTGCCCTCTGGCTGCAGCTGGTCTTGCAGCTTAGACCCCAATCTCTCGAAGAGGGTAAAGCAGGCAGCTGAAGAAGGCAGTCTCCACGCCCTCCTGCCCTGGAGCGGGGGAGCCTCCCTCCCACCACCCCACCCGCACGCCGCCCGGGAAGCGCACACGCACGGGGCGGTGCGACTACCCATCAGCGGCGGCAGCGGCGGCAGCACCCGCACCCTCAGGCCTTCCCATGAGGAGGCGGTAGCTACAGCAGCAGTGAGAGGGGAGGCGGCACTCGGGGCTCCTCCTGAGAGGCTGAGGGCGAAGCCGGGGCGGGAATCACTACATGTGGGGGATGCACTGGAGGAAGGCAGAGGCGCTCAGAGGGCTCAGCTTCTTTACGATCATCATCATTTTATTTTACCTGTGGTGCAGAAGGGCTCCCCAGCTCCTACTCCCTGATTCCTCCTCCTCCCTCCTCTTTCAATCTCTCTCTCCCTCTCAGTCTCTGCCAGGCGCTCGTGGAACCGACCGGCCCGACCAGAAAGAGAACAGGGCGGGAGGGGTGGTGGCGGCGGTGATGACCAGCGACCACGTGACCACGCTCACGCCGTAACGGCAGCCACCTCCTACCGCGCGCCTTGCTCGCGCTCCACCTCTAATAACCCCGAGCTCTCGGGTCCAGAACGCTCGTGCGCAGGCGCCCGCCTAGGCCTGGAGACTGCGCGAACGCGCGACGTACTCCCTCTGGGGGCCAAGTGTTTGGGGCCCCACGAGGCTTGAGGTGGGGAGTGAGCCGCTGGCTGAGAGAGCGCATGCGCTGGAAGCTTGTTAAATTTTTTTTTTCCTCTTTCAACCCCGCACCAGCACCCCACCAGCACCAGCGTCCTGCTGGAGTCTGGGACCCGCCGCGGGGACTTAAGCACTCACACTCACCACCAGCTTGGTGAGAGTGAGAGGAAAGGGGGGATGTCAGCCCACTGAACTTTCCCCCGGCCTAAGAAATTGTATTTCCTTTTTGTGTGCAAATTGTCTTCATTAGTTTTCTATAGCTGACTAGACTCCTATTCATGCTTCAAGACCCAGCTTATCTGTCACTTCCTCTGAAATGTACCCTACTCTGGGGGGCTTGTTAGCATTTTGCGCTGACCTACTATAATATAACCCATACAGAAATAATATATAACAGTTAGTTTTTACAAACCCACAATACTAGGCTGGGGTTTGATCTTTTCCACATAACCTATGACGGTGTACCTTTAACATTGCTGCATGTCAGCACCAAGTTCTGATGACTATCAGAATACGGGCAATGCCTAAACCGTGTGTCCTGCTGCCCTCCACTTCTGCTTAATCATGATTTAAGATTCCCTTTAACCCAGGCACACGTGGAATGCTAGTGTTTGTTTCCCCAATAGGAAAGTCTTTGAATGGCAATGCTAATTAGAGTAGTAAATGCTTCCCCTAGTAAAAAAGATTTATGATCTTTTATTTGCCTATCTTCAGCGAGCACTCCAAAGAAATTGACACTGTTGAGTCCAGCAAAGAGAAACCAAGGGAGAGAAAGTTCAAATTTCAAAAGGTTAGCTAGCTTCAGAGAGAGTCCCTGTGTGGGAGACCTTTCTTCCTGGTCCAACACTGCCCTTAACATAGGGTTTCCCTCTTTTTCTGTTGTCCCTCTTTGATGTAGAACCTGGACAGGTGAAGTTAGTGCTTCTGGACAATTTAATAGGGCAAACAATTAAAATGTAAAAACGTACAGTTGTGACTAGACCAGTCATCATTACTGTTAAACCAGCAAATACATGGTGTTCAAGAAACAATGAACAACAAAATCCCAAAAAATGTTGGGAAAAATGTTGATCAATAAACAATATTAACAAGGGATTCTGAGGAACTAGGGAAATCATGTTGAGAAGGAAAATTTTTTTACCTTTTTAGTTTCTTTGCCCAGTCTAATAATCAAATTAACAGTGCAGATTAACAGGAGAAAAATATTTAATTACATACATGTGGGACCCCAAAAGAATATGAGACCCAAGGCAAGTTGGGCAGTTGAGCCTTACACGGTAAGTCTTCACTTAACATTGTTGATAGGTCTGTGACTTTAAGAGAAACGACATATAACAAAATCAATTTTACCATAGGCTAATTGATACAAACAAGTTCCTGGGGCATTCCATCAACATAATGCAACAACATTGAAAGAAATGACAGTATTTAAGGACCTCCTGTACTGAGCCTTAGCTC
Organism: Anoura caudifer; assembly: GCA_004027475.1. NCBI lineage: Eukaryota > Metazoa > Chordata > Mammalia > Chiroptera > Phyllostomidae > Anoura > Anoura caudifer. Next base: position 208,832 of record PVKU01001898.1, on the reverse strand, counting down.
AGGAATGGGATGGGGAACAGTGTTTAAATGAGGGAGAAGGTAATTAACAGGAAAATCAAAAGAGCAATATTTGGTAATTAAATGTTTGTCCTGCCATACAGATAGGTCATTCAGATAAAAAGGTAAGTCTGGTAATAGCTCTTTCTGGGACACACGATCTATATAGATTCTTTTAGTAATGTAGTGACAGGTAAAAATTTTTCATGAATCTATTGGATCTTGATTGCCTTCCAATAGTCCTCACTGCCAAAGTGGACTATTGAAGTGTGCCCCTTCAGTCACAACCCTCAAAACTCCAACCTTAGGTGTCTGCAACATTGATGAACACTTCACCACGCTCACCAGTGTACACACCCACAGAATGATCTTACCAAGTAGTTTGTTACTACCTGACGCATGTAAGTAGCTTCTTATTCTAAATATCTAACCCAAGATTCATACCCTATAGAAGAATATAATTTTGGTGGCTCCTAATGAACCATACCTTCCAAGTATTCACGCCCTTGTGTAATCCTAACTCTTTGCATCTGGGCTGGACTCAACACCTGCATTAAACAATAGAAAGTAGCAAAAAATGATTATGGCAGTCTAGGCCTAGGCCTAAAGAAGGCTTTGCAGTGACCACGTTGAACTTTACCAGAGCTATAGTGATGGAAAACAGAAGTGTATTAGGAAATCCCCAGCCCTCCACCTGTCTGTGTTCTGGGAAATAGCTTAAAACAAAAAACACACCCTTCCCGATATGACTTAGGTAAGATTCACTATCCATTCTTTCTCATAAGACTGGAAGATGACTCCTTGTTTACCTGTGACAAAGCCAAGCACAGACCTTTCTCTTTTTGCCTAAACCTGTTCACAAGCTCAAACAAAACTCCTTTAATTTCCTGTTCGTCTCGTGAATGATTAGCTGAGATTAGAACTGTTTGTCTGCTTGAAACTAGCTATACTCAGAGATAAACATTTCCTGACTGATAGAGACTTCTCCTGATTACAAATAATCCCAGTTGTAGTCAATCCGCCTATAACTTGTCTACTCCTCCCTATAAAAGTATAAAGCACAGCGACCCTGCCAAGGCACTCTGATCTTCATCTTCACATCTGGGTACTCTCCCTACTTCAGTAGCCAAAATAAAATCTATTTCCTTGCTTGTTTGGTTTTTGTCTTTGACAGTCACTTCTGGTTTTGCCCTTTGGGGGAAGCACCAGGTAAGAAACCCAGCCGCTCAGACACTACCATGCTGTGAGAAGTCTAACCTAGCCATTCCGAGGGGCCAAGGAGAGGACGATGGGGGCCCCTGGCTGATAGCCCCAGCTGTGCGCTGATTGGACACAGGCCACACATGTGAGGGAGGCCATCTTAGAAGTGGATTCTCCAACCCCAGTCAAGTTTCGGAGCTGTTCTCCACCAAGCCCAAATTGCAGAATTGTAGACAAATAAGTTTGTTGTGTTAAGCCCCTGAGTTTGGTGGTGGTTTCTTAGGTAGCAATAAACAACCAGAATAGACCTACATATCCAGCTCCCTACTGGAGATATGTCTCAAATGGTCCCACTGGCACTTCAAACTCAACCTGCTTACACTGAGTTTTTCAAATTCTCCCCAAATCTTCCCCTTTTTCCATGCTCTTACCTGTACTGGTGGTACATTATCTCCCCCTCCCACCCTGAGCCCCAAGTAGATAACCCTTGACTTTCCTTGACTCTTCTTTATCCTGCAATATTTTATTAATTATTTTTTTGAAGATTTTATTTATTTATCTTTAGAGGGGAAGGGAAGGGAAGGAGAGAGGGGGAGAAATATCAATGTATGGTTGCCTTTTGTGCGTCCCCTGCTGGGAACTGTCCTGCAACCCAGGCATGTGCCCTGACTGGGAATTGAACCACGATCCTTTGGTTTGCAGGCTCACGCTCAATCCACTGAACTACACCAGCCAGGGCCTTTATCCTGCAATATTCAGGCACCAAGTAATGGGGTTCCTTCTCCAGTCCCACTAATATCCTCTCACCTCTGATCCTTATCATTTCTCTCCTGAACTACTGAAAATCAGTCATTTTCTTCCACATTGCAAAAAAGAGTCACATATGCATTCAGATTACCTTAGGGGTTTATTGGCAGGCAGGAAGTGAGGAGACATGGGAAACCAGCCCAGACATCTCCCATCACCTGCATCCTCTTAATTTCAAGACCAGGAGGCCCAGCTGTGGAGAGTCATAGTAATGACCCCATCTTTCAGGGTACCTTTGTGGTTCTAGGGATACAGCCCCTCTCTGGCTTCTCATATCCTTAGTCTCCCAGAAAAAAGACATGAGGAGTCTGCTAGTCCCCAGTCAGCACAGAGTTATTGACGGGGCTGAGAGTGGCCTGCAATCTAATCTAGGAAAAAGAAACTTAAGTAATAAAGCTGATGATTAATAACTCTGGAAAATATAAACATTGTATGAAATTCACTTTGAGTTACGCTACTGATAATATGATTCATATTTTTTAAGCTAGAAAAATTAAATTTGAACCAACATCAGCATTCTTAGAAAAAAACAATTGAGACAATTTTGCAGCTACATGTGTGGTAAGGTAGTTGGTTCTCAGCTTTAGCATCTGTGTGCATCATTCTCTATCTCAGGGAATGGAGAAAGGGAAGCTCAAAAAGAAAAAAAAAATACAGCTAGTGTTCTTTAGGAAAAGTGGAAGCTCTCTCCCAGCCCTCTGCCTATTGGGGGCATAGCCTGGACCCACTCTGGCCAGGCCAACATCTATATTCTGTCCACTGGCTCTTCTCTCCTCCATTCCACTCAGCTCACCTGGGTAAATAGGCCCCCATCAGATCCTGAAATTGCCATGGTGGCCTAGACTAACAGGATGACACGATGGGCATCTGCAGTCTGGCAGTAAGATGGGTATGGTAAGTGGGGCTGTGTGTGTAACCGATGTCAGGAATCATCTCCTCCTTTGCTACCTTTTATGTTCATTTATGGAAATACCCTGCTCAGATTTCCCGCTGCAGGGAGCATAGTCGAATTTCAGTCTCAGTTGCCGCCTGCTGGATCCACCATTGTATTTATGCTGAAGCCACATTTCCCCTGAGCTTTTCCCAGTCAAAGATGGAGCAGGGCAGAGGTATTAGTGCAGGCTCATTATCAGCAAATGCAGGTTGGCTCTAATGGGCAGCTTTGGCGGGAGGATTCCCCAAAGGCCTGTTCAAGCTTTCTGAGAACTGGCTGCAGTCTTAGGATCCTCCTAGCCAACTTTCTTTCTTTCCCCTTAGCTTTTACGGGTGTCAGACTTGCATCATGGCCTGAAGTTTCTCCCTCCCTGCTCCTCCTTCCTTCATTTTATCCTTCACTGGTGTTCTCTCACTAAAACTATTGTACATCCAATCTCACCTTGGTATCTGCTTCTCTGGGAGCTTGAACTAAAATATACCCCATTCTATGACTTTCTCTGGCCCACCCTCAGACTAGAGCTACAGGTCACAGTTATGAATAATAAGAGGAAAACTAAGTTTTTAAAATCTTTTACATTTTGAGTTTTGAAGAAATTTTCATCTTTCAGAGCCACCCATTAAAATGGAGCTAACCCCAGGTTGAGATAACAAGTGAAAACCTTTCATTGTTAAGAAAATAAGAAAGATTGTTTAAGAGTTATTTTGACTCTGAAGATAATTAAGATTGCAAAAGATTGTGAGGTTAATAATAGAAATTAGTAGGAGTGTGGTAGGATAACAAGGGTACCCTGGTCCCCATTTTGTGTTCCTACAGAAGATACTTTGGGGGCTGTTGTCTAGCTCACAATAAGGGATATCTCCCACTAACTCTCAATCATCTTTCCTTTCTCCCACACCCCCAAAGCCCATCAGGATCCTGAGGCAAACAGGTCCAACCAGCCTCTCTTTCTGAGAGAATGGAGAATTGGGATTAAAAGGCAACTGATTAGTCTTCCTGCATGACTAGAACTTTAATAACAACTCAAGGCAGTAGGCCATTTCATTAGTCAAGTCTGATCAGGAGACTAGAAACCACTTCAATTATTTGCAACAAGGAATCTAATACAGGGGATGAGTACCCAGATGGTGGAAGAGCCGAGAGCCCAAGTGATGGGGAGGTGACTCAGAGATTAGCAACAGCGGGAAGGAGCTGTACTACCCCTGAGCCAAAGAGACACGAGAAAGAGATCATGTTCCTGGGGCCAGGGTCCTCTGATGGATCATCCGTGGTGGTACAGAGTCTGAGAAGCTGCAGGCAGAAAGAACTCTCTAAGGCAACTTTCCTCAGACAGAACTTGCAAGGTTTCCCCCATCCCACTGGCAACTATAAGGAGGGGGACAGAGTCAGTTCCCTAAAGAAGGGCTGTGGCTATTTTTCAGGTAGGGAAAGAGATCCTTGGCAGATAAATGCATTCCTTCCATTACTTACTCATCACATGTATGCAACCTTCTTATACACGCTTTCAAAATGTTCTCACCTAATATAAAGTAACTACCGATTTACTAACCCTGCAATTAAAGAGTAGATATTATTAGCAGTTATGAAACAAATTAATCAGTGATATTAGCCTATAGTGATAGGTAGCAGGCTTGAAAGTCATTTTAACTTTCGTGCTAGTCATAGGAAAACAAGAATGATATTATTTTACAAAGAGCCTACCAAGAAAAAAAAAGCTGAAACCAGAGATTAATTTGTATGTGGTGTCTGCATAGTTATGTGTGATAGACTGCGAGCTCCTCTTCCTTTCCAAATTCATTTTTCTCTTCTTTCACTGGAATTGAATTTTAGCTGGGCATATGGCCATCTCTCTGGAGACTGCATTTCCCACTCTGCCTTGAGGCTGGATGCAGCCCTGTGACTTTGTTTGCATCTATGGAGTATAAGCAGGTGCAACGTGTACATTTTCCGCATTACCTGATTAAAAGAAAGTTGCTTGCCCTGTACTGCCTTTTCTCTATTCCTGCCAACTGGATGCAGACATGGTGGTGACCTAGCTTCCAGTGCGCAGAACTTCAGACACACAGAGTGGAAGGAAACTGGGTCCCTGAGCAGCTTCACAAAGAGCTGCCTTCCCAACCTTGACATCCCCAATAAACATCTACCTTCAGTGTGTAAGCCACTGAATTTTTAAGTCTGCATGCCTGGTACCCTACTGATATGATATGTAAGATATTGTACTCTGTTAAGTAAGTTGATATATGGAGAATCTCACAAAAGACTGCCTAAATCAACTTTTAAAACACAAATAGGTAAGTCTACTTGCCCTTAGAGAAAAATCATGTCAACATTAATGGATATATGAGGAACAGCAAATCCTTTCATTTTACAGGCCCATTTTTGCACCGTTGTGCTTTTTGTTATCACCAGAGCACCCATGCTCAGAGTTGCCCATAAGGATTTTGGAGCAGTCAGGGACATTATGAGGGTGTATAGCACAGAGGTTAAGTACATAGAGCCCAGGAGCAGATTTGCACAAGTTCAAATCTCAGTTCCGATTACTTGTTAACAATGTAATCTCAAACAAGTTACTTAAATTGCTTAACCTCTGTGGCTTCAGTTTCACATATGAGATGGGGCTTAATAGTCTCTAATGTATCAGGTGAGTGTGAGCATAAATTGATTCAATCCACCATTAAGTAAGGTACTTAGCATCTGGTAACCATTTAACTAAAAAATAGATATTTTATGTTATTTTATATCTTGGAGTCTTGATCAGAAAAGTTTTTATTAGTCAAGTACATCTTCAGTCTATAGGAAAAGCAAAGTATTCTAGACATGACCATAATGATAGAGATTCACAGTTTGCAAATTCTAGACTTTACATTGGAAATTTTTTTTTTAAAAAGGTATTTTTTTGGCCCTGACTGGTGTGGCTCTGTTGGTTGGGTGCTGTCTCACAAAGTGAAAGGTCGCTGGTTCCAATTTCTGACCGGGGCACACTTGTGGGTTGCAGGTTTGGTCTAGGTCGGGGTGAATAGGAGAGGCAACTGATTGATGTTTCTGTTTCATGCTGATGTTTCTCTCCCTTTCTTCCTTCCTCCTCTTCTTTCTAAAAATAAATAAATAAAATATTTTTAAAATAACATACTTTAGAAAAAGACAAAGGTATTTTTTGGTACTGCTCGAACATACATTATATACCTACTAATATGCCTAAATGGCATGGCAGTACAAGTAATGTCTTAGCCTTTTTATTCTAGAAGTACCACATCTCAAAGCATTATCCAACAAGGAGAAAGAACTTAGTGGAGGAAAATAATCAGTTTTGATTTTCCACAGTTTTGTAAAAGGATAATGGAATCGTGATCACAATTATGTAAAGCCATTTCTTTGAAGTTTTTGTTCCTGTGATAGCAATTATTTTCATTGGATTACTTTTTCTTGGTCAGGAATGTACAGATGGTTCCTTAGTAAACACCTTGCCATAGTGATTTCATGGTGTCTGGATGCCATATGAGCCCCTTACATTTTTCCCAGATGTAGGCTCCAAATGTGCCAAGAAAAGGGTAAATGAGCAACACAGTTTATACCATTCAGTTCATACCCCTGTTATAACGTTTGTCCTTTTGTGTTATGACCAGCTGTTTGAATGTCTGACATTCCCTAGACTGTGAGCTCCTCAAGGGCAAGCAGTATGCTGTATTCATTTCTGCATCAGCAGTGTTTTAAGAAGTGCTTAGCGTCTAGTTGGCATTCAATAAATATTTGATATGAATAAAAGCAAATATGTATCACATTATGGAAATCAACTTGGTACATGGTTGAACAATGTTTTATGGATCTGTTGCAATGTAACAAATTACCACAAGTGAAGCTCTTTAAAAAAACATACATTTACAGTCTCACAGTTCATGGCTTACCTAGGTCTCGGCTGCAGGATCTCTCACCTGTTTGTAGTCAAGGTGTTAGCTGAGGTGGCAGATCCCAGGTTGACTGGTTTACATGGTTGCTGACAGAATTCAGTTCCTTGACAGTTACAGGATGGTGGGCCTCAGTTGCTTGCTGGCTGTCAACTGAGGCTGCCCTCTGTTTCTTGCCAAGTGGGTCTCTCCATAGGGCAGCCCACCACATAGCAACTTGCTTTATCAAAACCAGCAAGAGAGAGGCTCTGGATGGGTAGCTCATTTGGCCAAGATTATAGGTTCAATCCCCAGTCAGGGCACCTACAAGAATCAACAAATAAAGTGGAAAAGTAGAACAACAAATCAATCTCCCCCTCTCTCTCCAAATCAATAATAATTTTTTAAATACCCAGTGAGAGAGCACTTTCTAACAAGACAGACATAACAATCTTATATAACATCACCATGGATATAACATCTCATCACCTTTACAATGTGCCGTTTGTTCAAAGCAAGTCACAGATGCTTTCCATACTTACGGGAAAGTATTACAGATGGCATGGGTACTAGGAGGCAGGGATAATTGGGGACTATCCTAGAATCTGTTCACCCCAAGCAAGGCCTTGGTATAAGTAAAGTATAAGATGTTATACATGGTATAATATATTTGTATATATTTGTATTATACTTGGTATAAGATATTAGTAGTTGGTCCACTCAAATGAAGAATCTTGGTTAGGTTCACATGCTAATTCATGAGAATGTCCAGATGCTTGCTGAAGTGTGTTAGTGCTTCAAACACATGGTATAAGAGGAAGAGTGCCTTTAACAGAAGCCCTTACATTTTGAATGGATGAATCACAATTCATTAATCAAAAATTGTTGAGCCTTCAAATCACCAGAGAGTAGTTTTGTTAGGTTGATTGTCCACCTAGAAGTCCTTTAAAATGGAGACTGAAATTTGGACATTGAAGCTATGCAACATCTCTTTGCTAGCTTAGGAATTCACAGCAAAAAAAAAAAAAAAAAAAGTCTCATGTGCTCTTTGGCATGCTCAATTGATTTCATCCATCTGAATAGCCAGCCAAAAGCACAGAGCATGCACGTAGGTAGACAAATGCATGAAAACCATGAACAATGGGAGAGATATTAATTAGCTATTGTTGCAACCATGCTTCATAACAAACAATTCCAATATCTTAATGACTTACCAAAGCATTTATTTTTCTTGCTCAGGGATTGCAGGTTGGCTGTAGTTCACATGATCTAGCTTGGGCTTGGCTAGGCCAAACCAGTCTAGGCTGGACTCCAGCCTTTGGGCTAGGTTCACATCTGTTCCACATGCCTTCTTCATTCTGGGACCAGCAGCCACGTAGGGGATGTTCATATTCTGCTCATGGCAGATGGCAGGAGGGTAAGAGGAGCAAGGAGAAACATTCAACAACTCTTAAGGCTTTGCCTCAAAACCAGCACGCAATCACTTCTGCCCATCTTCTATGGACTAAAGCAAACCATATGGCCAAGTCCAATGTCAATATGGTATGAAAATATATTCTATTTACTGTAGAGGAAGGCAGCGCAAAATCCCATGATAGAGGACATGGCAAATAATTAAAATATAAGGAGAGACTAAAAAATGGGCAGCAGTGAGTGAAGCGGTAGGTAGCCGACCTTAGAAGCTGATCGAGTTTCTCGCGGCACCGTGAGAGCTCCCTGACTGCTGCTTCAAAAGAGCAAGCCCCACCATGAAATAACTAACTATTCAGTCCACCCACCGGCACCATACTGTGCTCCCTCGATACACAATCCTCTATAAAATACAAAATCCGCATTATGGTAATATGATAAAGGTAAAGATTTTACAAGCACAGTGCCTTAAAAATTATAGTTCCCATGGCAAATATAACATAGTTTTTTTGTGCCCATATACTCTAACGACAGAAGTCCTAACTATAAACAGTAATGGGAAATCATGCATATTCAGGCATGAGGGTTATGAAAGAGTTATGGATTCAGTTTGGGAATTTTATTTTATGGACGATGCCTCGAGTAATGTACAGCATAATACAAGTGAATGCTTAATAGGTGACTGAATAAAGGCTACAGTGTTGTAATCCAAATAGAAAGAAACACATTTTCTAAGATGCATTATGGGTAGTACCAATATTTTATTCCTCTTTTTGTTTCAAATTTTAGTAGTTTTCTTTAACTCGTGGTTCTTTGTTGGTATCTATTTCTTCATAAATGAGTTGGCTTCATCAACCTGGAAAACTGACATACTATGATTTTGTTTACTTTTAAACTCACAAACCCTCCAGAGATCATCTGTTTTCAACTATTGTTTTACCTGCTCAGTTAAAATGAATAACTGTGGAATAAATTTCATCTTGCCACTTAACGTGGCTTATCTGAGGGCATTAGATGTTATACTGTATTTAATTAATTAAATAAATATTACAGTTAACTTAAATTATACATAGAATACCAGAGATGGAAACGCTATATTATCGAATGTACTTGAAGAACATAAGGCTATTCTTTCCAATATAATGCTATTCCTTCCAAATTCTGTGGTGTCAAAGTAAGTGTCACATATGTAGCCAACTCCTGATATCCAATTATCAATTCATTTATGTATGCCTTAAGACATGAACAGATGCATTCCTGAAAAGCTGGAGTAGAGCTAAATTCCATATACCAGACAATTCTCTCATTTAACTTCCATATCTTATGTTAAAATATTGAAGGTATATTCCTTGGGCAAAAGCCTTTAAAAGAATGCCTACAATTTGGATTCACAAAGGGATTGTCGAGAGATTCTAAGAGGCTGCTTTACAAGTTCCTCTTAAAATCCCCATAAAGATACAGAAAAGGAGGAAGACTGGCAACGGTGCTATGGACTCAAAACAAGAGAGGAACTGTTGCCAAGGTCCAGGTGGGATTTCAACTAACTGGTTTATTGATGATGATGGACTGAAATGTACTTTCTGTAAGCTCTTTCCTCTAAAACAGATTGTGACAGATGATGTCAAAAGCCAGTGAAAAAATGGCCACTCCCCTCACTGTCTGCACTGAACTCCAGCATGCAGTTAAAAAACCAAAAGCAGGTTTATGGTCAAGATAAACAAGCACCACGTGAGCCAGTGAAAGCTGAAGCTCTATTGTGCACCTTCTCTTTCCACCACCGAACCTCAGTAGTATCCATCTCTCCATGCATTCAGAGACAACTCCCACAGAAAGAGCATGTGTGAACAGAGCCGACTCCATCTTGAAACTAATCCACAAGCTTAATCTGCCAGTGATTGAGCCCAAACCTTCTGACCTCCTCCCCTTCCTCTGGGTGGACTCTGGAATGTGTGCAGAGATTTTGGGCTAGCCATGGAGTTTCCATTACTCCTTCCTCTGGGGGCAAGAAGCTGTCGATGTCACCTATTTCTTAGCTCATCATGGCACATGCTGATACCTTCCTGGTCTTTCAGTATCCCCCCGACTACCCGTACACTCTTCTCTGAGCACAAAGATCCATATCTGAGGGGAGATGAAAGAGGGTGGTCTAGGACAGGAATACAGTGGAGATCTGAAACTCCCTGGGCTGCCCAGGACCTGTTTCTGCACATAAGTTCCCTATTAAACTCTCTAAACTGACAAGCTGAACTTGTCTGTCTTGTTCTTTGGCTTATTGGTTCTTTTCAACATTTGGGTGCCACTTTGCATGTGTAGCCTTTTCAATGAACAGAGGGGCAAATGAACAGAAACAGATTAAATCTTAGGATTCTTAGTTAAGTTAATGAAAAGTGATACAAATGGGATAGAAACAGAAAAGGCATGAGGAAGACCACCTGCTGGGTGAGTCGATTGGGCTCATATATATGCTACACTCTCCAAATAAGCTTTGCAAACTCTTAGCTAGAGAATACATTGAGAGCAGGAGAAAAACTGCAACATCACACCAGTAGACATATATTAATGTGTTAGAGCCACATTTTCAATAGAAGCATGATTGCTTTTGGAGCAGTGATTCTTTTTTGTGGGGGGCAGTTGGCTTCACTGGCCCCTGGGCATTTGACTCAGCTAGTATGCACTGTGTTGCAGTTATCAATGTTGTGTAAAACCTACCCCAAACTTGGTGGCATAGGACAACACTCATTTTGTTGTGTTCAAAGATTCTGTGAGTCACGAATTGGACAGGGACAGAAAGATGACTGCTCTGCTCTTTACCCCATCCAGGCCTCAGCTGAAAAGACTCCAAGGCGGAGGCAAGTCAATGGCTGGGGCTGGAATCACCTACGTGCTTCTCCAGTCATGTGTCTGGCATTTGGGCTGGGAGAACTAAAATACTAGGATTGCTCCTGAGACACCTCCCTGAGTGGTTGGGCTTCATCATTGCATAGTAGCCTTAAGATAATCAGACTTACACAGCACAGTGGAGGGGTCTGAGTATGAGTGTTCCAGGGAACCAGGTGAAAGTGGTAAGCCTTTTCTGACCTTACTATGAAAGCAAGGTAGTGTCTCTTCTGCTGCACTCTTGGCTACAAGTGAGTGTAAGCCCACCCAGATTGGAGGTCAAGGGCAGACCCACTTTTCAATGGGAAGAATATCAAGGGAGATATTGCATCATCTTTGGAAAATAGAACCTGCCTGTTACTAAAACAATTTGTATTCATTTCTAAAGCCACCATAATAAATTGCCACAAATTTAGACTTTTAAACAAGTTATCTTCTCATTCTACAAGTCAGAAGTTTGATGCAGATTTTATCAAACTAAAATCAGAGTGTCAGCAGGCTGTACATCTTTCTGAAGGTTCCGTGGGAAAGTCTGTTTCCCGGTCATTTGTGTTGTTGGCAGAATTCAGTTCCTTGAGGTGGTAGAACCAAGGTCTTGATTTTCTTGCTGTCGGCTGACAGTTGCTAGAGGCCACCCCACATTCCTTGGCCAATGGTCCTCTTACTTCATCTTCAAAGCAGTTGAGTCCTTCTCGTGTAACTTCCCTCTTACCCTTCTACCATCGCATCGCTCTTTGACCACAACTCAGAAAAGTGGAAAAGGTACTCTGCGTTTGGGGATTTGTCGTTATATTAGGCCCACCTGGATAATCCTGGACCCTCTCTCCATCTCAAGGTTCATAACCTTAGTCACATCTGTTCCTTTTGCCATTTAACGTAACATACCCACAGATTCCAAGATTAGAGCATGAACATCTTTAGAAAAGGTATTACTCTGCCTGCCTGCCTGCCTGCCAACCACACAAAAATAAGCTACCCACCCACTTTTTAAAACTTTCCTTTTGGGCTGGTTCCATCCCTGGTTAATACACACTGCATGGGATGTTTTGCACATTAACTGAAACTTCAGGTTTAGGGTTAAGAATAGTCAAGGACATTTGCTCGGTTTATTGGAAAACAATGGCCTCAAACAACAGTGCTCTGCAAACTCCAATGTAAGTAAACATAATTTAAAAAAATCAATTTAGGGATTTAGCATATGTGAACAGAAATATCACCTTTTAATATTCAAAAGGAGATCATGGTTCTGGAAAAAATTGTTCTAAGAAATGCATTACAATTTTCCAATATGTATGTTTGAAATAATCAGAAAGACACCCAGGGACATGGTTTCTTTGTGAAGAGAAGAGATATGGCAAGACCGACGTAAAGATGGCTATGAAAGGAAGCTTACTGAAATGGGGAAAATGTAAATAAAAACCCAAACTACAAAATAAGAATTAAAATCTACAAAGAAGTGATTGAAAGTCAAAATAGAAAACCAGTAATGTGGAGGATGAACTTGAGAAATCTTCCTGAAATACATAATAGATTTAGAAATTTGGGGGGTTGCAAATAACAGGAATTCCATTGAATCTAGCAAAAGGCTACTTGCAACCAATAGTTCTAAAGTGATTTGAATAACATATACAAAATATAGTTTGAGTAGTATAATTTTAAGGCTGATTTATTAATATGAGCATATATACAAAGTTTGTCCAGAAAGTATCCAGCCATGCACTATGCAAAATAGAGACATTTGTTGAAGAGGATACCAGAAACATTGTACGTAGAACAGTGAGGCACTTTGGGACCTCACACAGTTCTCTAAATTACTATCAGCTGCCCCGTAGTGTTTTCCTGAATTTTATGGATGGCCAGAAATCTCTTCCTTTTCAAAGATGATTTTAGTTTTTAGGAAAAGATGGAAGTTACAGGGTGCCAAATCTGGGCTGTAGAGGGCTGAATCACCTAGGTGATTTGATATTTTTCCCAAAACCTCTGCATAAGAAGTGATGCATGAGGAGCATGTTGTTATGATAAAGCTTCCAATCACGTTTCCCACAGCTTCGGCCTTCTGAATCATCTAAATAGTTTCCACAGAGTAATGTTCAAGCTTAAAGCAAAATTTGATGTGGATTTATTGCTCTACTTGCTCAGTCATTTTGAATGCGATAGCCACACAGTACACATGCTCACTCAACTCATCTACTGTCCCCACTGACTAGTACAGTGAAGTCATCATTGTTCATGCAGTCTCACTCCAGTCCACTCTCCTTGGCTACCAGGTTATGTGGATGAAGCGCAAACCATTTTCATTATATTGACAATGGCTTGAGTTTTTCTGGACAGAACTTGTATATCAGAATTCCATAAATAGAAGTTGTGCCTATTCAACTGTCTATGAAGTAATGTTCTATTTAACTATTTTTTCCTTCTTATAAGAGGCAGATATAATTAACTGATTCTGATCATTGTCATTTGAGCTTTATATGCACATGTTTGTGTGTGTGTGCATTTTTGTGTGAATGTATTATACTTCATTACAAAAGAGCCCCCAAACCAAAGGAAAACGACTCACATAGAAAAACTGGGAAGACAGAGAATGGAATTGATAAAGATAAAAACAGAGATTCAGAAGTAAAACAACAAATAGAAGAATTGATAAATCAATAAGGTAGTTCTTTGGAAAAGAAGATAAGATATAAAGAAATATTAGTTTTTTTTTAAATGGGTATAAAAGCAAATAAGATAATTTTATTGGAAAATTATCCAATTTTTTGAAATTAATGTAATTTTGATACCAAAACCTAAAAAATGTAATACATAATTTTACTTATGTATAAGATAAAAAATCATAACTGATATAATTATAATTAAAATAAATTGAATTAATCAGTTATAGTAAAATAACCATCTGCTATGATTTAGTTGTATTTAGGTTTGTAATAAAAGGATACTTTAAATTAGGAAATTATATATGTATATCATCCTGTCATTAGGATAAACCAAAAAACTCATTATCATCTTAGTGGAGGCCGTAAAATTCTTTAATAAAGTGAACATTCATTCTTGATAGAAACTCTTAATGAACCAAGAATAAAATTATATGTCCTTAGTAACTATCTTAAATAGTAGCCCAAAGAATTCTTAATAAAAATGGGTGGTAGTTGGTCGGGTTGGGGGTAGGCCAAAAGTAAGTCAGATTGCCTTCTCACAGGATATCAGGATAACTTTTGGAAAGTTAAAAATTAAATGTAAAAATTGAAACATCAAAAGCTCATACTTTACATTGTGATTAATTCTTGCTATTGTACATTCTGTGGGTTTCAACAAAAGTATGATGACATGTATCCATTGTTACGATATCGTATGGAGTATTTTTACTGCCCTAAAAATCCTCATGACCGACCTATTCATCCATCTCTTCCACCACCTTTCCAGCCCTGGAAACCACTAATATTTTCACTGTCTCCATAGTGTTGCCTTTCAAGAAGAAACACAAAAGGCCATTAAACTTATAAAAATGCAAATTAAAGAAAATATAAATGCCAATTGTTTTTTGGCCTTACAAATAAGAAAAGACTAATAAAACATAATACTATAGAATTATTGGACCCAAAGGTATTAATTTCTATAAATCTCTTACTATATATTGTCGAACTGGTTGTAGGTTTCCAGTAATTTGGCAATAAGTAGTAAGAGATTTATAGAAATTCACACCTTTGCACCTTTGCACCCAACAATTCTACTTCCACTTATCTATCCAAAAGAAACTAATCAACAATGTGTATAAATGATTTTGTAGAAAGATGTTTACCAGAAGGTTATGACAGATAAAGCACTGGAAATAACTTAAATATTAAACAATGGGGAAACAGTTATATCTATGAAATGGAATATTATATAGACATTAAAAAGAATTTTAATAACAAGAAAACACTAGCAATACAGTGTGGTATTATAAATGTAAAAAATATAAAATTATATGCAATATGATCCAAACTGGTTTTAAAAATTGTATATAGCTATATGTATATAACATAGCATTTATATAAATTTATATAATATAGCAGAAAAACTAGAGAAAACTGCCAAAATCTTTGCAGTGACTAACTCTGGAGTAAAAGCTTACAGACAATTTCTTTGCTATTTTTTTATAGTTTCCAAATATTCTACAGTAAGCACATATTATCTCTATAATCAGGTATTGTTTTTATAATCAGGAAAAGAAGAGATTTTAAAATCAGCTCTTCTCTGTACAAACAGAGCATTCCACCCTCAAGTTATTATGTGACTACATACAGTCTGAGGTTTTCACTTCCTTCCATTCTAGGTGATGGTTGATATGCTTTCTTTCATTTTAGGATTACTCCAGACTCCCAAATTAAGGTTCTTCCTGGCAGCTCTCTGGGCTGAGTTTCTGTGCAATTAATTTTCAAAAGATTAATATAGCAGCATTATTTATTGGGATGTAATTTTTTAGCCAAAGGTAAAAGCAACCTGAATGAATAGGTAAATAAAATGTGGTCTATATATACAATGGAATATTACTCAACCTTGAAAAGGAAGGAAATTCTGACACATGCTACAACACAGATGAACCTGGAGGATATTGTGCTAAGTGAAATAAGTTAGTCACAAATAGATGAATACGGTATGATCTCACTTATAGGAGGTACCTAAAGTAGGTAAATTCAGAGAGACAGGAAGTGGAATGGTGGTTGCCAGGGGTGGGGAGGGAAAATGGGGAGTCTTGTTAAATGGACATAGAATTTCAGTTTTGCAAGATCAAAGAGTTCTGGGGAGTGTACAACACTGTGAATGTACTTAACACCGCTAAACTGTGCTTATAAAAATAAGATGGTAAATTTTAGATTGAGTATATTTTACCCCCAAAAAAATGTTAAAACAGAGAGAAAGAGATAAAGAGGGCAGAAGGAAAGACTAGAAAGCTCTGTCTGTCGCTGGAAAGGTGCATTGCACCACCGGCAGAACGTCAGAACTCGGCTCCCGGGACCTCACCTTTGATTACTTCGTTACTAAATCTGGTCCCTGCTTTATTAATTCTGTGAAATGAAAACTCTGCATATCAGGTTGTCATCAGTTAATGGATAGCTGAATAATTTGTAGCACGCCCACATGGAAATAAGCTTTCTCAAAGTCACATGCTTTCAGGGGCTCCTAATCTAGGGATCAACATTGTGAAGGTGGTCTGTAAATGGGTTTGTTCGGTGGGAGGGTGTCTTTATTTGTATGAAGAATTCTGTGTGTAGCTCTTAGCACATTTTCAGGGGTGGGGGGCAAAGTTGAGAACCACTGTTACTGGGGGTGTTTAGTCTGCTAAATTTCACTGCCTGTATACTTCAGGTATCTCTCCAACAGTATCTTCAAAGGTTCTCTAAATCAGATTTTATGGATATAACAAATTATTTGAGAGTGACCTTTCACTATTGGAAACTCACAGTGTGTTCTTTTCTCCCTTTAGCTTGAGCACGAGTGTATACAACAAGCAAAAATGCTCTAAGTTTTAGTCTAGTACATTCCCGATTCCTCTGTTTTCCATGTTAGGTTGGTTGGTGATTTTGTCTCCTAAACTGTTCTTGTGTTGTCTCCATTTGTGCTGGGATGTAATTTTTTTCAAAAACTCAAGTCCTTCATTTGTGAACATTTCTCTGTCTTTCATGTGCTTGTTCACTCTTCACTTTTAAATAGTATAAAATTTTTCTTGGCAGCGACCCACAGTTAGAAATGTATTTTGTAGGGTAATCCGCTACACATATACTCTCACATATATGTGTATGGACCAAAAACATCTCAACATAATGCCCTGACTGTGTGTGGAACACTGATATTTTCTTTTCTGTTCTATTTCAATCACTCCACTCTTTGCTATTCTACTTTAGTTGTGAAAAGAACTGCTACTGTGACCTTCTACATCAGTGATCCTCAAATTTGACTCTATGTTAAGATCACTTAGGGAACTTTAAAAAATACTGACGCCAGGGTTCATCCCTCATCCTCACCATCACCCTCAATTCCCACCACTGAAGACTGTGATTTAATTGGTCTGGAGAAGGATCTGGACACTGGGATTTTAAAAGCAACTCCGTGTTTCTAAGGTGTAGCCAGGATTGAGAAACATAGATTCACACTGAGTTCACCAACCTCTGTTACATCTCATCTCTCAGTTTGAAATGGCCTCTTTGATTATTGTTTGATGCTATAGAAACTTTAAAATGCTTTATATTTCTTTCATTTTCAAAATAATACTTATTTTTCTCTTTATTATTACTTAAAAAATTACATCTCGTAAAATGCTGAGGCTTTGCATTTGCTCCTGTACCTATGTACTTGGATAAGCTCACTTACAATTATTTGCAGCATGTGGGCTAGACCAGTGCTTCTCAAACTTTAATCTCAAGCTTCAACATGTGTGAGAACCACCTGGGATCCTGGTTGTAATGAAGATTCTGATTCACTGTGTCTGGAATGAGACATAAAATCTGCATTTCTAATGAGTTTCCAGCTAAAGCTGATACTGCTGGTCCATGGGCCACACTTAGAGCAGCAAAGTACTAGACAAAGATGCCTGAACTCTCTTTTCTAAATGGACCCTTCTCTATTCTCCGGCTAGCTGGCTCTGTGCTCCTTCCCTTTGATATCAGTTTTGCACAAGCCCTGATGAAGTGAATAATATTTTACTTCATTCCCACTGATGGGCAAGATAATACCCTGACTGGAGCTTGAGATGAAAGGGAATCCTGCCCCCAACACCAATGGACAGATATGTGAACATTATGAACGTTGGACATCAGACCGGTAAACACCCACTTTGCTATAGTAGTGAGTTGGCCAAAACATCTGTTTTTTTTCTGTAAGATGGCTCAGGTAGCACTTAGTTGTCTTTAACTTCATCCAAAAACAATTTTGTTAGATTGTATTGTGATAGCTGTCATATCAACATGCATTTTTAAAAAATTGGTGAATTTTTGTGTAGCCATTTTAATGTTGAAGATGGAAGAAAATGCACATTTTTGGAATACTGTGCTATATTATTTCAAGAAAGGTAAAAACTCACCTGAAATGCAAAAAGAAAAAAAAAGATCTGTGCAGTGTATGGAGAAGGTGCTGTGACTGACTGAATGTGTCAAAAGTGGTTTGCAAAGTTTTGCGCTGGAGATTTCTTGCTGGACGATGCTTCATGGTTAGATAGATCAGTAGAAGTTAATAGCAATCAAATTGAGACATTAATTGAACAATCAATGTTATACCACACAGGAGATAGCCGACATCCTCAAAATATCCAAATCAATAAAGTTATTGGTGAAAACGAAAAATGTGTCATTTATTTTATGGGGAAAAACCATATGGACTTTCTGGCCAAAATAGTTGGAGTCGATACCTCTGATTCTGTCCCATATTGTGCAGGTGATACGCGCTGGTGTGTGTGTGTGTGTGTGTGTGTGTGTGTGTGTGTAGCCACTTGTGATGCAATACATTTTCACATTGTAAACCTTCTTTGTAATTGTTGAAACTGAGTGGTGTCGTCATAGCAACATATTTGTACTTGTATTTAGAACTACTTTGCATCGAGGTTGTTTGTTAGCAAGTCTGTCTCTTACTAGTGTGTAAGCACTTTGAGAACAGGAACTATGCCTTACTCATCTTGGCATCATCAAAGGAGTCTGCTAGGCACTCAAGAAATGTTCGTTGAATTAAATAGTGATAGTATTAGTTACTAATTACTATGCTAATGGCTCAATGGTACCACCTTAAATCTCAGTGGCTTAAAGTAATTGGCATTTATTTAGTTAATTAGTCTGTGGGTCAGCAATTTAGATTGGGCTTGGTAGATAGTTCATCTGATCCAGACTAGAGTCATTGAAAAGTCATATGGTAGGCTCACAATTGCTAGGTGACAAGGGTGACTGGGCATTTGTCTCTCTCACCCACTAGCAGACTAGCCCATTCATTGTCTCATGGTGTTAAAAGTACAGGAGCACAAGTTGAGACAGGGAGCATTTTTCAAGCTTTTGCTTGCATATATTTGGACATATCCCATTGACTCTAGCAAGTTGCTTGACCACAAGAGAGTCAGACTGATATGGCAAAGGAGGGTAAAGAATTGGGACCCGTTCAGCTCCATGATATTGTTCCCCAAGTCTAGGATTCCTGTAATGTAATGGAAAGAGCATAATAACACTGAAGTACTTCCTGGTTTTAATTTTGAAACTACTAGTTAGTTCTGCTGTAATAGAAGATTGATCTGAAGTGATTTAGTCAAAGGTATTAAGATCCTGATTTTTACTGGAGCACAGCCTGGGTTTCATTATAGTCCATTCTCATGTCAGGTATATCAGCTACAAGCCTATCCACCTGCTATTGCGCGATCCTTCCAGGCACTGGGCCAATATGCAGGGAAGCACACAGCCATGTGTTTTAATCAGCATCTGTATCTTGATATTTGGGGGTTGTTCTTTGAACCATGTTAAACAAAAACATAAAAATTACCTTAAAAGCACCTTGATGAAAAGATGCCGTTGCTGACTTTCTCATCAGATGGGAGTAAAAAACTGGGGATAAGTGGCCAGCAGCACTGACTTCACTGAGTCCAAAATAAAAACCCTAATAAATGCCTGGTTTAACAAAACGATCATAAAGGAACCATTGATTGTAATAACAAGAAAAACTAAATAACCAATGTCATTCTCGGTGTCCTTTTCCTCTTCTGACACAAGGAGATATATTACATGAAACATATGCACATAATTGAGAGGCAAATAGAATTACTTAAAAAGAGATACTCAACTGACAGCAATAAAATTTAGACCAAATATCAGAAAACTATTAAGCCTAGCAGCAACATTGATTAGAGCACGATTTTCTTATTTGGTTAGTCCTAGGAGGACCGTTGAGTTGCTATTTTGTTTAAGCTAGTGAAAAAGCAAACTAATCTCTTTTAATGGACAGAAGATGCAGAAGCTGTGCTTTCTCTCTTTCTTGCAAAGGATAGATCGGGGTGGTTGAAGCTTCAGTAAGATGTTTGGGTTCAGTACATTATTTATTTCCTGGAAAGTTAGAGACTTGGAGAGACACACACCTCAGCTCGGTGAAGAAATATTCTGCTGGCCCCAAGTAAAATTGTGAAGTAGGTCGCTTGTATTTTGAAATCCTAGCCTCAGCTCTTTCCTCCAAGAGACACTCCTTTGCAACTCATCATCAGAATCCAGAATCCTAAAAGGAGGCCTCTGGGTTTTCCCCCTATCAAAAAAGCCTTAAAACTCATTTGCGTGTCAATGTTAATGATGACTAATAGGTCAAAGTATTTTTCCCCCCAAAGAGAATAAAGTTCCTGAAGTGAGATTTTATTGGTGAAGGTGTATATACCATTTCCACCCCTAAAATGACATCAAAGCAGCTATCCTTTTATAAGGCAAGATCCTGAAAGTTAGAGTTCAGTGGTATGTACAGAGACAAACAAAAAAGATACATAGCGTATCAGATTTAAAAAAATGAAAGTTTAGGGACTTCTGTTTAAATAGGCCAGGTAGAAGACCTCTAACAATTTTCTCACCAAAAGTATAGCAAAGAATAAGCCCAAATGGCAAAAACAGTAAGAGAAGAGACAATGGCAGGTGAAGACTATTAACAATATTTTAGAAGACTAACAGCAGAGCGATTCATGGTAACCGACTTGCATCAACTTTCTTACTCTGCCAAGTGTTTGTGGGACAGAGGAAATGGTGGTAGTGATGGACATGGTGGCAGATTACATTCCTTTCCTTCTATACTGTGTCTTGCTTGAGGGTAGAGAGTGTTCATCCTGTGTACATTGGACATGCCTGAGAAAGCTGGGTAAGCAGTAGCTTCCCAGTAAATGTCTGTTGAATTGAATAAAAGTTTCTCTCAAAAACTATGAAGGATCTGAGATTTTACTCTACTTGCAAGCAAATAGGTTAGCCTGTCATATGAATGCTGACAGAAGACATGGGATTCCCAGGTCAGAGACAAAGGACTTGATTACTCAGGGAGAGTAGCAGCCCCACTACTCTCCCTCACCCCCACCTAATCAACTGTCCTAGCACCTGCCCCACTAGCCCCAGAATTCCACTTTCATACCTTCAAGCCTTGTCTCTTTGACCTAGTACCCACCTGGCTATACCCCCTCCTCTGAGATTTGAGAAAAAATTAGCTCCATGGAGATGTCCCTTCCTATTCCACAATAACATGGAGTTTTGGGGTTCTAGAAGCACCACCTCTTCAATTTGTTTTCTCAGCCCTAGAGGTGGTAGCTTCTCCTGGTGTTTCCTCTAAGTTACGTCAGCATTCCACTTACAGCCTTTCGGTGCCGGCATGACAAATCTCTGTATTAAATACCTGTGCTTGAAATATCTAGCCTGATTTTTGCTTTCTTGAGTGGACTCTTGCTGATACACTACCAATATCTAGAAGTGATTTCATGTTCTAATCCAGTGTTTAAATTTTCATTTCTTTTCAATTTCGTTTTTATCTTTTTCAAAAGACATAGTTCAAAATATCAAATAGTACTATAGGCTCTTGCCCAGTGGCATGCTTGATTAACAATGACTCAGTTTTTTCTATGGGCATGATAATTTATCAGTAGGCCGGTGGGTAGGAGCAACAAGTGCATGACTGACAGCTATGGATAAATAGCTCATCTGGAGTACTAGCCTAGTCTCAGAGGTTAAATAACCCAAGAGCCATGGTAGTCCATACAGAAGAGCTTTGTTTTTCTTTTGGAAATATGTTCCAAATATTTACCAAGATGAGGATAATAATAATACCCCATGTAGGAAAGTGCAGTGTGTCTTTTTTTTTTACAAATATATAATCCTATGAAAATTCACATAGAATTTCAATTTATATTGAATACTATTGACTGTATCATTAATAAATGAGTCAATTTGAAAGTCCACTTAGAGATCATGACATTATTTTTCTAGTCATCATAAAATATTGAGACTCATATATATGTTTACATGTGATATCTCTCAGAAACAGAAATATAATAATATAACATTTATTTTTTTAGATGAAAGAAAATTTAAAATAATTCTAGTGGTAAATTTTCAGTGATAAATAGATGCTGCCTGAGCTTGTAATACTTTAATATATTATTATTTTGCCTAAAACATGTACAAAAGCAACTTCATGCCAGGCAGATATAGTTACAGAGACAGGCATCATCCTGGATCACCCTATCCTTTAACTAAGGAATGCGGATTAATACTAATGAATTTTAATAAACGCTTTCACAAGCTGTATATAAGGAGGCATATCAACTGAAAATTGTAAGTAGTTTCTTGAGATCAAATCATTTAAACCCTTCCAAAACACATAAACAGTTAAATGGTATCAAATGCCAGTTTAGTGTATTTCACTATCATCGGAACTGGGAATAAAATATCTGGGGCGCAACTAATAATACTCAGACCTTGCTCACATTGTTTCATGAGAGTCTACCTTTTATGAAGCGAGTCCTGTCTCTATGAATAAATTGTTCCATAACCCAACTCATTCTGCTGGTTAAAATTGGGATATCATTGCATAATCTTGTTGAGAAAAATAGAGTAACATCTTCAACAGCCAAGTAGCTCTTTTATTCATTTTCAATAATAATGTAAAAATGGGACCGCAGATTGATTTATGCATGTGGCACTATTTGAAATAAAAATGAAGAAATTGTCTCTTACAGGTTCAATTCTTCAAGGAATTGCAGCAGCATCTTCTCTCTGTGTGTTCTGCTAATGTTTTGTTGAGTTTTAACCGTTTCTTTGCTTTTATAAAATTTCAATGGGATTTGTCTTCTTCTTAAAAAAAGGTTTATGCTAATGTAACATTATTTTACCTAAAGGAATATTTAAAGAACAAGGAAAATAAACACATTAAATTGAATAAATGAAATTGTCTTAATGACTAGAATGGATCATTCAGGGATGTAACTGCATTTTACCCCAAAGGGCTTGTTTCCACCATTCCTACCTTTTTGAGAGTGGATTGTTTTAGTTAGAGTTTTCCATTTCTTTTGCATCCTTAATTTTATCTGGCTCCTTCACCTCAGCCAGAAACTTGCTCACTTCTCTATTCTAAGTTAAAAACCTTTTCTGCTCTCTCTTCAAGCTTTCTTTCTGTTGTTCCTGTTCATTTTACCATCAATCATGAAAGAGCCTCCCTGATTCCCTGCCCCCATTCTCTCACCCCTTAACTCTCCAAAAGGTGGCTTTAAGCACAGCCTTCTGAATCACCTCTACGTCCAGCAGGGGAGAAAGAGAAATGTATTAGAAATGAGCACCCAGAGGCTTCGACCGTATTGATAATGCTCTATTTCCTTAAATATTTTACTTGTATAACACATTTTATTTTATTTTTTATAATCCTCACCCAAGGTTATATTTGTTGATGAGTGAGAAAGAGAAATAGAGAGACAGAGAGAGAGACAAAGGGGTGGAGGGGGACATCCCCTATGTGCTTTGGGGATCAAACCCACAACACTTTGGTGTACAGGATGATGCTTCAACCAACTGAGCCACCCTGCCAGGGCTGTTATGTGTGTGTGTGTGTGTGTGTGTGTGTGTGTGTGTGTGTGTATTTTTAAGTAGCTTCCACCATCACTATTCTATTAAAACTGCCATGCCTGACACATAAAGAGTGCTCAGTAAATACTTGTCAATCATGGAAATCAACAACTTTGCTAGTTCAGTATAATGTATTTATATCATTTATCCCATTTCCTTAATTTAACTGTATAATTTTGCTGTCCTCCACTTTCATGCCTCACAGATAACCTGCCCCAGTCCCTCATCTCTCGTTTTACAACAAATCTCAAACATTAGTTCACTTACTCACACATTTCCTTTCCCAGGAAGTCAGTTCTCCAGCATTATTCAGAGAGGAAAGTTATATTAATGTGGACTCTTTTGATTAGATTACAGGTGATGCAAACTCAACTCAAATAAGCTTGAGCCAAAAGGGTGTTTTGTTTTGTTTTGATGAAGGATTTTGCAATAGTCAGCAGAACCAAAGGAAGAGCTTCAGGAACCTGCCTGGTCCTGAGGATCTCAGAGTTTGAAACTTGAACTCTATTGCCATAAAGACAATCTTTCCCTCTTGATCTCTCTCTTGCTTCTAATTTCTCTGATTCCTTGTCTAGGCTTGGCTTCATTCTGTCCTACTGGAGGTGGCTGAAGACATTAGAGGCAAATGGAGACTGGAGACAAGCTGAAAGGGAAGCAAATCCAGGTAATGGTAAACAGATCACCAGTCCTTAAACTCAGTATCTGCTGCTCTAATCCTGTGTTTTTCCCAAGGGTCACTAATCAACCTAGCCCACTAGTTTGCTTAAGTCAACCTGAGTTCGTTTTTGTCATTTTTAATGGGAGAGTCCTGACTTACACAGGTAAATGATTTTTCACAGCATCAGTTAATTGAATTAGGAACAAATCAATAGAACACAGTAACTTCAAAATTGGGTTGAGTCTTCTGTATCATTGAAATGTGTCAACAGAAATTCTGGGTCCTATTTAGAGCTCCCCAAATTTTGGGGTGGTTCTACAGGCACACTTTCAAGGTAGGCAGACTCTCTCATCTTTAAGAAAGGTTTTATTTAAGAAGAAATATAAGATTTCAATTTATTTCTTCCAAACTTTCTAAATCTACCATACTTACCAGGTTCTCAGATATATAGACTCTCATAATATGCCTTAAAGATATTCCTTATCCCTTTCCTCATTATGACTCCTTGTTTTGTATAAATTGCTGTTATGCTGAGCTTTTTCTCTCCCTTTTATTAAGGCAGTTATCCATTTACCAGTTTTATCTGAATTATCATAGGAAAATTTATTTTCCCTATAAAAATAATTGTCTTTCTTAACTGCAGTTTTATTCAGTCATGCCTAAATTCATAACTGTTCTCCATAAGGTTTTTACTATGGGGAATTTAACTTCTTATTTAAAATCTTTTTGGAGTAGTCCAATTTTCTTTACCTTTGGCATTTGCAAATTCTTAGTCAATGACCAGTAATCCATCTGTTGCTAGATGCTTTGGAAGCCTCACGTAAGCTACGATGTGATGCAATGCTATGCTAAATTAAAATTTATATATTCTTTGATTTTCTTTTTAATGGTTATTAGAAAACTTTTATCTTTGAGTAATGGATTATTGAATATTCAACATGACATCTTTTTATCATTCTTTGTTCGTATTATCTGTATTAATCCACTTTTACATGATCAGATGAGAGGAAATTCTGTATCTAAATTTCTAATGGACTTCCACATTCATTGTTTTTGCATGCTTACATATATATATATATTCAGCATTGAAAAAGACCAGTGACTCAAAAAGATAGTTACCTGTGTTCCCAGGTTTCAAAATTTTACTGGAGTCTTTGGTAATATCTAAGCTCATACTCTATTGCTGAGTTACACCTCCTGGGCAATATCTAAGTAACCTGTATTATGATGGCCTGTTTCACAATATAGAAATATGAGCCAGTTAAAATTTATGGGGTTTTCCTTTAAAACACCAGTTCTGAATAATGACAAATTAAATTGATTTTCTTACTCAAAGACCACATTGCCTTCTGTGTTTATTTTCTTTTTAAAAACTAATCTCATCTATAGTAAATCCACATGTAATAGGATTGTCTTAAAGAGAAACTTAATTAAATCAGGAGGGGAAAGGAAATCTGTGTTTCTAGAATCAGAGCATATATACTCCATAATACATTTTCTTCTAGACCAGTGATCTGTGAAGCCTTCCTCCAGATTCAGGGTGGTCTCCTGAGTGTCCTATGAACTAATGCCATGTGGTGGTAATATTTATACCATGACAACATCTGTATTTGGTCTCAGGCATAAATTAGCAATGCATTCCTTGCTCTCATCGAAAGTAACTTCACATTTCCTATTAATTTCATTGACATTTAACTGACAGGGGAAATTGGGAGAATATAGTAAATAAGGTAGTACTTAGTTTCATGAATTAAAAAAAGTTTTACTGTAGTAAAACATATGGAACATAAAATCACCATTTTAACTATTTTTACATTAACTCTGTAGCATTAATTACATTCACAGTGTTGTACAATTCATGACAACTACCTATTTCCAAATATTTTTCATCACCTTAAGGAGAAACTGTGTGCCCATTAGGCACCAATGTCCCAGTCTCCCCTCTTTTCAGCCCCCCCATTAAGCCTTGATCTACTTTCTGTCTCTATGAATTTGCCTATATTAGGTACTTCATATAAATAAATCCATATAATAATTTCTCTTTTTTTTTTTACTTAGCATATGTTTTCAAGTTTCATTCCTTTTGTAGCATGTATCAGAATTTAATTTCTTTTTATGGCTAAATAATATTCCATTGTATGGATCTACCACATTTTATTTATCCATTCATTCATCAGTGGACATTTGGGTTCTTTCCACCTTTGGCTATTATGAACAATGCTACGATGAACATGGTATACAAGTATCTATTTACTTGAGTCCATGTTTTCAATTTTTAGGGGGTACACATTTAAGAAGGGAATTGTTGGGTCATACGGTAGTCCTGTTTAGCTTTCTGAGGAACCATCCACGGAAACTGCACCATTATGCATTCCTGTAACCAATGAGCAAGGGTCCAATTTCTCTGCATTTTTGCCAACACTCATTATTTTCTGTTATTCATTTGTTTGTTTGTTTATAGCCATCCAGTAAGTTTGCAGTGGTATCTCATTGTGGTTTTGATTGGCATTTCCCTAATGACTAAGGATGTTCAGTATCTTTTCTTGTGCTTATCTATTGTATATTTTTCCACATGCTTATCAATTTGTATTTGTTCTTTGGAGAAATGTTCATTCAAGTCATGCACTTATTTTTAAACTGGGTTATTTGTCTTTTTGTTCTTGAGTTGTAGGAGTTCTGTTTATATTCTGGATGTTAAACCCTTATCAGATAAGTGATTTCTAAATATTTCCTCTTATTCTGTAAGTTATTTTTCACTTTTCTGATAGTGTCTTTTGACGCACAAAAGTTCTTAATACATATATAGCAGATAAATATATATTATAAATAAAAATATAGAAATATATTCACTTGTGTACAGATAATGTATGTATATATAAATATATAATCATTTTGTGTATGTACTGATTAATTATATACCTCATAAATACTGATCATATATGTATAGTGATTTTATATATATATACATTGATCATACATATACAAATTTTGTATTTTTTATATATATTTATGATAGAGAAAGAGAGGGATACTGAATATATTGTGCTTGGGCCCCACCCTCAGAGATTCTAATTGAATTCATTTGTGTGGGGCTCAGAGGGGAGGTAGGTTTAAAAGCTCCCAGATGATGATAATGTGCAGCTAGGGGTGGGAAGCCCTGTGTCAGATAGAAGATAACAAATGGGAAACAAATAGCGATAACCAATACTGAGAGTACTGTGAAGCCAGAAATGTGGTTTCTAAAATATGGCCCGCTCGTCAGAGCTTGCAGACCCCCGCTCTATTTCCTCCACTCCTTTCTTCAGGTGGCAGTAATCGTTCTAGCACATACCACGAAAGATCCCAAACCTAGAAACTCTCCCTTTTTAAGGTCTGGGCAGCAGAGCTAGATTCACCTCCAAACTACTTTCCAGCCTGAGGCCCTGTCTTTTTTCTAATGATTGACATTGAAGTAGCTACAGTCTTTAGAGGAAAATTAACTGAACCCACTACCCATCACAGAAAAATCATTATCTGTAGCTTTGTGTTTTACTCGTCTTAGCCCTGTTCAGCAGCAGGTACTACAACCTGCATGCAGGCTCAAGCCAGCACTATTCCTGAACCAAACCTAATCACTCTCGGCGATGTGCTTGGAAGCGCATGCTCACCAACAGATAGCACTTAGGGTGAATCTTACTGACATCCGTCTACCACTGTTCTTCCCCTGTTAATCTGGATACCCTGAATACCAGCATCAACCCAAGTGTGGCCTTTTTTATACTGAGATTCAGCTGGTGGGCATCCTTTCTAAAGTACCTATCCTAGAGCCTGGAGCTGGTTAGTTCCCATAGCCCTGGCCTAATATATTCATGACTGGATGACCCTCCCTGCCCCTACACTCCTGTTGCAGCTTGCCCAAGGCAGAGGTCCCAGGATGCAACCTCACCGAACCAACCTGCTGGGGCCATTTCAGCTCCCGTCCACACAACCGTGGTCCAAATTATTTCGTGAGATATATTACAGTCTATACTGTACAGTCTATAATGTGTGATTAAAACAACAACAACAACAACAACAACAAACAAACCCAGGACTGTATCCAGAAGATGAATGAGTCTCTCTGCACATAGTAGAGGAGGGCAGCTCCTGGAAATAAATGGGTTCCTCTGATGTGGAAGCTGGAGCCATCAGCATACAAATCTAAGGGCTGCAGGAGGTATTATGCACTAAGTTGGTGAATACTGGGCATGTTAACTGTGCGTGATACACCTGTAACTGGGAGAAACATAAAATGTGTGAAGCACTGGTGCTGATGGCAGGGGACTGGCGCCAACTGACACCGGGCATTCGTAAAGGAAAATAACAGCTTCCTGAAAGGGAAGTACAAGTCAGCATTGAACTTGGCCAACTTACTTCTGCTTCTAATTTGAGTGGGTGGGTTGTAGAGGAAAGCTTTGAGAATCATGTTTACTTTGAGAGACAAGCTTGAGTGGGAAGAGGGACTTGATAACATTTTCTATGCTTTTGGTGAGACGCACTGTGAGGCCTCGGTCAGCGTCTCCTGCAACTGTTTTTGTCTGTATGACTCACAGGAGAAGAGTTAAACCAGTATCATGTGTATGTCATTCCATAAGGACTACCTTAACAGGTAAACAGTAAATGGGCACGTATTCCTCAACTGTAGCTGTGACTTTCCACAAGGTGAGTTTACTCAGACATCCCTTTGATTTTGTAATGAAGAACATTCTTTAAAGAGACAGAGAAAACCCCACATGTTAGGGCTGAATACTATCATCACGTAAAAGGGTTTAAGACGCACACGCTGCCAGGTCCAATGGGAGAAACAGAACCGCTGTGCATGAGTTAGTCTGGTGGACCCTTACCCTTGTGGGAGCCAGGGGGGCAGTTGAGGGAAGCATATGTTCTAAATCAGGAGTTGAGCCTAAAGTCCCTGTGGGTCAGCCATCCATCAGGAAGGAAAGACATCTGGACAAGAGCTAGGAACATCTGAAATCTGTGAAGATGAACTGAAACCCACACCCATTTCCCATCAAAATTCCAACCTTGGTGCTGAAGGTGTCCTGCAGGGTGGGCTGCCGCCCTTTGCCATGGAGGTGCCCTGCTCTGGGACAGCACTCAGAAAGCTCACGGCAGACGTCTGTGGGAGCTGGAGGAGCTTAGAGTCAGTGCTGTCCCGTGTGGATCAGTGACAAAGTACATGAGCTGCCACAATGTCTAGCACTCTGATCATCAGGGGCTAAAAACTATCGCTACTGCTTCACTTCTGCCTTCCAAAGTCCATACAAAATGTCTGTTGGGGCTAACGCTAGCCTGAACTTAAAGAGGGAAACAAGTGCTGGGAAGTGTAGTTCCAGCTTTGCCGAGTCAGCAGAGTCGACAAGATGCTACCATACACTTTGCTAAAGAGCTCAGAATACTTACACCTTTGACTCTTTCTCTCCCTCACCACTCATACCGGGTCATCTGTTCTGTTAGTTCTCTCATAGTTGCTTCAATGTCTTCATTTCACGCACTGCTGTGGGATTTGTTAGGACTATTGCCCTTGCTTTGGTCTCTCCTGTCTTTAATTTGTGTCCTGTGGCTAAGCACCCAACCTGTACCCCGCTTTCAATGACTGTTCCCTACCATGTTCCCTGCTGGCTGCACCCCTGTTCTGTTAAACTGCTTTGCCACCCAGAATCCCAAAGACAGAGGGGGCCCATAGTTTACTAGACATCCCAGAGACTTGTACCTTTTCTCTGAACCTCAGCCCACAACGCCTACGTGCATTTCCTCTGCCTGCAAGAGGACTATATACTCCTGTTTTGAACTTGAGCATGGCTTTTGAGATTTGCTTTGACCGATAACATGATGAAGGGAGGAGAGATGTAGAGCAGGGTGCCATTCACTGGTTACCAATCCCAAGGGACGACTCTGAGCATTTCTGCTCATTGCATTTGGTATCAGAATAACCAAGGAAAACACAGCATAGTCAGGCACTGGATGGAACAGCACTTTCCCTACATAGAGAAGAAACAGAGCAAGATCAGCTTCAAAAGTATGGGAAGGTCCCCAGGGTTAGTGGGTCTCTCCTGCAGCCAATGTAGGGCAACTCACCCAGGCTCACTCCTCTCTGGTAGTGCAGAGAAAGGACCCCTGTTCCTTCTTCACACAGACAAGGATAGAAGTGGAGTTGGCCAGATGCCATTGGAAGCACACTCTTTAAGCAGAACAAAAGAGCAGCACTGAGCCTGAAACAAGGAAAGATATTCCCATACAAGGTGATAAGCCCAGCACAGGCTGTGCAGGCCCTTTATGTCTTGATAATAGAGCGTTCCAGGCCCAAAGCTAATTCTTATGTGGCCCAGTGGGGGTTGAAAGACGGTATACATGAGACTGCCTTTCTTAACAATTTCCTAAAGAGCTCAGAACATTTGTACCTTTGACTCTTTCTCTCCCTCACCTCTCATACTCAGTTATCAGTTCTGTAAGTTCTTTATTCATAGTTGCTTCTACTCCCTCACTTGTGCTACTTCTGCAGGGCAAGTTGGGACTATTTTCCTCGCTTTGACATGGGAATTTGTGAGCAGAAGATGCAAGAGCCAGCAAGAAGTTCGCCATATTTTCTGTCTCCTCTGCCACACAGCCTGTGATGTTCTGGGAAAAGATTGCTCCATCAGCCTGGACCACAGAGTGAAGACAATCCGTGACAGTATACAGCTGACCCACAATGAACACAAAATGTGAGAAAGATATAATCCTTTATCAGTTAAACCATTGAGATGGGCAAGGGAGAAATTCAAGAGCTATGTCTATAATGGACAGAATTGGATATGTGAAAGAAAGAGGTGTTAAGGTTCCAAGTCATAGCTCATATGATCGGATAGGTGTGGTGGCAATTCACTCAGATAACAGGCGTTGGATTCTGTGCAAGGCTTTGATCATTAACAGTGTTGAATTCTTCTGAAAGCCATGGAATTGTAGAAGCAGATAAGATGGGGCTCTGAGTAAACATTTGCATGAGCCACACCAAGGAGACCCGAGAGCCTGGAAACTCTACATACCCAATGTAAGGGCAGTGGACCAACTGCAGGAAATGGGAAGAGGTTAAGACAAGCAGGCAAAGCTGGATCCTGGGGAGGTGTGGTGTAAGACAACTAGGTTGGTCCAAGTAGGCCATTAGAATATCTCACCTGTGGCCAGTTGAGCCTGGCAATGCCAACATGGGATAAGCCAAAACTGTCTCAGGCTGCAATGAGGGACACAATCAACAGGTAAGAAGGTCTCTGTTTATGGGGCTGAAGTTCAGAGACAGCATACAAATCCCTGGGAAGTCGGCTAAAATCATGATCCCCCTGTGTTTATGAGTCTGAGTGGCAAAGCAGGTAAACAAAGCAGGGATTCAGGCAATGAGGAACATGACATCATTCCTATCTCCCCCATGTGAAGCTTGAGTGATGCTTTTAGAGTGTTATGGATCACATCACTCACTTGCTTAAGATATGTCAATGGATTTCCTTTACTATAAACTTAAAGACAACCTCCCAGCCTGGCCTGCAAGGTCTTTTGTGGTCTGGCCTGTGCCTTCCTCTCCTGTTTCCCCTTGTACCAGGTTCTCCTCAAATACTACAGCCACTTTGAAGTTTTGCTTATTCCATCCAATTCATCATATTCTTATAGGGCCTCAATGTGTGATATTCTCTGTGAGATGATTTTTTTCTTCTCCATCTGCTCAGCTGCTGCTCAACCTTTAGCCTTGACTTCAATTTTCATTTCTCTAAGGAAGTCTCTCTTATTGCTCTGTTTAGGTCAAGTTCCTTTATTATGTATTCTTATGGTACCACATATCTCATGTTCCTGGCCCTAATCAAAGCTGCACTTTTAATTTATTTATAGTTATTTAACAGATAACTGTGGGCCCACAATACTGTATGCTATAGGGTAAGAGTCAACAATTTCTTTTTTCTGTAAAGAGCATAATAGTAAATGGTTTAGACTTTGTTAGCTATAAAGTTTCTGTTACAACTATTCGATTCTGTTGTTGTAATGCAAAACCAGCCATAGACAAGATATAAGTAAATGAACATGGTTTTGTTTCAATAAAAGTTCATTTACAAAAATAGGTGGTGGGTTGTATTTCATCCACAGCCCTGAGGTTCACCAATCTCTAGTCTAGGACATTAGACATTGTCTGTCTTGCTTACCATTAAACCCTCAGTCCTTAGCACATTGCTTTCTACACAGTGGGTACCAATAAATAGTTGTAGGTGCCAAATAAATGAGTTCCATTCATTGCATATAAATAAACTTGGTCATTCTATCTTTGCTATATTTATTCAAATCCTATTTATATCCTACAAGGAATACCTTCTCCCCAGTCCAATTTGGATTTTGCTTCTCAAGACCTTTCTTGCTTACTACTTGTTTTCATAAAGCTGTCTCTGATTACTTGAGTTTCCAGTGTTGGGGTTCTGAACTCTAATTGTAGTAACTTTTTGTACCAGTAACTTGACTAAATATACTTAAGAAGGACTTCACAGTTCAAGAGGCACTTACCCAATTTTGGCACTTCGGGTCAAACTCCCTTGAGTCCTGCTTGGGTCTGGGAAATGAGAGAGGAAAAAAATAGTGAGAACCAAACACAGCAGGTTGATAAATTGTTGCCTTTATGTCAGTAAGAATGCCCTATACTGGCGCTGGTACCAGGGTAAAATGTGGGCCAATGACACAGAAGTGAAAGTAGGCCTCACTGAAGAGATGACATCTAAGGTACTTTCTCCTCCTTCTTCTACCTTTTTTAAAGCCATATATTACTTATGTCTGATTTAGGATGATATCAGGAACTTACTTTGATTCCCTCTACCCCCTGCAACTTTTCATCATGAAAGTTTTCAAATATAATGGAAGACTGAGACAACTCAATTAACATCTGAATACCTAAATGATAGGTATTCAGATGTTTCACTTAGATGAAACAATTGTTAACATTTTGCCATATTTACTTTATCTTCTCTCTCTATATTTTCTGGTTCATTTGGAAGTAAGTTACAGACATCAAGCATTCTATCTTAGATAATTCATCTGCATCTCCAAAAAGGCATTTTACTACACAACTGTAAGACCATCAACACTTCCCTACAATCATCGCATACCCAGGCCGTATTCAGTTTGATTATTCCTCAAATTGTCTTTTATAGCTGTATTTTTTTAAACTCATGATCCAATCCATTTGACTATTCAGTCTGACTTAAAAAAATATTTTATTTATTTATTTTTAGAGAGAGGGGAAAGGAAGGAGAGAGAGAGGGAGAGAAACATTAATGTGTGGTTGCCTCTCTCACACCCTCCACTAGGGACCTGGCCTGCAAGGCAACCCAGGCATGTGCCCTGACTGGGAGTCGAACCAGCGACATTTTGGTTCACAGGCTGGTGCTCAATCCACTGAGCTACACCAGCCAGGGCATGAGTCTGACTTTTTAAAGAAAAAAACAGTAATTCTCTAATATAACATATGGAAATTGCCCAGAATAGGGAATAGCTGGTGCAAAAACACAGGAGGTGTTTAGGAGAAATCACAGAGTAATATTC
The DNA here is from genome assembly GCA_004027475.1 of Anoura caudifer. Taxonomy (NCBI): domain Eukaryota; kingdom Metazoa; phylum Chordata; class Mammalia; order Chiroptera; family Phyllostomidae; genus Anoura; species Anoura caudifer. The sequence goes on along the minus strand of PVKU01001898.1, from coordinate 174,923 downwards.
TGTGACCCACCAGGCAACAGAATTGGTGGGAAATGACTTTGGAGGAATATGAAGAACCAGATCACGAATGATCTTGGATATTATTCGCAGGAGTTTTGAATGAATTCTGTTGCGGTGGGTTTTACCATCCTATAAAACTTGACAACGTCAGGACTGGGTACTCAACTGTAGGAGCAATCTCACTAGCATATTCATTAGCACTAGTTCCCTTTTTACTTAGCTGCTTTTACTACAGCATTTTCAATGATCAGATTTTTAAACTAGTGAACTATTGGCTTATAGCTGACCATGCCCAAGTCTTTTCCATAGGATAATGAATTTAACTTATTGTCATCTCATTAAGGGATCGACTTGCCTCCTGAAAGATTACCCTGATAGTGTAGTCAGCTGATGGTCACAGGGGAACTCGAACCCCCTTTCTCTGCCTTCTGGAATCCTGTCACTTCACCGCAGTCCCTCTAGGGCAGGAATCTATGGGTGCTGGTCCTTTATACAGATAAGTATTTGCCTTTTCTGATGTAAAAGTGGAAGTTCTTTGAACCAGGTACAATTAGATTACCACTGATGTGAAAGGCATGTAGAATTCAGATTTTTTTCCCCTATATTTATAGGCAAGGACTCAAAGGCCAAGAGAGGTTAAATGAAGTTCTGTGGGGTCACATGATGAGACAGGGGTGAATAACTACCCTTCGGAGGGCATGGTTCTGTGCCAGTCACTGAGTCCTGTGCCTCACACAGGGTGTCTCTTGTGGGGTTGCCTGACAAGCTCACATGGTGTCAGACGTGTGGGAAACTGGAGTTGCTCTGACCTTTCCCACATCCCCAACCCTTCGGGATGTGGCTAAGACAATGTCCTCTCACCAATGACTATTTCAGTCTTTTTCAGTTTCAGCCACCTCCTTTCAGTTCAATCATTCAGGATATTCAAAGCATAACTTCCGATTTTAATTCTTTCAGGTGAAAGCTTAGCCTCCCCGGTTTCCTTTTTCTCCCTCTCTTTTCCCAAAAATGGCTTCAGGGTGTTTGGGGAAGGACAAGAAAAGGGACCCTTGGATTCACACTGTCTGAGGCTGGGTTTCCCAGAAACAGCCTCGAGATGAGGATTCTCTACAGAAAGGCTCTCAACCTCCCAACTCTGGGAGGAGTCCTCAGGGCATTTCTGTGGTGCTGGTATTTAAAAAGTCCTGTTAAAAAAAAAAAAAAACAAAAACAAAAACAGAAGACCTGTAACTTGATCTAGGTAGCTGTTTCACAGGTGTGATCATCGTTATAAAATGTATCAAGTTGTGCATTTATTTGTGTATTTTTATTTATGTATACTATTTTTAAAAAAATTATATTTATATATTTTTCCTGGATATGAATATGGAAACAGCCAATTTACACATATGGGATATATAGATAGGGAGCCCGTGGACATAGTATCTGGACATAGGAGCATCCAATTTTTTTTCACATTTTGTACTACAACAGTATCTTTTCTAAAAATGAAGGCTTCATTGACATATAATTCACATTCCATAAATTCCACTCTTAAAATATACAACTCAGTGGTTTTAGTATGTTTACCAAGTTGTTTAACCATTACCCTTATTTAATCTCATAACATTTTGATCGCCCCCGAAGAAACCCCGTATGCAATGGCAGTCATTTCCCATCCTCTCCTCCCCCCAGTCCCAGCAAACACTGACCTACTTTCTGTGGATTTGCCTATTTTTGACATTCTTCAAAAAATGGAATCGCACAACATGTGCTTATTTGTGACACGCATCCTTCACTTAAGATAATGTTTTCAAGGTTCATCCACGTTGTAGCATGTATAAATACATCATTTCTTTTTATTGCCAAATAATATTCCATTGCATGAATGACCTACATTTTGTTTATGCATTCATCGGTTGATGGATATTTGAGTTGTTTCTGTTTCTTTGGCTGTTATGAATAAGGCTGCTATGAACATTCATGTACAGGTTTTTATGTGGACATAATATTTTCATATCTATTTCTACTTAATTACATAGAAACAAGCACTCGGACATTATAAAACAGTTTTGCAACTCATCTTGTAGATCAAAGAAGAAATAAAAGCAGCAATTATAGAATATTTAGAAATAGGTGACTATTACATTAACATTTTATGAAAATTCACAGTGTTACATCAAAACTGCACTCAGAGGAAAATTCGTTGACTTCAATGTTATCACACTGAAAAGAATAAAAATAAATGAATTAAGCATTCATCTCAGGGAACTCAGGCGGAACCCAAGCAATAATAAATAATAGGAGGAAACCAATAAAAAATAGATGAAGTATAAAAGGGAGCCAGCGAACTAATGGTACAATCTCAGGTAAAGGCAGGTGAACGGTAGCTTCCACCTGATCTTGCAGAATAATGTTCTTTCCCAAAGTAGTCTCGACTTGAGGATTTAAAATGAAGATATTGGGCTTTCTTACTCCCGGCACACATCCCTCTCTCCCATCAGTCATCGGGTAAGGTCCACTCCCAGGACACTTCTAGCTCTAGGTGGCAGATGGATGGAGCTGTTCCAGTAGCCTGAAGGCATCTCTCCAAAGAAGAGCCTCACTTGAAGTGGGTGGCAAGGTGGGTGCACACAGAACCTGTAAAGAGATCCAAGAGGCTCTGGGCGGGACTTTGAGAGTGTCTACCTCATGGCGTCTTCTGGCTCTCCTTGTCTTTGTAAAATTGTTATTTGTCTACATGGTCACATCTTACCATGCAGGCCAAGAGAATAAACTGAATCACACAAGCTATTAAAGGGGACAGCTTATATAACTGAGAGTACTTTCCTGGCTTGGTCAGTGCCTGGAACCTTTCTACCCATGCATTACATAGCCTGTGCACGTATGTGCATACCTGTTTACTTGGCATTACTATGGTTCACATTAGCACACTTCCCTGGCCTTGGCTTAGGCAGTTTGTCACATGGTCTCTGCTATGTGGTGACATTGTCCCTTGCCATACTGTGTCCCAGAAATCCTTTTGGCTCTCATCTCAGTTACCTTTCTATCTCCCTTGGGAGCACAGGAGAAGTTTTGAGTTCTGTGCACACCTTACTTGGACTCAGAAAAGCTAAACCCAGGTCTCCCTCTGCCATACCATGCTTCGCTTGACCTTAACGGGGCTGTCCCTGAAGTTGAAGCCAGGGCAGCCTGTGGGGCAATGTCCTCCCATACCTTAAAATTGAATTGGGGAAAATCCCCTCTGGTCTTGTCATTTCAAACATGCTATTTTCAGACATGCTCATTTCCTTCCCCCTTTCACTTGTCTTTTTTCTAAATCTCTTTGTATGAGAAGCAGCAAGTGTTGCGCTTTTTACTTCCTATATATCATGTCCTCCTTACCTAGGGCAGCAAACCCCCGTGGCCTCCAGCCTGCACCAAGCCAGAGGTGGATGGGATACTTATCTTCACTATGAAAAACATTCCCTGATCTGAATCATATCCTTTCTGGATAAGTTAAAGCAGAAGATAAGGGAATGTAGAAATTTCCTTTCTTTTGATAAAGTCAAGCTTGGAAGTCTTGTTGCATATTAAAAAATTTGATTTTCCAAGTCAGAGGCCAAACTATAGCTTGCTTGCTTTTTTTTTTTTTGAATCCCTGTTTAACCATCTTAATTTGCCCCAAGGCAGATGGATGCCCCTCAGGCTGCCTGAAGAGAGCTGTTTCTAGCAGAAAGTATAGAGAAAAAAATCACATTAATATATAATTGCTAGAGTAGTACAATTCTGACCCAATATTCTGACTTACAACTTGAAAAAATGGTATCAGGTTTTAGATTCTATCTAAAAATCCTAATTGGGCGCTAGCTGCTATGCCCCAGTGGAAAGAACACCAGACCAAGGACCCAAAGGTTACCAGTTCAATTCCTGGTCAGGGCACGTGCCTGGGTTGTGGGCCAGGTCCCCAGGTCGGAGCTTTTGCTAGAGACAACCAACCAATTGATGTTTCTCTCTTGCACACTCATGTTTCTCTCCCTCTCTTTCTCCCTCTTTCCCCCTCTTTCCCCTTTCCCTAAAATTAAGTAAATAAAGTCTTAAAAAAAAACCCAACAACCTAATTAGTTAGGAAACACAGTACCCGAGACCAGTATCTGCTCCTATTAGCAAGTAAGGGCCGAATGTGTAATTTACCTCCTCGATATTCCAATCAGGGTGCATCACCCAAATGTGTAGAAAGTGGAAAATGATCACAAACGTTATTATTCCTTGCGGTAGACCACGGCTTCTTTACCACATGCTAATTTTAGAAAATGGTGTAATTTCCTACTTAGTGTCACCAGCCCCAAACAGCCTTTCATTGATTTCTCTTTTTGTCTCCCACTCCCACGTAGCTCTGCAGGGTACTGTACTGATCCAGCCTTTATTTAAATTTTGTATTAATTTTGACTTCTAAAAAGTATACATTAAAATATTACGTAACCTGATTACTGTGTTTTCTGGTACCCTCTTAAATTTTGCAGTTGGGGTAAGAGTTTCACTTGCTTCGCTCTAGTCCCAGGCCCCTTGCACTCATAGTTAAACTCTACAAAGCTTTCTCTCATGTTGCTAATTGGCTCAATATTTCCTCTGAATTCATGCATTCTTTTCTTTACCATTTTCATGACCTCAACACTAGAGTGATCTGTGTACCTGTCTTATCATCCATCCTCCCAAGTTCAGTTGTAAACCATCTGAGGTTGAAATCCTGTGGGTTTTCTAAATTTTTAATTAAATGTATCGGGGCAACATTGGTTAATAACATTATACAGCTTTACAATACAACACTTGTGTACTTACCCCATTGTGTGCTCCCTGCCCAAAGACTAGTTTCCCTCTGTCACTATGTGTTTGATCCCCGCTACCCTCTTCATCCTTCCCCTACCCCCTTTCCCCTCTGGAAACTACTGCTCTGTTGTCTGTATCTATGAGTTTGTTTTGTTTGCTGCTCTTTGTTTTGTCCCACATAGGAGTGAAATTATAGGGTTCTTGACCTTTTTCATCTGACTTACTTCACGTAGCATGCTACTCTCAAGACAATGGACTACTCCTCAACCATAAAAAGGTAAAATATTGCAATTCAAAATCCTGTTTTGATTCACCATTGCATCCTTTTAACATCAGTTAAGATACCTGTACAATAAAGGTTTACTTAAAGTGTAAAGTGCATTTAGCTTCATAACGAAGAGGAATATAAAATACATTTACTGTTTTTAAAGATTTTATTTATTTACTTTTAGAGAGATGGGAAGGGAGGGGAGAAACATAGATGTATGAGAGAGATACATTGATCAGTTCCTCTTGTACGCCCCCAATGGGGGACCTGGCTCGCAACCCAGGCATGTTCCTAACTGGGAATTGAACCAGTGACCTTTTGGTCCACAGGCCAGCGCTTAACCCACTGAGCCACACCAGCCAGGAGGTAAAATGCATTTTAGAAAAATTGATACCAGAATAGTTACAGCTTTTTTCTTTTTAAAGCAAGATTTCTTGGATAACTTTTAGGCTATGTTGAAAATGTACTTATATTTAACACCTTATTGCATGGTGCAGTAAAAGTGAATAATTATTGTATTTCACTAAATTTCAGTCCCTTTTGTACACTATGACAGATAGTAGTCAGAAAGGTGGTAGAAAAATACACGGAGGAGATGAGGGATAAAAATCTTGGAATTAAAGTTCTCCATTAATAAACTCCAAAAAAGATAATCCATGTAGAGAGACCCAAGAGTTGATTGTACAATTTATCTTTAAGCAATTGCATACAATGTTGCCACAGGATGTGACACAGTAGTTAATTTCTAAAATGTTAGATCCTGTTAGTATTTTCAGATCAAACTTTGTTTTCTTCTTGACATAATTGATTACTGCTTTCATTGGGATTTATTTTAAAGTAATTCTAAACTGAAAAACTGCAAGGAAAGTAGAAAATGCACATTTCTCCATTAGGGCAGCTGTGTCTAGAACAGCACAGCAGAATTCTCCTTCTTTTCTCTCTCTCTCTTTTTTTTACCATTTGATTTCTGTATCTCTTTATTGCTCTATTCATTCTAGAAAGGACTGAGGTCACTCATTAGTCTTTTGAATGAAAATTATTTGAATACACAGATTGAAAACATCCCACTGTCAGTAGTAGTGATTTAGTATATGAAACAAATTTGAGGGTACTATAAATTAATTACACCTTTTTTGAATACTTTATTTCCACCACACAGTCAAATCCTTTGTTACATTTCCCCACATACATCAGTTAGCTATTGCTGTATAACAAAAAAATCCCAAATTCTAATAGTTTAAAACAACAATCATTTGTCCTTTCTGTTGAGGTTATGGATTGGCAGGGAGGGTCTGCTGATCTGGAACAGGCTTGGCTGGTCTTAGGTAACCTCACTCATAGGTCTCGGGGGCCAGCCGATCTGGGACTGGCCAAGATGAAGGCTTGCCTTTGCCCCTCACATTATGTCATTCTGTAGCAGGCAGCCTGAGCTTGCTACCACATTAGTGGTGTGGTTCCAAGACAGAGCAAAAACATGCAATCCCTTTCCAGGTTTAGGCTGGATATGCTTATACTATTACTTCAGCTGCATTCTATTGGCCAAAGTAAGCCATTGACTATCAGAATCTCTGGAATCAGCTGTGAAGTCACATTGCATGAGGCATGGATGCAGGGAAAGAAATAATTGGAGCTGGCCATTTTTAGAATCAGTTTATCATATAATGTGAGTTGTTCTCCTAATTTCTCATATGACTTATTCTCCCAAAACACTTGAGATAGCAATCACAATAGTGAACTTATGCAAAAAAAATATATAAAAATACTAATATAAGATTAGGTATGGTTGACAGAATTCTAAGATGATGATCCCCAAGATTCCTGCCCTTGGTGTGCGTGCCATCTATAATCCTCTCCCTTTGAGTATGAGCAGGATCCGTGGATATAATGGGATAATTACTTCCTTGATTAAATTACTTACATAGCAAAAGTGATAGCATAGCCACCTCCATGATTATGTGACATTATATAAGACTGTCTTTGCAGACTGGACAGGTTCTCCTGCTGACTGTGAAGAAGTAAGCTGCCATGTTGTAAGAGGGTCTGTGAGGGGAACATGTGTCAAGGAGCTGTGAGAGTCTTCTCAGAACTGAGAATGGACCCTGGTTGAGCAAGGAAGTTGGAATCTCAATCCTACATCTGCTCAGAACTAAATTCTGCCAAGAACCATGTGCTCTTGAGTTCCAGAAAGGAATGCAGTCCAGCCATCACCTACATTGCAGCTTTATGAGACAAACCAATGAAAACACTGTTGGTATTTGGGGGCCTTCCTCACAAACTAGCAGCTTTGGTGCAGAGCTTGGCTGAGGCTCCAGGTGTCTGTGAGAGGCTTTACGACATCTATTTTCTTTACATTGTTTTGGTTTGTGGCTCCTAATAGAACTTCAGGAAGAAGCCAGTTCTGCAGGGCTGGTTCTGGGTGGGTTTATCTGTTAAGAAGATATCGGGCTTAAAGGGGCAGATGCCCAGCTTTAACTCACACTGTATTATGAATATCCAGGGGATTTCATGGAATCTAATGATAGGCATGTGGCTGAGATTCAGGAATATTAGAAACAACCTTTGAAAACTTCCAGTAAATTTCACCTCTACATTTTAGGCATGCTCTCTCTCTCTCTTTCTCTCTCTCTCTTTTTCTCTCTATGTATATATACACATTTATAAACACATATATCAACACACATATATGTTTATATGCATATATATGTATCTATGTCTATGTCTCTATCTCTATTTATATCACTTTTTATCTCTCTATTTTTCCAGGCAGATTTATTCCCCAACTTTTCTAGTTGTTGAATGGGAACCATGACCTTAAGCCCTGATAGTTCTGGAACTTCACATCAGTCTCAAATTATGGCCCTTGGACCGGCAGCATTAGCCTCACCTGGGAACTCACTAGAAACATCAAGTCTCAGGCCCCACCCCAGACCTGCAGAATCAGAAACCTTGGGGTGGGGCCCAGCAGTCTGTTCTAACACGCCACCTTTAACAAGGTGGCTCCGATGCATGCCAAGTTTGAGAACCAATGGTTTCTATCTTACAGCTTCAGCCATCTGCCTGACCAGTTTGCAATCCCAAGGTCAAAACTTTCAGCAAAGGGTTATGGGCATAGCTCGAGTCTGGGACCCACCTCTGCGCTGATTAGCTTCGGCTTCAGAGCTGGGTCATCTGGGTCACGAGTAACCTTACTCATCCAATTGCCAAATGCTTTGACAGAGTAGAGATGAGAGATGAGTGGAAAAGAAGTAGAAGAGAACACTACCTGGGAAAAACAACGGGAAAAACAAGGGCCAGATCGCCATACTGTGAACCTGAGAGCTGTCACTGGCTGGCAAAGCCTTGCTGGGAGTGGTCAGGGAAAGTTAAGGAGACCCAGGCACTGGCCTGCTCAGGGGTAGCATGCCGAATGAAGTTCCCTATTTCCGCAGGGATCCGCCTGGCCCTGTCATGGTTTACAGCGTTAAATGTCACACTGATTCATTTCTCCTTACTTTGCATCCCTTTTCCTGGAGCTGTCCCCATCCAGTTTATTGCCTGCTTTAAGTCTAGAGGTTGCATTAGTTGGAACAGTGATCCTCAAAATCAGGTCCCTTGCCCCTAAGGGTCTTGGGCTCCTTCAGGGGTTCCACAAGTCAAATTATTTTTATAATGATACTAAAATGTTAATTGTCCTTTTCACTGTATGGACATTTGTACTGATGGTGCAAAAGCAATGACAGGTAAAATTGCTGGTTCCTCGGCCTGAATCAAAGCTGATACCGACATACTAGTAGTGATTGTCTTCACTGTCGTGCACTTGCAGTATATGTATTTCAAAAAGGCAGTTCCATTTAAGCATGTCCTTGATAAAGCAATAGAAATGTTATTAAATTTATTAATAACATAAGATTTATTTGATCAAATTTCAACCCTGGAGTACATATCCTTTTAATGTACTGGGTGACAAAATGGGAAATGCATATAAAGCACCTCTACTATATACAGAAAGATGCTGACTGTCTCAAAAAGAACTACTTGAGCCCTGAGCAGTGTGGCTCAGTGGGTTGGGCATCATTCCATAGGTTGAAAGGTCACCGGTTCAATTCCCAGTTGGAGCATATGCCTGGGTTGCAGGTTCAGTCCCAAGTCGGGGAGTATAAGAGAGGCAACCAGTTGATGTTTTTCTCTCAATGTTTCTCTCCCTCTCTTTCTCTTTCCCATCCCCTCTCTCTAGAAAATAAATAAATAAAATCTTAAAAAAGGAAGTACTTGTGCAATTGTTTGAGCTGTGAAATGAATTAGCCACTTTTTAATGGAAAATCCTTTTTTTCTTGAAAGAATAACTGATAGACAAGCTATGGTGGTTGGTAGGCATTTCCTCAAAACTGAAGTAAGCGAGCCTGTCACTTCAAGGAAAACAACTAACAGCATCTGTTGCCAGTGATAACATTTGAGCTCTCAATGATAACTATAATTTTGGAAGACTTGTACCTACCACCATGAGCCTGACAGCTTCCCAATGCTTAAAACTTTTTTGATGAGATCTGTAGTGGTGTTAGCCAATGTAAGTTTTCAATATTGTATAATGATGTTCGACATTTAGAAGATCTGCATAACTCAGCAAACCAATATTTTCAAAATGACCAATTTATGATGTTTCAAAATTGTGCATGGGTAAGAAGGCCATCCAAAATGCAAGATAGACCCACATATTTTAATAATAACAGTGTTACATTAAAATTTAGTTGATATGGTTTGAGATTCCACATTACAACTAACTTTTCAGAAACTACCACCACTTGTAGAGTTTTAGTATACTATCAAAAAAAAATCCAAAATGATCTGAAAAAGCCATTAAAATACTCCTCCTTTTCCAACTACTTATCTGCGTGAGGCTTGGTTTTCTTTATATATTTCAACTAAAACAACAGAGCAGAACATATCGAATGCAGAATCAGCTGAGAATCCAGCTGTCTTCTATTAAACCAGACACTAACGAGATTTTCACAAATGTAAAACAATGCCTATTCTTCTCACTAATTTTTTTGTGTTGGAAAATACAGCTATTCTTCATAAAAAATGTTATTTATATTAACATGTAATGGGTTTATTATTGTTATTTTTAATGGATTAAAAATAAAAATTCTTAGTTCTAATTTTTAATGTGGTAAATATTGATACATTAACCCATATAGAAGTTGTTTGAGGTCCTCAATAATTTTCAAGATTATTAAGGGGTCAAGAGACCAAAGAGTTTGAAAACTACTGAATTGGAATATAGCTTAGCTGTTGTAATTAAGAGACATATAGAGAAAAAAGGGTGACAAAGTGGTTCAAACAATATGGAAATTTCTCTTTTTTTAAGCAGCAGTCCACAGATCAATGGAGAGGAAGCATGGGCAATGAGGTCTCAGATGCCTTCTGTCTTTTTGCTCCAATGTTATCCTATGGATAGAATTCAGGTTGTATATCATGTATCACATATTTATTAAAAATATTTTATAATGGTATTTCATGATGATTGGTTTCCTTCATAGCTTTTATAATTTAAGGATGACTGACTTCCTTGAGAATCCTTTGCATTTTGATGTATTTGAAACATCATGTTGTCAAGGTCTCAGGGGTTCCCTGGCATGCTGAGTCAGTCCATGATGCACAATGTCTATCTAAAAGTCTAAGGTCTCGGGTCCAAGAAGGGAAGAGAATAAAGGGCAGGAGGGCAAGAGCCATCTTGTCAAGGAAATGCACCCAGATTTCCTATTCACATGCCGGCATTGAAAACTTAGTCACAGGGCCACATCTAGCTGGGAAAGGAGTTCCAAGTTGGAAGGCCATGTGTCTCGCTGAAACTTGAGGATGAGTGGAGGTTAAATCACTATAGAAATAAAGGAATATTGAACGATGGGGTGAGGGACACTTCGTAGTCTCTTTTCAGGGTTCTGTAGGGCTTTATTTATTCTCTTTGACCATTCTTGCTTTGCCTCCCTGCTCCCTATCCGGTCTCTGGAGGCTGTTCTTCCTTCTCAGTAATGAGTAAATTTGTTCTCTGATCGTCCACCCCAACCACCCTCTTCTGAACAGTTACCCAAAACAGGACTCTGAAGTTGGTGTCACACCTGCCTGAACCAACAAGCGGGCATGTGAAAGTTAAAAGCTGGCAGGATGATCTCAAAGCATCTCCCATCCCCTGAGGTCAACATTTATTAAGTTATAAAATGAAAAAATAGTAACTTTACAATGGAGAATCCTGGTAGACAACACCTTAATCAAGTGACCAAGGCTAATATTGCTAGTAATAGACATACTGACAACACATATCCCGACATAAAACACCTCTGCGGTGTTCTTCCCCTCAAATTCTGAATTTGAATATTATCGAGGCAAAACATCCAGCTAATCCAAAGTGAGGGGCATTTACAATATGACTGACCAGTACTCTGCAACCATGTCAAGGTTATGAAAGACACAGACAGAGGAACTGTCACAGATTAGAGGAAACTAAGGAGAGATAAAAACTAAGTGCAATGAGGCATCCTGGATGGGATCCTGGAACAGGAAAGACGGTATTAATGGGAAAGCAGACAAAAGTCAAGTAAGGTCTGTAGCTTAATTAATAGCCTTGTAACAATGCTAATTTCCTGTTGTCATTAATGGTCCTATGGCTATGCGAGATGTTAAAATTAGGGGCAACTGGATAAAGGATATTTGGGAACTCTCTGTACTATTTTTGTAATTTATTTAGCAGTATAAATCTATTACAAAATAAAAAGTTAAAAAAAAAAAAAGTCTGGCAGGAACAAAGAGATGTCTTCCCTAGGTGTGGCATGCCAGGGATTTTACTACTGAGTGAGGGTCAAGGACTAGTGTATCTCCCTCCCATTCAAAGCAGAAAAAGCAGTTCCACCCACGTGGCTTCCAGTCTCTGGGGCAAAGCTCTGCTAAAGCTGGTGACCCAGGCAGAGTACAGTAGAGCATATTGTCTAGAAGTACAGGTTTGGCACCACGGAGTTCTCAGTTTCAGCTGGGCCCCTCCTCTTAACAACAGTGTGCCTTTCATAAAATATTTACCCTCTGTGAACCTCAATTTTCTTACCTTTAAAATGGGAGAATGTAGTACTTACAGGATTGTAGGGGTATATTTAAGGAGATAATGTCTCTGAAGCATAATTAATATTCAAAAAACCTATTATTATTGCATTATAAAGAAAAGTCTGGGAACCTGGCTGGTGTGGCTCAGTGGGTTGAGCTCAGGCCTGCGAACCAAAGGGTTGCTGGTTGGATTCCCAGTGAGGGCACAAGCCTGGGTTACAGGCCAGGTCTTCACTAGGGAGCGCACGAGAGGCAACCACAAGTTGATGTTTCTCTCTCTTTCTTCCCCTGTCTCTAAAAAATAAATAAATAAAATCTTAAAAAAAAAAAGTCTGGGAAGAATTGTATTACTACTTAAGCTAAAGCACAGCAGCCACATACGTATTTATAAAGTGCTTCAAACACACCACATACGCTCCCGGTTGTTACCATTAGTGATGTTAAGGTCACCGCAGCGATGTGGGCTTTAACTAAACTCACAGCACTGCTGGGGAATCTAATTTAATTGAAACGCACTCTAATTTGGGTTACTTTTTTTCTAATTTAATTCCTCATGCCTTATATTTTCACATAGTTGTTAGTGTATAAATTATTAATTTAGTCACTTTGTTTGATTATGTTTTTTTCTGGCATTGCTCATCAGTGCTAACATGTTTAAATATTGGTCTCAGTGGTTGCTAAAAGCAAAGTTATGTAGGAGGGTAACACCCCCCAAAACCCAAATCTAACAAAAATGCTGCTTTGTTTAAATTGTCTCATGATACGAAGCTGGACTTTGTGTCTGACCACTTCTGCCTAAATGTTTTAGTACTATTATCATTCAGTATCCTTGGGGAAACTACACTAGGGGAGTCTGGGCTCCCCCCGGAGGTTATCAAATTCCCTGGGCTTCCACAGCTCTTGCTCTGCCCATCTGGACCAGTGCTACCCATTGTGTGGTCTGCAAACTCTTACTGGTTGTGGAAGAAATTCAGAGCAAGCATTCAGAACCTCTGATAGCAATTTGATGGAGTTATTTTATGTTTGTCCAATAAAAGTAGAAAAGGGCCTTATATTTTGTGTTCTTTGCTTTTTCATTTTTCTTTCTTTTTTTTTTTTTTTTAGTAATTTATTGTGATTGTATTTGACAAAGGTGTCAGTCAGCTACAAATTAGAAAAAGAAAACACAAACTGGGCCCTTACCCGCAGATGGAGAAATACTGATCTAAATTACAAGGCGTATCTGGCAAAAGACTATCCCAGGTAATGTGTAATTGAAAGTAATCAATAAAAAGGAAGGCGTTTTTATCTATTATCTAGCTCTACATATTTCGTAAATACAACTTGAGCTAACATTTCTGCCTAGAAGCATCTATGTTTAGATTAGAGGCATTTGTCTATGCAGAATTTTCTGTGGCTTGTGAACCTGCCTAAGGGTTGGTGTACGTCGGGGTGGTTTTCTGGCCAGGAACTTCATCATAGCGTGTATGTAACCTGACAACATAATAACTATCACAGTTGTCTCCTGACTAGCCCCCTGTTTCCACCTTGGCATATAATTTATCCCCCCACTGTTGCCAGAATAACAACCTTAGTAAAATACAAAATTTCATCATGTTACCCTGGTGCTTAAAATCCTTCAGGGATTTTCCATTATTCACAAGATGAAGTTCAAAAGTTATGTCTCTAGCCCACTCATTTTAGAAGGATTATCCTTCCTTGTCCATCTCCTTGTCCCTACTGTATTCAAAGAGCCTCTCTGGTGTCATTTTTTTTATTACTTTTATTAACCTTTATTTTATACTTAATTTACTCCAGGCCGTAAGTTTTGTTTCTTTAGTTATTTTTTTTCCTGGAATATCATTTTCTTTTGTGCAACCTCCTCTCTGGTTTAGGAACAATCTGTTCTTTTTCAGTTGGGATCATCTCAGCGTGACAGGGAGAACTCCCGTATGGGTTAATCCGCCCATGAGCCCTGTAAATTCTGGGACACATCCTGGGGACTTTGTTCACCTGGATGTGCTCAATGATCAGAGAATCTACATCTAAACCCTTAAGTTCAGCAGTACTCTCTGCATTTTTAAGCACGTGCAGCAAAGACTCAGCACTCTTTTGGGGCCACTGACCTTGAGTCCAGCCCCACCCTTTGGTCTGGGCACACCTGCCAACTCCACCGTTGGAGATGGAGATGGAAAGGCACACATTGTTTCTCTAAAGTGACGTTCTTCAGATACTTGGTGGCTTTTAATATGCATACCCCTGATGGCCTGGGCAGTTTCACAAGTGTTTTTAAAGTGAACTCGAAGTTTTGAACCTCTTGATTAACATGATTTTATGGGGGGTTTTGGGTCAAGTGAATAGCAAACCATTTTCAGAGGTCACCTCAGCCCACTTACCGGAAGAGCTCAAGTGTTTTCTTATTTATGAAGCCTTTTTTAAACCTTCCTCCTGACACTCCACCCAGGTAGAATTGCCTCCTCTCTCTTTTATGATGCCTGCCAATTTCTGGAACTGCATCAAAACTCCTTTAGTGAGGTTTAGAAAGCAAATAAAGCTATTTGGTTCTCAAATTGAGAGTTAGATATTGAGAGATGCTGTTTGACGATACTTGCAGGGGGGGCACAGTGGATACTGAATTCCAATGAATTCTGGAAGACACTGGAGAGATGACAGGGACAGTTCCCTAACCCTGAACTCAGAAGAGTGGTGCAGGGAGAGTGGGTGGAAAAGTCTCACTTCTCAGCAGCAGCTCCCTGGCCTGGGGCATCGCTAAGGAAAGCAGTTACCTGAGTAACTAGATTATGATTTAGTTCATTAAACCAGGTGTTCAGCTGTTTACTGAGGGACATTCTTCACCTAATGGGTAAAGACTAGTATTTAGGTTTTATAATACTTTTTGATTAATTTACTTTAATGTGCTCTCTTTTCAGATACCTAGGTTTAGAAGTTGTGCACAGAGTTTCATGTCATTCAATTACATGCAATGTCATGGTTGTAAAGAGCTAAAGACCTATCTAGACTCTATTCTGCCACAGTTGATTGGGCATTTGGTTAAATGCAGTGTGTATATGGAAGGAGTAGCCTCCACTGTAGGCAATATTTGCATTTAACAAACAATTTCTTGTTCAAAATCCAATCAATGGATGCATTATTCCAATAACTTGATTTACTGGTGATGCCAGAATGTATTAAGTTAAAAATATGTTCAAGTTGAATTAGCTTTCTTTTGCCAGTCAGATTGCAGAGTTTGCCAACTTGGATATTAGTTGGATATTAGCGACCATGGCTGAATTCCTTAATTTTTCTTTTTAAATGAAGAATTCTGAGAGCCATTGAGGAGAAGTGACTTGTCTAAAGTCACACAGCTATTTAATGGCCAAGCTCAACCCACAACCCAGGTAATAACCATATTTCCTAAAGAAGCATCAGGACATTTGGCTTGACAAAGTAAATTTTCTGACTTGCACATTTTTTAACAAGAAAATGTTTCAGAGGTATCATATTTTTTAACACATTAAATAAAACCTTCACTGATGCAAAGGAAATGAGATTGAGTTTGTCTAGTTTATTTGGTTCCCACAAACTCAAATAGCATGGAAAGAAGATGTCCATGTATGACCTCACACTGGTGTCTACTTGTCTGATCAGTCTTTGGTGTGACTCCCTGGTTCGGCTCAGCTGCCTCTACCAGCAGCTGTTCTTTGCCAGCACCCCAGTCTGGCATGGAATAAACTTTGCTGCTAAATGACTTTGTGTTTGAATGTTTGCCGTTGCATAGAGGATGGACAGTTTTGACACAAAGGATGGAAAGATGTGAACCAGTAGCAAGCAGGGAAGTTGCCCCCAAATGTTAATGTGCTCCAGCTCTGGCTGGGTGGATCGTTTGGTTGGAGTGTCATCCTGTACCCCAAAAGGTCAAGGGTTAGACTCCCAGTCAGGGCACATACCTTGGTTGCAGGTTTGATCCCCAGTCAGGTATTGGGGCATGGAGGAAGGTAACTGATTGATGTTTTTCTCTCATCTCTCTCTCTGTCTCTCAATTTCTCTCTGTCTCTGTCTCTCTCTCTCTTCTCTCTCCCCACTTTCCTCTCTCTCCAAAATCAATGAACATATCCTTGGGTGAGGATTAAACAAACAAACAAAAAAGTTAATGTGCCCTCTTTCCATTGCATGGAATCATTACTGAAAAGTGGCCGTTCAGCCACGAACTACATTTCCTGGTCCTAATCCCCCCACCCCATCTCTTACTTTACATCTAGATGTGACCACCTGACTAGTCTTCACCAGTGGGATGGGAATGGGAGTGATTTCTTCTTTTCGATCCAAGGCTTTCTGCTCTCTTTCCTTTCTCCTAACTGGGTACCCCAGAGGGTGGAAAAGTCAAGAATGAAGGACCCCAGGTCACCTGAAGCACCACGAAGAGGCGATCTGCCTGCTGATTAGGAAAAACTCCCTCAGAGTCTTAAATAAACAACAAATAAACCTCAGATGTGTTTGAGTCTTTACACATTTTGGGCTTGTTAAAGCAGCCACCCCCCCCCCCCCCCAGATAATAGAAAGCCTCTTGTTCTAAAAAGTTTTGTTTTTACATTGAATGTAGACTTTCACCTAAAAATTCATTTTAAGTATTTTTAGAAAATATTTAATGTAATTGAGCACTCTAAGTGTTCAGAGAGGTCTCAATTTTCCCCAAGAGCTTAATAAAGCAAAATGGATTGAGACACTTGATGAAGCATCAAATAAACAAATTACTTGTCTAAATTTTGCTGATATCATGCTGTTCACTTCCAAATAAATTAGCTTTTAATTTTAATATCAATGTATAGAGGCAAAGAATGTTGTTCTTTGGACATAGATTAATTTTTATATTTTATGCTCATTTTACATGTTCTTCACCTCTTTCCAAAAGTTTTCAATGACATAAAAAGTGACTTAGCAAGAAGGTTAATATATTTTTTAAAAGCAGGATATAGAAAAAAGGACAAGGAAAAAGTGCTAACTGTACTTGTTCACATAGTTGCTGTGGTTGAGTTTCAGCCCTCAGTCTAAACTTCTTGTCAGGCTGGGTAAGAGGGAGGCATGATCAATTATGGCTCAGCCATCAGAAGAGACAATGTGCACTCACCTCTCAGGGGAGGCAGAGCTTTTTGTCTGGTACCAGCATCTCAAAGAAAGGGTCCTCAATGTTTTCATCTCAAGGGAGGGGGACCTACCAGGAGTGAAATTAAAACAGAATTTCTTAAACTCTCTTAGTTTTGTGAAATGAATTTTTGATGATATTGAAGAGGAAAGATGAGGTTAACTAACTACTGAAAATCTTTTGTTTATTTTAATGTCTCATATCTTAACCCTTGCGAACTTAGTATAGCATGCAAAAGGCAATCATCGATATGTTCAATTATTAAAATGTCTTTGGCTCAGGATAGGTAAACTCTAGACCAAATTGCTGGTTTGATTCTAAAAGCATTTTGAACAAATTATGTCATTAGTCAAGGTGAATTGATATTTGAAGGTGGCTGTTTTGACTTCCTTGGGGGAGGACTTGGTTATCTCGATGTATGACCTTGCAGTTTTCACAACCAAGGGTTCTTAGGTTAGGGTTTCTAAAGAGGTACCCTCCCCCACATATGGAAGCACAAAGCATCCTAATTAGACATTTTCAGGTATAGGTCTTTCTCAGCTTTGATTTAATGTGCTCAAAGAATATTGTAGCTGGAGTTTGTCTTATTAGTCACCCTTTTTTAGATGAGAAGATTGAAGTCCAAACTGGGTTGATGATCAGCCAGTGGTCCCACCGATAGTGAAATGAGAACTGAAATCAAAGAACCCTAATATGATTCTTAGCTTGTTAAGTACTAGTTTAATGCCATTCTAAATGTAATAAGGCTTTATCAATCATCATTGATAGAAAGGACCACCCCAAAATATTTTTAACCTCCTTAGAATTTTTGCTTATTTCTATATTATCTTAAACCTTAGCTGTTTCCATCAAATATAGGTAAGCAATACAAAAAAGAACAACATGAAGTAAAATTTAAAAATTGAAATATTAATCTCCAGTAGAATGATGCTATGTTCAGATGGCTAATACAGTGTATTCTTTCTACTCTCTGAAGATTTCAAAGCACTTAAAACTCATTGAGCTGGGTGCTGAATCAGAGATTGGATGTTATAACATTATTCTTATTATTTATTTAATACTATCAACCGAGTTGGTTCTCAGTGGGAATTGATAGCTCTAAAAGGCTAAAATCTTTTCTTCATGTTATAAAAGGACAAGTACCATTTAGCCAATATTTATTTTCCAAGGATAATCAATAATAATGCAAAAAAAGTAGCAAGTTACTCATAAAAATATTCCCAAATGAATAAACTAATCAAATACTTTTTAAAAGTCTTTGTAAGTTTATAATGGTTTGACTTGGCATGTGCTACCTTATAAGAATAAAAGAATTTGTGATATTTTATTCGTAAAAGAAGAAAAAATAGAAACCACTTATTCTTTCTTACCAATTAACATTTAGAATTTTTACCTCTTAAAAGCTACCCATTGTATTGCAAATTCTTTCTTGCCTTTAAAATATAGGAATACTCTAACTGAATGGTGACTTTATGTTTATCATTGCTTTTTGAAGTATTTTACTGTATTATTTTTATGCAGTTTATGTAGTTGCTTTTGGCTTCTCAAAATATTGAAATCAATATGAGTTTTTCTTTTTATATTAAAAAGTGGTTACCTGTTTTCTTGGATTTTGTTTTTCCTGATAGAAAATTTGCCAGAATTTGGCTAATTTAATTAAAAACATTAATCTATTGGAATATAAGAGTAATAACTGGATTGTCTATTTGGCCCTGGCGACCTTTCAGTATGAGTGACTGTTAATCAGAGACCTGCGTATGCAGTCTAAGAATTGTTCATATTCAAAATAAAACTTTCAACTATTTCTAAAATGACCCAGGTAAATGACAGCCATGCAGTTTTGAGAAATGGTAGATTACATTGACAAAAGCTACTGTGAGGTTTTTAGGTATGTAACACAGACTCATGTTCACATATGTTTTTGATCACTTGCCTTCAGTGTGAACATATGATCATTTTGGATATGCTGCCTAAAGTTCTAGCCTAAAAGCAGAACTCTAGTAGGATTATTTAAGCGGATGCAGATCCCTGGGCAGGAGAATGCAGACTCATTTCCTTATTATGCAAATTACAGAGGCTGTGCTAAGGGCGAGAGGGGTTAATGACTAGTAAGTGATGATAACAGGTTCCAGCTCTTCCACGTTTAGTCACTAAATGAGGGACAAAGGGAAAAGGCTGAGGGGTCATCAAAGAAATAACTTTGAATTTATGATTTGGGCTTATTTCACAAGTAGTATTTTTAAGACAAGAATAAACAAATGAAAATAAGAATCACCCCACATTGCTTCATTTAGAGATAACACTATTAACATTTTGCTCTATCTAACATTTTCACACTAGTAACATGTGCTCTATGCAATATAGTTTAACATTTTTTCTTTCAAAAATTGTATCCTTTTTATGCCATTTTAAACATTATTCATTTAACCTCATGAATTTCCTCCATGTCCATAAATATACTTCTGAAACATTAATGGCATCATATTCCATTGTTCAAAACTCTACCATAATTTATTTAACAATCCTTCAGTTTTTGGACATTTAAGTTGTTTCAGATTTTTTTTAATGTGATAAAAAGTCCTGCGATGAGCATCTCTATACATAAATTTTTGTACTATTAGTTCTTAAGATGAATTATAGAAGTAAAGCTGTTATGCAAAGGGGCATACAACTCCTTAAGATTTCTGTTAAATATTGAAATCTTCACAGAATTTGTACCAATTTATACACCTGTGAACATACAGAATTCCTTTTCCCTCCAAATCGTAAAAACTATATATGTTTTTTCAGTCTTTGCAATGTGAGAGTACAGATTTCATTTTTTAAGTATATTTTATTGATTATGTTATTACAGTTGTCCCATTTTATTTCTCCTCTTTATTCCCCTCCGCCCTGCACAGCCCCTCCCACTAGCATTCCCCTGCCTTAGTTCATGTCCATGGGCTGTACATGTAAGTTCTTTGGCTTCTCCATTTCCTATACTATTCTTATCCTCCCCCTGTCTATTTTGTACCTTCCATTTATTCCCTGTACCTTTTCCCCTATTCTCACTCCTCCCCCTTTCTGCTGATAACCCACCATGTGATCTCCATTTCTGTGATTCTGTTCCTGTTCTACTTGTTTGCTTAGTTTGGTTTTGGTTTTGGTTTTAGGTTCAGTTGTTGATTGTTGTGAGTTTGTTGTCATTTTATTGTTCATAGTTGTGATCTTTTTCTTAGATAAGTCCCTTTAACATTTTATACAATAATGGCTTGGTGACAATGAACTACTGTAATGTGACTTTATCTGGGAAGCACTTTATCTGCCCTTCCATTCTAAATGATAGGTTGGCTGGATAGAGTAATCTTAGATGTAGGTCCTTGCCTTTCTTGACTTGAAATACTTCTTTCCAGCCCTTTCTTGCCTATAAAGTTTCTTCTGAGAAATCAGCTGGTAGTCCTATGGGAACTCTTTTGTAGGCAACTGTCTCCTTTTCTCTTGTTGCTTTGAAGATTCTCGCCTAAAACCTGTGGGTGTTGCGGTGGCATAAGAAACTCCCAGCCTCACAGGAGAGTTCATTGGAGAGATCCATAGGGTCCTAAAAATGCACATAAACCCACCCATCTGGTAATTAGCACCAGAAAGGCTTGATTTGCTTGTGGGTAGAGGAGGAAGTGACTAAAAGCTGGTGAGAGCTGAGCAAGTGGCACTGTTCCCTCAGATCCCTCCTCCATATACAGCACCACAACATAGAGAAGTGGGTTGCCCTGCCCTGGTGAACACCTAAGGCTCCACCCCTTGCAATGTAACAGCTGCATGGTGACAAAGAAATATGGCCCAAATGAAAGAACAGATCAAAGCTCCAGAAAAAGAAGGAAGTGACAAAAAGATAGCCAATTTATCAGATGCAGAGTTCAAAACACTGGTAATCAGGATGCTCACAGAAATGGCTGGGTATGGTCACAAAATAGAGGAAAAAGTACAGGCTATGTAAAGTGAAATAAAGAAAAATATACAGGGAGCCAACAGTGACAGGAAGGAAACCAGGACTCAGATCAATGCTTTGGAGCAGAAGGAAGAATAAACATTCAACCAGGACAGAATGAAGAAACAAGAATTTAGAAAAATGAGGGCAGACTTAGGAACCTCTGGGACAACTTTAAATGTTCCAACATCTGAATCACAGAGGTGCCAGAAGGAGAAGAGGAAGAGCAAGAAGTTGAAAACTTATTTGAAAAAATAATGAAGGAGAATTTCCCCAAACTGGCAAAGGAAATAGACTTCCAGGAAGTCCAGGAAGCTCAGAGATTCCCAAGGAAGTTGGACCCAAGGAAGCACACACCAAGGCACATCATAATTATATTACCCAAGACTGAAGATAAGGAGAGAATCTTAAAAGCATATTTCATTTTTAATAGTTAGTCTTAGATTATAAAGACTGAAGAAGTTGAATATTTTCTTCATGTTTATTGACATTTTCTATTCTTTTTAGTTGCCTATTTATGTCAATTTCTTATTCTGTTAATGCATTTACTTTTTTCTCAGTGATTTTAAAGCACTCTCTGATATTGAGATCTTCATTTGTCATTTATGTTGCCATTATTTTTTCTAAGTTTTCCATTTGACTTTTAACTTTGCTGATGGTGATTTTGATATGCAGACATTTTTACTTCTAATGTAGTGATACCTTGTTATGCCTCTCAGTCTTTTTGGGAGATTAGGCCTTCTACTTTTGATGTCATGCTTAGAAAGCTCTAACCCATCCTAAAATTTAAAAATACTTGCCTGTAATTCATTTAATGCTTTTAATTTAATCTTTAAGTTATTATGAAATATTGCACATATAACAACTGGTATGAAGAATAATTTAAGAGAGGCAGTATATGTATTAGTTTAGAGCACAGACTTCTGAGCCTGATTTCCCGGATCCAGTTTTAAAATAAGTCCACAAGTTCTTGGACTTGCTCAAAATTAGGTAGAGCCTAATTTCTCTCCCCTCGAGTATGGGCTGAACTCAGTGATTTCCTTTTAATTAGTACATATTGTAGAAATGATGGATTGTGCCTTTTTACACTAAGTCACTAAAGACATTGGGGGCATCTCTATCAATCTATTTCTTTATATCTCTATTTATCTCTACCTCTATCTCTATCTCTCTATCTCTAACTCTATCATCTCCCTCTCTTCCCCTCTCTGGGGAAGGTTAATTACCATGCCCTGAGTATATTCAATCAACTCCACAGAGAAGTCCATGTGACAAGGAACTGAGGCCTTTACCAGCAGCCATTGAGGAGCCCAATGGAGGCTTCAAGCCAACAACTGCATGATTAGGCTAGAAGTGGATCCTTCAGTCCCATAAAGCCTTCAGATGACTGCAGCCCCAGGTAATATATTGGTTCCAATATTGTTACAGAACAGATGGGGGGGGGTAAGATATACTATTACCAAAAAGGACCCCGCTTTTGCTCCAGGGGTTCTCCTTCATACTAGGTTCGCTTTCCTGCTGCCAGAGGAAAGATGTCTCTCAACCCCAGAGATTGGTGAAAAGGAAAGGAATTATTATTTATTTAAAAGTTATACAGACTAAATTTCTTTAGAATATCCACAAATGCACACAGTCCTTCCTTCTCCCTCTGTGCAGTCTGGGGTACTGTATCTCAGGAAAGAAGTAGAAGTCTGTGATTCAGGCTCCTGGCACCATCCACATGGCAAAAGGGAGCACTTCTTGCAAAGCCACGTAGTCCCCAAAATCACTTGGTCCCTTGAAAGACGCAGGATCTCAAAAAGACCCGCTGCATGGCTGCCACGCTTGGGTTTAAATCCCAGCACCAATCTTCCTCTGCAGCCCTGTTTCCGGCTTCCCCCACAATTGGCCACAGCTGCTGGTATTTTGGGTAGGTGTGGTACTGTGGTGTGGAGCCAATTATCTCCAAGCTCTTCTGGACCCTGTTACAAACCCCTACTTGGGGCCCCCTTCTTGGCTGCACCCTGTTACAATATCACGAGAGACCCTGAGGCAGAGCCACCCAGCTAAACTGCTCCTGGATTTCTGATTCTCAGAATCTGTATGAGATAATAAACATTTGTTGTTATAAGACTGCTAAATTTTAGGATAATTTGGTATGTCACAATAGATGACTAATACGGTGGGCATAAATCTTCAAGTTGTGTGATTTTGTACCTTAGTTTCCTTATTTTAAAATGAAGAAAATAATAGAACTCTCTTTGTAAGATTATTTTGTGAAGCTTATGTAAATGAACATATGTGTAATGAGCTAAAAGTTTGCTGTTATATAACAAATATCTGTGTATCCCCACTCAGCTTAAGGGAAGATGCTACTGATAGAATTAAAGATCTATTTACGTTCCTCCTCAAATGTACAATGTATATATATATTTAACTATTTAAACACATGGAACTTATTTTGGCAATGAAATAAGTTAAAGATCCAGTATAATTTTTTCCAAATGGATAACAAATTTTCTCAGCATAATTTGATTAGTCATCTATCCTTTTTCCCACTGATTTAAAGATCACCATTTTAATGTACTAAATGCTTATATATTTACATTTTTAAGATTTCTATTTTCTTCTGTTGAATAATGTCCATTCTGCCATCAGTTACATGCCATTTTAATTATTACAGCTTCATGGTATATTGTGATGCCAGCAGTGCAAGTTCCCCTTAATTATGGGGATAGGCAGACTCTGAGATGACCTCCTATGAACCCTGCCCCCTGGTGTTTGTGCCCTTGAGCATGTGTATCCTTCTCTTAAGTGCAGGCTGGGTCAAATGACTCTCTAGTGCATAAAATGTGGTAAAAATATGGCATGTCACTTCCGATACTAGGTTACAAGAAGACTGTGGCTTCCATCTTGGATAAGCATTACTTTTTTTTTCCTCACTTGCTTTGAAGCCAGCTGCCTTATTGTGAGCTGCCTTATGGTGAGGGTCATGTACCCAAGGTGTGAGGGAGGTCTCCTGACAACAGCCAGTGAGGAACTGAGGCCCTCAGTCCAACAATTCTGAGGAACTGAGTCCTGCCAAGGACCACATATGTGAGTGTGGAAGCAGATCCTACTCCAGCTGAACATTTAGTTGGGACCATAGACCCAGCTGATACCTTGACTTTAGCTTTGTGAGAGAACTAGAACCAGAAGCACCTGCCAAATCAAGCTTGGATTCCTGATTCAAAGGAGCTGAAATTAAAAAAAAAAAAAAGTTTGTTGTTTTATGGTGCTTAATTTTGGGATAATTTTTTGTGCAGCAATATACCACTAACATGGTTATTCTTTTCAAATTTTTTTGGCACTCTTCCTCATTTATCCTTTCACAAGACCACTATTTGGTCTTACTCCAACAATTTCTTGAGGCTTTTCATTGGTGTTACATATATATCTAAATCTTCTCGGGGCCAACTGATACCTCATGTAAGGAATTTTCCAACAAAAGAACATGTACTCTACTCAAATTACACTACTTCTTTCAGGTGCCCCACAAATTTAGAGTTTTCTGTATATATATTTTTTATTTAGTTTATTACTAGCTATTTTATACTTTTCATTGGTATTCAAATGAGAATAATTTCTATTTGGTTATTGCTTACTTGATTATTGTTTATGTATAGGAAATCAGTGGATTTCTCTATGTATATCCAATAATCTACCACTTAATTAAATTCTATTACTAGTTTGAATTGTTTTACATTTTGCCTTGGGTTTTTGTATACACACCATGATCCACTACTCTTCTTAAATGAACTTAGTGATACTGAGTAGAGAAGCAAAAAGTGTGTGTGTGTGTGTGCGCGCATGCACACACATGTACCATGTGCATGATGACTGCCAGGACACCAAGAATTTAGAAAGAAAGAAAAACTGAATAACTATGTTTTATTCACTTCCCTCTGCATCAGTCAGTATGGCTGTTAGGGTACAGAAGAATATTGAATGAATGAGTGAATGATTTGCCCTCCTTCTGGTTTGCTTTCCTCAGCCCCGTCTTAATGCCCTTTCCTGAGCCAGCTCATCGTGAGGTTCCACCATGTTCCGAGCTGAATCCTTGTTGGATAATGACATCTGTTAAGTCATCGGCACTCCACCAACATGATCTAAATGAGGGCATTACTTATGCGCAAAGACCCAGTGATTTATTGGGGGAGACAATAGGAGTACGCATGCCATCATTAAATAATAGATTTATGCTTGATAATGTGATACTTCCCTGGACCCACAAGGGGTTGGTATAAACGAAGCAAATGTACCATCCATTTGAACAGTGCTCATGCAGAACATGCTGGGCTACACTGAACCAGGGAGTGTGTATGTATGTAACAAGGCGGTGTTTGAGAGGGGGTCAGGATCCTATGTGAAGGAGTATATTGGGTGTCCAGTCCAAAGGGCAAAGAGAGGTGCAAAGCCAGGCAGTGAATCTGAAAACTGGATGGGCACAAAGTCTCACGAAGAACACAGTGGCACAAATTTCTTAGAATCAAAGTAGCAGTAACAGAAATTCACCATCTATCTAGTTCCTGGTGCATGATGGGGGATGGAAGTGGCTGTGGAACACTTGTAGGAACCTCACAGGGTTGAGCTGAACTGATTGCAAGTGCACATGTTACTCAAAATAGAGAAACAAAAACCAGGGATTTTATAAGCTAAGGTAAGGATTTTATTCAAGGTTCAAGGAAAGCTTTTATTCAAAGTGCAAGGAGAACCAATGGAGGGCTTTCAACTTAGGAGTGATAGGACCTGAAACACATTTTTAACAAAGTCCTTCTGTTCAACTGAGTTGAAATGGGGGACGAAAATGGGATTTGAAGGATTTAGTAGGAGCTAGAGAGAGGTAGTTCTGAGCTGGAACAGACCGATGGTGGAGATGGAATGTGATATCCATTGAGGCTCATTTGGAGATAAATAGACAAGAAACATTCTTCAGCCAAGACTTTGAGGTCTCATACCCTGGCTCAACCAGATTTCTTTGTCATTCTGGTGAGGATCGAAGAACTCAAACCGGAGGTGAGGACACTCCATCAATCTGGCTGCATGGGCCAGCTGAATGGAATTTTGTGGCTACGTTAAATGTCGTTCTAGCATTGGGTAGGTAATTACGTCTCTTTGAAGGGCTAACAATTTTTTAAAAAGTCTTTAAGGTGTACTTTATTTATTGTACTATGAAATAAGTTTATTGCAATAAAAATAATGATTTCTGATATTACCAACTTGACCCTATGCAAAAACTTAAGGTGAGCTTTACACAATTCATTTTACAGGCTTAAGAAACATTATAGGAGAATGTCTTTTAAATAAATGCATAACCATGCTTAGAAATTTAGAAGTTTTATGGCCTATTTTTTAATATTTTTCATCTTAATTTTTTCCTTTTAATTCTAATATATTCTGTAAAAAACTATTACTGCTTTCCTGCCGGTAGTTTAGCCTATTATAAATTTGGTTAAATTAATATGAAGTTAATGGCTATATTTTAGAGCAACCTCTTGAAATGTAATAGCTTTATTGGAACAAAACTATTTTTTGCCAAAATTATGTGGAACTAATGAAAAATTAATTGCTTTATAAAATGCTGGCTTTTATCTAAAACTAATAATTCCTGTACATCTCTTAATCCTCCCACAAACAGTTGGCAGGAAATAAAATCTAAGTTTACTCATTCAATTCCCTAAGATCCTCAGAGTCATTTTTATTTTTGTATGATCCAACCTTTTAACTTTCTCACAACTTTAATCTTAAAAAAACCAGCGTTCCAATTAAATTCAGGCATATCACCCCCTTAAAAGGGAGTTAGGAATACCAAGTCTAACTCAGATTTAAGACCTGTGAACTAATACTTTTACTTTCTTTACAGCTCACATTGGTATTTTTATATGTCTCCCTCTAAAATGTAGTGATTTTTATTTTTTAAGTTCATGCCTGGGACTATGCCTTTTCTCTATTCTTTACTGTGTTTCAATCATAAATAAAGCATGCAACAAAATAAATTACTTAATCCTGTGTTTTATTTGAAAACATATTAAAGTCTGGATACAAAAGAAAAAATCACTTTATGCCTCTGAATTGCCCACACTTTTATGATTTTGTGTTGCATTCGAATACTATCAAGGTTCCTATCAATAACAATTGTGCACAAGAGCCACATTTGGAGATTTTTAAAGTTTTTGTTACTTTTTTGATTAGGATATGTTCAGATTAAAAAAACCCAAATTGTCCTTTGTCATCAGCATTCGCTGTTTTAATGATAATTCATTCTAGTGTACAACTATTTAGCAGGAAGATTATTAATCCCCAGCTACTTTTAAAAATGAGACTTCATGTGATTATTTTATCCCTTGTTTTATGCTTAGCAGTCGTTCCTGTCTTGATTTAGTGAGAGGCTTTCTTAACACTCCGAAAGAGAACAACAAAACATTACCCAACCGAATTTCTTTATTAAGCTCTTTTAGCATGAAAGGGAAATAGTCCAAATTTCAAAGCAGGTTTGGAGAATGCGATTCGTGTGTTATCGAGAAGCATTCTCTTCTGCAGACTTCTCCCCTCAAAAATGTTTTTTTTTTTTTTTTTTTTTTTTTTTTTTTATACAGAGAATGGACCCTCGTTTCTTAGGTTAATTGCTGGAATATAATGAGGTTTGGTTGCATTTTTAGTAATTTCCGGATTCTATTCCAGGACATTTGGGATAGAGCCCAAGAGCTTAGCATGTTTTCCTTTTTTCATGGTAAAATTGTGCAAATATGCATTAGAGTGTGAAAACAAACAGTCTAATACATTTTTGCAAAGCTCTTTATGTTTACTGTTTATTGCAGATACCAGATCCTAATTAAAATGCGCTAACAAAAGCCAAGATACAAAGAACAAAGATATAACGAAACTTCATCTTTATAAAATATTTGTGATTAATCCTGGAGGATGTGTGGCCTCACAGCATTGCCCTGGAATTCCAAAGGGCTTCTTAAACCTCACTCGAAAGGTGATAAAATTCAGCTTGCCTGGTAGTTCCAGAAAAACAAAGCATGCTGTGGTTATTTTGGGGTGCTGTATACTTCTTCGAGAGGTTCTCATAATTCTTTGATTCAAGACCTTGGGTTTTTTTTCACTATATATTCGAAATGAATAGCAACCAATTACAAAGAAGTAATAGAAAGAAGAGGCATTAAAAGCATATTTTGGGCTAAAGATGAATTTAGACCTTTTTTTTTTTCAGTTGACATTTTCTATGTGTGTGAGAGAAATTACTTGTTATTTGTGCAGGTAGGAAAATTAAAAAGGTGAATAGAAATATAGAAGATGGACAAAAAGGGATTTGGAGTGACAACAACAAGAATTTTCTAGCTTTGTGACCTTAGATCAGTGATTTAACTTCCTGGAGTCTCAGTTTCTTTATCTCTAATAGGAGATTATCAATAGTAACCATATGAAGTTGTGAGGATTAAAAAGATTAGCCAGGTAACACACTCATCTTGTTAGAAGCAAATACGCTTATTTTTTCAAAAGGATGTGAGTACCACAACCAGTGCAGTGAGATTAGAGGAGAGAGAAATGGAGAATCCAACGGGGGAGTAACCTGAAACACCCTTTCACTCCAATTTTATTTTGTCTGCATTTAAAATTTTTCCTTGAACAGCTTCTCTTTTTGCTTTATTATTAATTTTATTATATAAGGGCAGATTGCAGGAGAAGGGTACTGTCTATTTTTAAAGATGGAGAAATCTTGTAAAAATCCTTTATGTACTGCAATAGTCCTTTTAGTGTGGTCCTTGACCAAATAAATAAGCATCAATTGAGAACTTGTTAAAAATGGAAATTATTGGGCCTTACCCTTCAGATCTACTGATTCTGGTGATGGGATCCTTAATCTGTATTAAATAATTTCTGTAGATGATTGTAATGCAATTTTTTTGTCTTTCTCTGTAACAGCAGCATTGATAATGCTCATATCCCAATACTCACAGAGGTCTTCTTTGTACATAAGGAAGAGATCTTGAGAGATAGTATGTGATAGTAATTAAGAACACAAGATGTAGAATCAGACTGTCTTGATTTGTAGCTTAGCTCATTTACTTATTAGTTCTGTGTCCTTGGGAAAGATTCTTAACCTCCCTTGCCTTAGTTTCCTCTGCTGTAGAATGGAGATGGTAATAGTATCTGACTCACAGGAATTGGTGAAAATGTAATACATTTAAGTGGGCACCAGACAAACAGAAAGCTTAAAGAAACATAAACTATTATTTTATTGTCTAGTAAATAAAGAAGACATTGCAAAATGTAGAGAATCGCAAACCAGCGGTCTGGGAGGTGTTGAATCTCAAGTTATGGCATATACAGTGGTACCTTGGTACTCATCCTTAATTTGTTCCAGAACTCGTGACGAGTGCCAAAACTGATGTGTACTAAGAGATGAAGCATTTTCACCTGTGAGGTGGCATCGTGACTCATAGAAGTTCTAGCAAGTGCTGAGTGCTGAAATGTTTTTTTTCTCATCAAAATACAATGAGTACAGGGGTTTGATGAGTTCCGAAGGCAACAAGCACCGAGGTATGATTGTATTCTTTATTCATTCATTCATCAAATGATTCATTTCATCAAAGATTTGTCAGCTTAGTATAAGCCAGGCATTATGAAAGGTATTGAAGATATGGTAAAGAATAAGAAAGACTTGATTTGTTCCTGTATGATGCTTAAAAGGCAAGAGAGGCATTAAAAAGTAATTTTATAATTATTTAATTAACTACAATTGTATTGAGTGCTATGAAGGAAGAGTCCAGCATGCTGTGAGAGTGTTTAACTGGTAAACCTAACTCAGCATGTAGTGGGTAGTAGTGGAGGGTCAGCGAAACATTGCTCAGAGAATCTGATGATGAGCCCTGAAGGATTCATGGGAGTTTGCTAGGCAAAGAAGGGTGGGAAGGCAATTATCCCAAGGAGAGAGAACAGCATGTGTAAAGGCCCTGAGGTAGGCAGGAGGTTGGTGCTTTGGAAGAGCTAAAAGAAAGATTGTGTGACTGGGATATAGGAGTAAGACAAGACTAAATTATCCTGGTGGTGATAAATAACCATTGAGGGGTTTAAGCAAGGAAGGGACATTTGTTTTCAGAAAGACCCCTCTGTGGATTAGAGGGGGCCAGAGATAAGAGGAAAGTGGTAGCTGTGTCTGTAGTCTGGGAGGTAGAGAGGCTAGTAGAACTGAGAAACTGTAGATTTGGCAAAATATGGAGTAGGAGGTAGAGGGAGGTGTCGAGAATGTGTCCCCTGAGACCACTGACATTAAATTTGTTCAGTCAGAAACAACTAGAAGGAGCAAGTTTGGCAGAAGATCATCAGTCCTTTGAGAATGAGGGACATGTGGAACATCAAAGAAAGTAACATAAAGTAGACAGTTGGTTGTGTGAATCTGGACATCACAGAAGTAGAGACCTCTCCAGCAGAGGGAGTGATTGGCATGTACAGAATAACCGACTCAATGGGAATGGGGAAGGTTATAAGGATACCCAGGCAGACTTTAGACAAGAAGTTTGAGGATTGAACGCAACAAAACACTGGCAGTTACAAGTGAAATAGAAGGGGCCAAGGCCTTAAAGGAGGAATGGCCAGCTAGGCAGAAGACAGGGCCCAGACGGCTCAGAAGCTAACGGAAGAGAGGGCTTCACAATGGAGGAGGGAGTTCAACTGGGCCAAGTATGATGGGAACTGAAAAGCGTCCATGGAATTAAGCTAAAGAAAGGTCCTTGGCAACCTTAGTGAGAACACTTTTTGAGGAAAAGTGCCTTGTGAAATGAATGGGAAATGAGGAAATAGAAATCATAAAGTTAGACAAACTTGGCTGAGCAGGAGCAAACAAAAATAAGATGGTAATTTCAGGGTGACATGGAGTCTAAGGAGGATAGTTATTTATAGGACAGAGTGTCGAATGTGTTTTAAGAATGGCAGAGAGATGTGAAGAGTGTGTTGATAGGGGGGGTTGTGAGGAAGCAGGAGAGAGAAAACCCCGGTGTAAATGGAGGGTCTGGCTTTAGACACTAGCCGTAGAAAGTACTGACAGTCCCTTGTTGAACAGGAGGTCAGGAGGATGGGATGTGTACATATTCTGGTGGATTTGTAGGTTTGGTGGTGGGAAGTTGAGAGGTTTCTGTTTGGTGGCTTCTATTTTCTCTGTGAGGAGTAGGCAAGGCCATCTGTTCAGCGTGATAGAGGAGCTGTGAAGGTTAGAGATTTGGGGAAAGTGAAGACAGAAATAGTCATTGAGAGTGGAAAAGGGAGGCAAAAATGTAGCATGGTTATTGTGAGAATCCAGATAAGAATGGTGACTGTGGTTTGTAATGGCATGTACGTTTGCAAGCTTCTGTTGTCCCAAGGTGGGTAGGTCAGTGGGGACACACACACAAACGGTTATTTATAACACAGCGTAAGAAGTGAAGTATTTCTATGAACTATGGGAGTTCATAGAAGGGAGGCTTCTAACTTGGGACTTAAAGATAAGTAAGGGTTAGCCAGGCGAAGAGATGGAGGGAGAGTGTATCAGCAGGGAGGGGGAATGTGGGAAGCCACAAGGTGTGGGAAGCATGGCTCCTGTGGAGAGCTGAAGGAAGAGCAGAACAGAGCAGAGTGTGTGAGGCTGTGGGGGATCCAGGTGGCGGGGGAGTGGTTAGGAGAGCAGTTGGACAGGAGGCAGGTGGGTAGCTCAAGCATGTCTACGCTGGTGGTTCACCAGCAGGGACCAGCAGCATGACCTAGTCAGAAATGCAAACCCTTGGCCCCAACCCCAGATGTAGCCTACCAGAATTCTGGGAGTGGGCCCAGTGGTCTGTGTTTTACCAAGTCCTCCAAGTGAGGCTGATGGATGCTAAAGCTTGAGAACCAGGGTTCTTAAGCAATTGGGGAGAAATTGATGAAAGTGCCCTTTTTTTTTGCAGGAGGATGGCATGAGCCAGAGGCAAGCTTCTGAAGATCTCTGGCCACAGTGTGAAAAATGGAGGATCCAGTTTGTGGATCCCAGCCAGGGGCTTCTGCAGAGCTAATTTGTCAGGTGGGTTACTGATCCTGGGGCAGGTAGGGTTTTCCAGCCATTATCTGGTGACCAGAACCAACTTCAAAGCCTGCTGATGAGCATGCCTCTCAAGCAGCTCTCTGCTGCCCCCTTCTGTCCACAGGTCACACTCAGGGCTCCCAGGACCATGGTTCCCAGACTCACACCTTGTAGACTTATCACAAATACAGATGACTGACTCCTCTGTACCCTCTCCTTTGTCAAACCAGGGGAATGGGAGGAGTACTTGGGTAATGTCAACGTATTAAATAAACTTGACACTGTCATTTGACAGTTTTTGAATGGGTGGTTCTAGAGAGCCCAGGAAAGAATAGCCCAATCAAGTAGTGACCTTGAGATATCTTTGGGACGAGATTTGTTAATTTTGAGACAGAGCTATACCTATATCCCATTGCATTTCCAGAAAACATGTGTCTGGGGAAAAATGTATTTGAATGCCTTTTCCAAGACTAGTAAGGATGTAACATCAGAAGACCTAGTATGGGATACAGTGATTCCATCAAATTTCACCATCCATCTCTCTCTTTACAGTAAAATTTCTTGGTGGGTTGGCTAGTCTGTGCTTCATTTCATTTGGACACATAGAGAAGGATGATTTTCCTATAGGCACAGATTGGATTGGCACTGCTGCTAAAAGATAATGGAATCATTTTTGGGAGAACGACACAGGCTGTCTTCCATACAATGATAACCTGCAAACAATCGCGATGTCCTGTCTCCCAAGTGTAATGTGCAAAACACTGAAATGAATGGGATTTGGAATCAGCCAGACTGGTGTTGGAATCTCCGACTCACCAGCTACCAAAAGCAATGTGCTTTTGGTAAATTACTTAACCTCCCTGGGCCTTCACTTTCTCTTTTGTAAAATGCATTGTTTCAATGTTTCAATGAATACATAGAATAACACAATCTAGGTGATCACTAATGATTCCTTTTTGTTGTCAGTTAGTATGTGAATGAAACTTGAGCCTTCTTATATTTCCCTAATTACTTACCATGTCTTTTTTATCAAAAGCATTCCCCCTTTACTGAGCTCTTATTTCATCCTTGTGTAGTCTTGTATCAGTGAGTTGCTACCAGCCCCTTTGCCATGGGTTGTAACTCTACCTACACATATATCCCCTTTCACGGACATTCTTGTATCATTCTCTTGGGTCTCAAAGATTAGTGGTATCAGGACCTCCCTCTCCCTCCTCTTTTTTAAATTCAATGTATAATGTAGTTAAGAAGTGGTATCCAAGCCATCTGAGTATTTCATGCTTATAAATATAAATGGCAGTACTTTCTTTATCTAAAAATGATGAATCCCTGGAGACAGGGTAATAAACAATAGAATCTGGGAAGGTTGACAGGACAGCTCTAGAATACACTGTAACTATGGTCAAGTTTGATGGTAGATTTTACTCTCCCCAAAGTAGACGTCTCAGCTTGGATCTTCAATTTGAACTTGTTCCATACCCTCAATTAATATGCATTAATATTATTAACGTTGACATCCTATTGTTTTTCTATTGGGATTACAAACTAACAGAAGTCTAACTAGGCTAACACATAGATCACGTGACCAGCTATGTCCAGGGCACTCTATCACGAGTTTTAAAAGTTCAGGAAGGAGCTAGGACTTGAGCTAAGCCATAAATTGGTGGGAGAATTCTAATAGATGGAGAGAAGAGAAAGTATTCTGGGTGAAGGAACAGCACGAGCATAGTGATGAAAAGGGGCATCTACTAGTCATGACTTCCATACAATGAACACACTGTTTCACTGGAGGGCCGTAGGGGGATGAATACTATTGGAAACGTATGCTGGGTTAGACCGAGAAAAGTCTGGAATAATGGAAGAGGAATTTGGGAGCCAGTGGGCATTTTTGGGTAAGAAAATGATGCAATGCAATGTGATATCTTAGAAATATCAATCCATTTTCTAGGTACCAGCTGGGAGAGTAGAATGAATGAAGGTAGGTAGATTCATTAGAAGGCTTTTCTAGAGCTTAGGCATGAGTTGCAAAGGCTGTGTACAAATTAACATAGTGGTGGGAAAATAGAGAAAAGGCGGAATAAAGACAATCACCAAGTCCTGTGAGGACTGGGGAAGGCAGGAGGTGAGGGAGTGATAGAACAGGTGTGGAAGGTTGCTTCCAAGATGGCTTCCAATGATACTCCTCCCCTTACAATATTTATATCTTTGCCTAATACCCTGTCCTTGAAGTGTGAGCTGGACCTGGTAACTTACTTCTAACCAAAAGAAAAATGGCAAAAGTGCTGGGAAGTTACTTCTGAGGTTAGGTTACAAAAAGACTCACTCTGTCTTGTTTGCCTTCGTCTGCTCTCTCACTTGCTCACTCTGATGGAAGACAGCTATTATTCTACTGAGATGTTCATGTGGGAAAGAACTGAGGGTGGCCCCTGGCCTACAGCCAGTGAGGAACTGAGGCCCTCAGTCCAGCAACCTTGGAAAGGTTGGAAAGTCCTTTCCAACCTTGGAAAGTCCAACAACCTTGGAAAGACTGAACTTTGCCAACAGCCCTGTGAGTGAACTTGGAAGTGTATCCTTCCCCAGTCCAGGAAGTGGAACCTGGTGATGACTGCAGACAGGGCTGATACCTTGATTTCAACCTTGTGGTACTAGCCTTGTGATACATAACAAGTTACCCCAAAAGGCAGTGACTTAAATAACATATGTCTATTATGTCCCAGTTGTGGGTGAGGTATCTGGGTGTGACTTAGGTGAGTACTGTGCCTCAGCATCTCTCACAAGGTGGCATTCATGTCAAGGTTTGATGGGGAAGGATCCACTTCCTAGCTCACTCATGCGGTTGTTGGCAGAATTCAATTCCTCGTGGGTTTGTTGGACTGAGGCCTCATTCTTCAAAAGCCATTGGCCAGAGGCCTCTCTTGGTTCTTTGCCATATTGGTCTCTCCATACAGCATCTCACATTATAGCTGATTGCTATATCAGAGTGAGCAAGGAAAAGAATGAGAGAGAGAGAGAGAGCTAGCAGAATGAAGTCACAGTCTTTTGTAACCTTATAAAAAAAGTGCCATGCCATCACTTTTGTTGTATTCTAATCATTAGATTGCATTAGAATTTTTCCGTCACTAAGCCTGGCCCACATTTATGGGGAGGCAATTATATAAGAGTATTAATACCAGGAGGTAGGGATCATTGGGGCCCATGTCAGAAGCTACTTACCACAGCTACAGTTATTTACTGCAATTTTTATTGTCTTCCCAAAGGGCTTTATGTTCCTAGGATGGAGGTGGGGTGAGGCAAGCTAGTGCTTTTACATAAGTGCTTACTAAATAGTTACTGAATAAATGAGATGATACTTGCAAAGACTATTAGAGGTCTCTAAACTCTAATTTTCAAAGCAGATGTTAAGGCATTGATGGTCTTCTCTATACTGTTGGTCAACCATATAGTGGGGATATAGCGAGCCTTTTGACAAAATTCTGACACTAAGCACAAAATCCTAACTCAGGGCCAACCAGTACAGTGGTGCTATGTATAGAGGTGCCTGGATGTGGGGACGAATGGGTGCCTAAGTCTGGTGCATATTTCACTCACCAAAAGCATGTGTGTGGCCCGGGACTGTGTCAGTCTACAGAGAAGTGTGCCTTTTTGAAATTTATCTACACAGAGAGATTCCTTTTTTTTTTTTTTTTGTCAGTAGCACAAAGGCTGCATCTGGTTCTCCAAGAAGGTGTCAGGCTTCGCCTCCCTCCTCCCATTTGCTTTCACCTGTGCTCCATGAACTATACCCTCTAAAATGGGCTTGGCGGAGGAGGGGGACAATGTCCCATCCCACACTGGGCTTCCGGGAAGATGAGGTTCTGTTTTGGGAGCCTTTTGAGAGCCCAGGAGAGAAGGTGCTATACAAATGCAGACAAATCCCATCATTCCTATTCAAGTGCCAAGAAAATTCTATGCACACAAGGATACCACCCTCTCCCTGAGTGCTTGGTATGACCTGACAATAGCAAACAAACAGCAAGCTGTGATCTGCTTTTAATGCCAAATGAAAATGCACCCCAAATAGAGCTGAGGAGGAGAAAAAGCAGCTCAGTGGCAACAATGTGTGTTTTGGCTGAGGACCCCAGGAAGCCTTGCTTCTGTTAACCTCAGCCCACTTTCCTCGCCTACTCGCACTCCTTCCTGAAAAGCTCAGCTCGCACCATTGGAATGGTTGTGCATTGAGGATAAGGATGTTGACAATAGGGTTTAAGCTGAATAAATAACGGCAAATTGCTATTGGGCCCCAGCAACTGCCAGCAAAAAAACAAGGAAGGAGATGATATATGGAGCCTAAGTTGTGGAGGGGAGGGGCTGGGGAGCAAGAAATGTGGAATCTGGCAGTCAGCTCTGGGTGTAAAAGACACTCTGACAAGGTGCTCACAGGCCACCCACAATTGTTATGCAGCTATAAGAAGTTATTTTGACAGGACATGTGGCACACTTCAAACAGAGGAATCAACCCCCCAAATGATTAGTGATGTGTTACAGGGAAGTTCTGGTTTAAAGAACAAGCTATTATAATGAGTGGGGGATAGTACATATGTAGGCTCCAAATACTCATTTTTGTAACTTCCATTTAGCTCTGTTGCTGGTGATGTGTGGAGCAAGAAGGAGAAAAAAAAAAGAGGACAGAAAAGTGGTTTATAAAAAAAAGGAAAAACACCAGGGCTGGCTGCCCGTTTGTGCTTCCCAGTCCTCTGGCTTTTTGGGCATCATTTTCAATGGCTGCTCCAACCTTCTTCCTCAGAGTGCTCTTGCAGTGCACCCCACAGGATGCAGCAAAACTGGAGAAGGCTTGCCCAGCTACAGGTGTTCCCCTGTGGCAGGTGTCCGTGTACAAATTGTCATCCTACCCTAGCCTTTTTGCTCTCTACTCTCTCCAACCTACACCTCACCTCTTTGCTTCACTTCTGCACTCATACTAATGTGCCTTGGCTTGAAAACACCCAGGCTTCCTCTTTCTCAAAGTCTCCTTTAATTCTCACCAATTCCAGAAAAGGATTTTTGTTAAATTGTAGCAGAAGATTTTCAAAGAATTCATTGGATGGAATGTCTATGAAATAAAGGGATAGAAACATAGATAGAGGTTAGGAAATACCAGACTGTGGTGGACACCAGCTGGCAGTGTCCATGTCATTATAAATGAATAAAAACATACACACAGGCTACCGAGTCTGGTGGAGGAATAAGGACGACAGCATGGCTTTTCTCTCAAGGGGAGCAAAAGCTGCGGCCTCCGCCATGACAGACCTTTATTCTAAATCTATCCTCACATTCCAAGATGGTTCTTCCTCACTATCCTGGTTACAACAAAGGAGCCGATGCCCCTCATTACATCACAGAAGAAGGATATTAGCAAACGAATAGGCAGCCAGTTACACTGGTCTTTGCAGAGTACTTGAAGGGTGAGGGGGTTTTAGCAAACAGTAAGTCCCAAAACAGCTTAGGTATATTGCAAATCTGATTACCCACGAGGGAACCTATCTGTGGGTGTGGGTCCTGTGCATCTCTGAGTGGGAGCTGGGCCCACGCCACACAGAAGGGCCTGCTACACCAGACCTAGGAGCATGCCCATTGATTTGCCTGCCCAGCATTCTCCCAACTCCTGTCACAACCTCCTTCTGAGGACCATGTCCCCCTTCTTTTTCAAACATGTGGTTTGTGCAAAAGATGTACTCTTTCACAGTCATGCTTCCTGGTCCCAGATTATTGGCGTTGGAACAGTTATCTACATGCAACTGGGTGTGTATCAGCTATCTTATGCTTCCTAACAAGTTACACCAATATTTGATGGCCTAAAATAATGAGTCGGAGGGTCAGCTGAGGTGGCTCTACTTCATGCTGCAGGCCTGCAGATTCCTGCGCTGGGTCTGTTCCATGCATATTCATTCTGGGATCCAGGTTAGAGGAGCAGCAGCTACATGGGGAAAGGGTTTCTCATAGCAATGGTAGAAGTGTAAGATGAAGAGAAGAAGCATATGATGATTCTGCCTTTGTATGTTCTTGCTGCTCTCTGATCTTACTTGGGACATCTTGCTTTCTATTTCTCTACAACTTCCTTCTTTTATGAGGCTGTTTGAAGAATTATAGAGTGGGATGGGAGGTCCTATTAAGACATTGTCAAAGGAATGCTTACACGATACTTAGGAAATAAAAGAAAAATCCATGTGCAAAGAGTGAAAGGGAGTCAGACTTCAGAAAGACTGGCTGGACTACTAAAACAGATCTGATATTTAAGAAAAGATTGCCCAGCTATCAATTACCAAGCATACATTAACTCATTCATGGTGAAAATAACAACTTGCTCATGTGATTATCACACCCACAAAGGTCATGATGCCAGAGTTGGGGGTAAAATTGTTTTGTTAGAGAGCTACAGGTTTATAGGAAATATTCAAGGATTTTTTTTTTTTTGGTGGGGGGGTTGGGAGGCTAGAAGCACACAGGATGAAAATGGTGATTTTAAAATACGTGTACAAATTCTTTGAAGCTATTCCTTCAAAAGCGGGAGGCTAATTTCTTTTCAGTTGATTGTAGGCCAGACGAAATAAATTGTTTCTAAAAAATAAAATGTGGTGGAAGCGATGGAGTGCAGTTTTTGAGATTAGGTTATTAAAAGCATTGTAGCTTCCATCTTGCTGGTTCATGGATCACGCTCTCTAGGGGAAGCCAGCTGTCATGACGTGGGGACACTCAAGCAGCCATCTATGGGAAGGTCCTTGTGGTGAGAAACTGACACCTCCAGCTGACAACTGACAACCAGCACTAACTTATGCAGCATGTGAATGATTCTCCTTGAAAGCAGACCCTCTAGCCCCAGTTAGTCTTCAGATAATTGTAAAGGACATTTTAACTGCAACCTCATGAGAGACCCTGATCCAGAAATGCTCTCCTGGATTTCTCACCCAAACTATCTGTGAGATAACAAATGTTTATTGTTTCAAGCTGCAAAGTTTTGGGGTAGTTTGTTATGCAGCCGTAGATAAAAACAAGCTTATTGTTTTTGGTTTATCACAGGGTGCCAAGTGGAGGTCATTTTTTTATGTTATGTAAAATGTGTAGACGTATTAGAAGCAAGACCAAGTGCCCGCATCTGGCCTTATATGAGCCATCCAACTCACATTCAGAAGGTTCTCCACTGGGGTAGAAGGCACTGATAAGGTGACGATAATAGACTGATTCTTTATGGGGCTGATGCAGGCTTGTTGCAGAATGGTAGAGGTACCTGGCTTGGAAGGATTCAGACTATTAGATTCCAAGGTGTGGCTGTTGAAGGCAGGGACTGTGCTTGTTTTGTTCACCCCCGTTACTCCAGAACCAAGCACAGGGCCCAGCACATAGCATGGATTCAATAAGTGTTTACTAAATAAAGAAATTCCTGGTGTCAGGTAATTATATCACCAAGATATGGTCAAAAGCCCATCTAGGTACTTAAAAAGATGTATAACTACTATTTCTACAAACTGTACTATGTTTTTGGCTTCTTTGGTAGTTATATTCTGTTTGTAATCATAGCATTTTTCCATACAGAAAGAGATCCATCCTGATTGGAATATAAACTGAATATAAATCCTTTCCATTTGGAAAGCTTAACGACACTTCTGTAATGCCACCAAACATCCCCTGGGGAGGGATAAATTGGAACATTCCATTTGATTACCTCCTGCCTAATACTGCTTGAATTTTTACTAGGGCGCATAAGCTGGTAGAACATTTGGACCTTAGCTTCTGAAAACCACTAACATTGTGTCTTCCAAATGTTCTGATAATGGCATTGAACCACTTAGAAATTGAAATAAAAGACAAATGTAATTAATTACATAAAACTGTTGCAATTGACTTCTACTCATACTACATTATCAAACTGATGAAAAGAATAAATGTTTGAGTTAAACCTTGGCTTTTACTTGACTCACATCTGAATCTTATGCCCAATAGTTTTACACTGAGAGTGTGTTTTCTGACTCACCACTTATCGGTAAGGAATCTCTGTGGTCTACACTCATATGCATATTAGATTCTCGATCTCAAAAAGGCCTAGTAGATGCTTGGCACAGAGCAAGTGCTGTCAATATTTGGTGGATAACAAATAGATGAATGAATAAATGAAAACAATGCATGTATTTGTTTACTAGCAATCCATTTAACCTCAGTGACTCTTACAGGCAACAAAAACTGTCTGGGCAATATGATAAGGCATTGTAACAGAATGGGATGAAGATTGACACTTCCTGGCTCTGTTACTGAAGGAGTATTATAAATTTGATTCTGAGTTCCCAGCCAATGTAAAGCTGGGAACATGGTTAGTTGTAAGGATCACAGTGAATATAACTTTTCCATTCACTTAAATGTCCTTCCCCCTTTTTATGTGGCGAATTCCTATCAAGTCAGGGCCTGACTCTGAATGAACCATTGACTGATCTATGTGCTTTGCTGTTTCTTTGATCCTACAGATGTTGAATATATTTTAGTTCTAACACCTGCAGAATTGGAGGTACAAGCAGGCCTTGGTAGTCACATGCCTGAGATCAAATTCCAATTATGTCTTTTATGTGACCTTAAGCATTTCTCAAAATCCATGGACATGTAACTTGACCAAGAAATAAATGTCTCCATAACTTTTCTAAGATCCTGTTTCCTCAACTGTAAGATGGGAATATTAGTAGTACCTACTTCACAAGGCTGCTATGAGGATTAAATGAGATTATGTGAGTAAAGCACTTAATACACCGTCAGTTAATATGGTAAGTGATCATAAATAAGAACTACAACTGTTTTATGTCTAGAACCCTCACAGGCAACCCACACTATCTACTTTCCAGATTCTTGCAGGAAAATATTACCTTTAATAGCTACCTGGTACTCTCTGAATTGCTAATACTGGGTTCATCTGAAGGAAATGAAAAAATCCAAAATTGAGGAAATGCAAAAAATTCCAAGGACCTACATTTCTATTCAGGATCCACTCCTTGATATTGGCATTTCCACAGATGTGGCCAGATGGCTATGTCTTTATTTCAGGGGAGATGAATCAGAAGATTGCAAGTGTCAGTTTGCTTTCAGACACAGATTTGGAAGGAAGACCTTAGCAATCAATGAGCATGTTTCTACAGCATAAAATCAAGTCCAGGTAGATTGGTTTGTCTTGCATGCAGTCATTAATACCTATGATGTCTTGGTATAATCAGCTACGATCCTACAGCAGTCAAGGGATATGCAAGCTAATCAGCCAATTTTCAAATTTTATTTTTAGTGATATTAATTAACACTGCAGAACTCTAGGGTAAAGAAACCTCTCAAAATTCTTGGTCTGCCAAATGGCCTACAACTTTCATGTATCAGTCAAGATGAGCTAGGTTATGCTGTGATAACAAACACTTCCAAAATCTCAGTGGCTTAACACAGCAGATGTTTACATCTTGCTCATGTTACAAGCCCATGGGTTGTCAGGTGGCCTCTGCTCATTGTATTTATGCAG
Source organism: Anoura caudifer (assembly GCA_004027475.1). Taxonomy (NCBI): domain Eukaryota; kingdom Metazoa; phylum Chordata; class Mammalia; order Chiroptera; family Phyllostomidae; genus Anoura; species Anoura caudifer. Next base: position 133,152 of record PVKU01001898.1, on the reverse strand, counting down.
GGATCCAGGCTAACATGTGTTTCCATAACTAGTAGGTCGAGGGGAAGAAATTAGGGCATACTGGCTCTTAATTCTTCTGCCCAGAAGTGACACTCAACACTGCCATGCCAAAAAAGAGTCAGTTGTCTAACATCAAGAAGGTCAAGGACTTGCAATCCTGCCATGTGCCTTAAAGAGGGAGGAATAGATATTTGTGAGAAGCCTATAACCTAGCCATACCAATTGTTAGCCATTGCAGAACACTTAGCAAGTTCTTCTGAGTGCGTATCTCATTTACTCCAAGTAACCCTGTAAGGTAGGATGACAGACTCGCTTTGCTCAATAAAATCCATTTTCCCCTTCTTCCCTCAAATAGAGCTGGATATGTGGACTTCCAGCTAGACACTATATTACCTAGCTTCCCTTGGAGCATGTGAACATGTTTGGATGAGTACATGAGTGAAAATGATAAGTGCATTTATGTGTCATCTCTTTAAAATACGATCTTTTTTCTCTGGGCCAGTGTTCTGTGCCCATTCCTGCGAGCTGGTTCACAGTTGTGTCCATGACCCAACTTCAATAAAGCAGGTAGGGACAATGGCCCAGGGGAAGGTAAAATGACAAGATGGGGGAACCCAGGCCTATGAATGCACGAGCAAAGCGGAGCTACTCCACTCATGGGACCAGAAACTGGTGGCTGCTACCTGAGAGAAATAAACTTATTTTTAAGCCACTGTATTTTGTGGCACTTTATTTATCCCAGTTAAGTTTAGGTAGGTGTATTATTATTATTCCCATTTTACAAATGAGAGGCTGAGGCACAGGCAGTTAAGTAACTTGCTCATAATCATTTGGCTAATTAATACGAGGTAGCATTTTGCATAGGTAACATGGTTCCAGTGCCCACATTTTAAATTATTACATTATTTTTAGTGACCTCTCAACCAATGAATAGCCATTTAGGTAGCAGCTGTAATGAAAGAATTTTAAATGATCAGATATTTATTAAATGTTTCCATTCTGTGACCTGCTTATGTGTAGAAAACAGAGTGGACATATGACTGCTGAGTGACTGAGTAGCATTTACTGCATTACATTATTGGGTAAAGGTTTATATTAACCCTTAGATCTATCTTTCTTTCTTTCTTTCTTTCTTTCTTTCTTTCTTTCTTTCTTTCTTTCTTTCTTTCTTTTTCTTTCTTTCTTCTTCTCTCTCTTTCTCTCCCCCTCCCTCTCCCTCTCTCTCCTTCCTTCCTTCCTTCCTTCCTTCCTTCCCTTCTGCCTATCTTTTTTGGCACTTTTGGGCCTTGGAAAATCTAAAGTGGTTGTCACCTTCCTCCTCTGCTGTGCCCTACTCCCATTTACCTGAAGAAGACTCCCAAAACAAACTGTGCTCAAGTTACATGTATCCTGTAGGTCTCACTTAGAAATACTGGGTTTAAAGCATTCGTCTAAGGCTGACCTTCCAATCTGGCAATTAAATGATGATTCTGAACACGTTTGTAGTTGACCATTGTATTTAACTGCCTCGGGAAAGATATTGGAAAGATTTTTAGGTCTATTAGGGTTGTCAAAGATTGGTATAAAAATATCGATATTTCTGTCTTGTTAAATCTGTCTAAACTCAGTCAACAAAAACCTGGACAATATAATGAATAGACATTTTATATAAAAGAAAACCTGCCAAGCAGGTAGGTACTGTGAAGCCATGAACGTTACCTCTTTGGAAATTCTACCATGACTACAATATGCCTTTTTATTAGTTTCATGCACACTGGGTAACTTTCAGAATATCCTACAATCAATGTTTTCTCCTTCAGTACCCTGAGAAAATAGAGATATTCAAATGATGGCTCCATAAATATCTATGGAGAATAATCACAACGCCTGAGATGCTTCCTGGGGAAACGGCTTCCTCGCGGTTTCTGTAGGAACAGAAATGCTGTGATGTTTCTGGTAGGTAATAATGCAAATATGGTCTCTAAGATGTCAATAGGTCAGCTCTTAATATTTAAAAGCTGCCTGTTGCTTACTAAATTAAGGCTAAACTTCTTACCATGTCATTCAACACAAATATATCATTAGTCCATGACAATATCATTCCTGCTGGACAGGAATGATGTGACTCTACATTCCAGTAGTGAATTCTTCGGATAGTCATGCTGGCTGCACAAAGTCCTCTCTGTGGGAGGCTATCCCTTGTCCACTATTTCCTTCCTCTGAGAGGCAGTATGTTATTGTGATTGAGTAAAGGCTTTGGTGTCAGCACGTTTGGGTTCAAGTTCTACCTTCTAACTGTATGACCTTGGGCAAATATCTCAAACATTCTGTGCTTTATTCTCCTTAGATGTAAAATGGAGATAGTACTAGTACTCACCTTTCAGATTATTAAGCATGGAAAGAGGGAAAGAATGCATGCAAAAATGCTTAGAAATTTGTTTAGTGTATGTCAAGTACTCAGGAGATGTTATGATTATTTCAGGTGGGCAATGGGGGAGGGTGATCTTTCTGAGGGTTTCTTGGGCAATAGAGCTTCTTTCAATATTTAATAACTTTCTGGCCTAATTGCTTCTGGTCAGTTCCATAGTCAGGTATCTGAACAAAGTCAGAGATCAGCTTCATAGCCCTTGAGTTTGGAAATCAGATTTTTTTGAACTTAGGTATCAGCTAATGTGGAAGTGGGCATAATTTTCTACCCTACTTGTGTAGAAACAAAAGTATCTCAGGTCATCTCACTACTGTGTATGACTAGCTGGATCTTATTTCTTTGTCTTTTTGCCTTTTCTTGAACCAAAACTTCCACTAGCAATACTCATTGTGAACTATGTCCATGGTGGATGTTCTCCAAGGAGTATATCCACCATCAGGCAAAGCAGAAAGGGTAAACCCCGAGACACTAGTGCTTTCCCTCTCTGCCTCACTGAGGTTGGTGCTGTCTTGGCTGGCTGCAATTGTGTAGTCACTTTTGTCTTTTGTTACCCATACTGACAGAAGGTGTTCGTAGACAGAAGAATGCTTTATGACAACATGTCAACCACCAACGAAATGGGCACCTGTTTTATTGATGGCATTATACCAAGCCTCTTCCCCTACCATTGCTGTTACTCCCACACCAGCCAAAGTGTAAGCTGCTCTATGAGACTTAGAAAGGTCTACGTGGAGAAAATATGAAGACAGGCCCAGACTTTTATAGAAAGGCTTTGTTTTGTACCCATTTTTACACACCACCCAGAAGAACTATGAATTCAACTTTCCCCCATTTTTATATAAAACCACATACACCGCACTGTACATGTAAAACAAATTTGGAAAGGAGCCTCAAGCTGGCCTCTGAAATTGTGTAAGCAATTATCACATTTTTGTGCGCAAATGCAGTAATTATATGTGTAATTTGGCAGCTGGGATTGAAAATTTGGCCTTAAATGGAACATAGACAGGAAAAATAAATGTTGGAAAATGCCAATATTTTATAAAGATTTTGAATCAAATAATGGTGGAATTATTGCGAGCCATCTTAATTTTTAATTATAATGATCATTACACAATATACAATAATTTTTTTGAGGAAGAAAAGAACTATAGATCAATTGCCCATCGTTTTCATCAGAAAAAAAAAACGCCTCAATTCTTGGGAAGAATAATTGTATTTTTCAGAGGTTATGGTACACATTTCAAAGGCTTTTTATTCTTGTGAAGAAAAGATAGTGATTGCCTACTAGTTCAAGTTCTATGACATATTTTACAATAGGAAGAATAGAACTCTTTGTACTGATTACTTTAGAGGAGAAGTGATATTAACTCTGTGCTTATACTTGAGCTAGTAATCTTGATTTAGATAAAGCTTTCTTATAAGCGTTTAAGTTTTGGAATATAAGATTATAGTGCAAATAAAGGGCAATTTAGATTTTTTGAACTATGTAGTAAAATCATAGTTTTTATATTGTCATGAAAATTGATTCTAACGCACATGGCTTTTTCACGTGGTTATAAGGGCTGGTGACTTGGATACAACGTAAGGATAGCCCTGGAGCAATGTTATCTTCAGGTAGAGTGAAGTAGAGATTAACTCTGCAGGCTCTGGAGCCAGCCAGCCTGAATTCCAATTCTGGCTTACCATTCTATTAGCCCTGTGTCCTTGAGCCGGTTACTTAATCCTTAACCTTTCTGCACCTGTCTCCTCATCTGGTTAAATGGGAGTGATAATGGGCCCACAAAATAGAGGACTGAATGAAATAATCATGTAAAGTTTTTGTTATAATGCCTGGCACTGGTAAACCCTCAAACACAATCAATAATCATTTTTTTAAATCATTTGCTTCCTAATATTAACCCCTCTCATGACTAAGTGAAAAAGGAGGGGTTATCCAACTCAGAAATGCAATGAAGGTAGGAGTAAGTCAGCGAGTGACCCAAGTACAGCTGACCCTTGAACAACACGTGGGAGGGAGGCGTTAGGGGCACCAACACCTTCCACCCAGGTCGAAAACCCCAGTATAATTTTCGACTCTATATTCAATTCTTCTCATTGGTGGAGTCAACCAACAGCTATTAAAAACAGTCACCCTGATTGGAAAACCTAGGTTAGGAATGTAAACATAATCCCACCCCCCCCCTTCCGCCCCCCTCCCGTCCCCCCCACCCCAGTTGGTGAATCTGCGAATGCAAAACCACGGACAGGAAGGGCAGACTGTATTTATCGAAAAAACCCAAACCAGCTGTGTAAGTGGGCCCGCGGAGTTCAAACTGGTGTCATTGCAGGGTCGTCTGTACACGGAATAGTCCATGGGAAATCCACGACCGCCAAGATGAGGTAATGTCCCTAATCGAACAATGAAAGAAGCAGCCAGTTTGGGCAGAGCTCAGTTACGGTGCTGTATTTCAACTCTGTAGCGAACTACTGAGAGCTTCCCAGGCCTGTGCTACACCAGGGCATAATGAAGATTAAGAAAGTCTCTTTCTCAAGAGCCTGTCATCTACAGAGGGAATTAGATAAGTACCTGAATGACTGTAATCTCAGTGCTAAATACTAGGGGAAATAAACAAGATGCTATGGGAATAAGGAAAAAATGAGAATATGTAGGTAGGTGTCCTCCTCCACTCCCCTTCCTCTGAGTTCATGTAAGCATCCTTAGAATAGGTATCTTTTGAGGCAGGCATTGAAGATGATGAGATTTTGGATAAGCAGACACCATAGGGCAGGGAAGAAATGCCAGGTGAAGAAAAGAGCACAAAGGAGGCAGTGAGGATGGAAGCAGTGGGCACTAAAGAGTATCTGGGGCATCCAGCCTGGCGGAGAGTCATGGAAATAGGCCATTTGGGGAGGTTCTGCTGTATTTAGAGAGACTTTGGTGAGTTTGGATTTAAAAACAACTGACAGCTTTTAAAGACAGGGTCTTGAGCTGTGCACAGTGACAATGTTTCAGACTTCATAGTGCATCAGGGTCTTGTGAAAACACATATTCCTGGTTCTTTCTCCCAAAGATTCTGCCCCTGTAGGTTTGGGGTGGGGCCCCAGAATTTGCACTTCCAGCAGGCTCGCATGGCAGGCTGAGGCTGTAGTTCATGGAACACGCGGAATAGCATTGGCTTAGGGCACCAGCCTGTCAAAATTTTTTGTTTGCATGTTCTTATTAGTGAAGACATTTCATCTTACACCCTCTCTATATATTTATTTATTTTCAAGTTATAGACAAACTACCATGTCAATGTTGTAAGGCCTAAACCAATTACAACCCTAGAAGACTGAGCTAATGAAGAAATAAACAATCATTGTTTTATTTTTATTTTTAATGATACAAAAGTCACTTTGCTCTCCCTAAAATTATTATGTTTGACTATGTTTGACTAGTTGTGAAAACTTAAAAAATCTGTGATATAGTCATTTAATTGTTTCTTAAATTCACTTTTAATTTTCAGTATTTTGTTGTAATGGTTTTTGTAAATGAAAACATTTTTCACAACACACATACATCAAAATGGAAGAATTTTCTTACAGGATGTTCGAACTAAATCCCATTCACCAGTTATGAAAGTGCTTTTGTTAACATTTAGCTAGTAGATTTCCATCTTCTCTGATGTCGATCAGTTGTGCTTACAAAGCAAGAGGCAGGTGTTACCATTTTTCATTACCAAAATGGGTTCAAATTCAAATGAAATTCTTTGGAAGAGTTTTAAACTGGTTAAAAATTTGGTTTCCACATTTTTAGAATGTGCTGATATGAGATTTTTAAAAACATATGATGGATTCACTAATCTTCTTTTGGCATCCAAACTATATAACAATGGGAAGCTTTCTACAGATCCTTTCCCAAAATGCCCTGTTAGTAAGTACCATGAGCTTCCTTGGAAGGGGAGTTTCTTCTAATTCACTATTGAAACATTACATTCACCTGAAAGGGATAGAGTGTGGTTACTGATGTTACTGTTATTTAAAAAGAATGCTTGATAGGTACATGCTGTGGATGGCCCATTCATCATCACTGGAAAGTTAGCACATTTTGAACACTTGTCTTCTGGTAAATGCAGACTGGGGCAAAAGTAGGTTTACAGTTGGGAGTGCGTAAAACACAGTTTATTCTTGTATTATTATTTATTAATTATTGTGTTATTTTCCATATGAACAACTACACACCTACTTTTGCTCCACCCTGCATGTTTTCAGCTCATTTGAGTACTTTGCCAGGAGCAAATCCCTGTGTTGTAGAAAATATGTTCATAGTTACTCCCCATTTCAATTTGTTCTAAAGGGTGAAATCTATTTTAAAGATTAAAAACATAAAATTAACTGCCTTGATGACACTCTGTAGTAGTTTTTGCACTTCTGGCTCCAACTCCTTAGCTGCAAATGCTTGCCTATATATCACAGGGTGAGTGAATGTCATGGGGTATCTGTCTCAGTATCCTTAGCCAAAATCTTTTTAAAATTTTGGTGGTCTAAGCAGTGGCTCCATTACTTACACAGATTTACCATTAAGGAAATTATTTACTGTTGAGACTATTTCTTTTTCATGTATTTTACATTTGGTGGTTTGAAAAAAAATTCTTCATATATAGTATTACTGAAAGAAATACAACTTAACAAAACCAATATGTTGAGACTTGGTAAAATAGAAATTTTGGTACGTGCATTCAAATTGTATATCAAACTTCATAACATGGTATAATTTCTTCCAATTCTTATTTGAAAAAAAATTTAGCAATGTTTTCCACACATCTTATCTAAATGGGTTCACATCCCACTGAAATTCTTTATTTACAAGAGATTAAACTGGTTAAAAAGTCCTCTATTTGCTGACAAAAGCGTCAATTCTGGTTTGTAACATATGATTTTGAATGTATTATTTCAGCATTCATCAAAGCAAAAAAAGTAGAATTTCAGTAATAACATGTAGCCTTTGTTTTTCATCTTTAGAAAGAAACTACATGTTCAGTGAAATTTTGTAAAGCAATAGATTGAGTATTGTCTAATTTCAATATCTTTGGAAAAATTACCAAGGCTTGTCTCTGTATATTAGGCACTTATTTTTTAAATGTTAATTGTGATTGGTTTTTATATTATTAGCTGTTACTTCAAAGCACAATTCTACATATTCATATCATAATCATTAAGCAATATCTCAAGATACAATATATACATAGGATAAAGTTCTTTGTTAATAAAAATAAATGTAAATCCATGTTTTAAGTGGTCTCCTAGATAATTTTGAACTTTTTAGAGCCAATTAATTCCTTGTCACAATTTTATCATATAGCACATTGGGTGAAAAGTTTGTACGAGGGGTAGACATGTTGCCTCTCCCATTTTCTTGTTCACTTGAGCCTGCAAAATTGATCATCCTTTCTATTCATAACTTCTTGCAGGAGTCTTAGAGCAAGGTGTGCATTTTGCCAGTTAGTTAAGACTCACTTATATACTTTTTAACCCCACTTTTACATGCATATACCTAAACTATTGTATAATGCACTGAATGGGGAAGAAAGGTGAAGGCATTCTGGTCATAGTCTCTGTGTTTGGATCGCTGATGTATCTTATATACTTTTGACATTCTTGCATATAGACCAGGGAAGACAATAGTATGAATCCATATATCAAATGTAATTAAGCTTATGCAAGCTTATTTGTAGAAAACCATAAGTATCAATAAGTAGATATAAAAGTTCTAATTATTTTCAGCACAATCCCTCAAAATCGTCTTGCTCCTTCCCTGGATATGTGCACCTCCACCGTGGAGACCACTGCTCTGGGAGAATGAATCTGGTGGTGGAAATACAGACAGGTTAGAGGCAGGGGAGACTAGAGGGTGGAATCAAGTTAAGAGACAAATACAGTTGCCCAGGAGTACCCAAGAAATAAGAGGCATATGTGCTCTCAAGGAGCTTTAATTTGCGTGTAGAGACAAAAACATGTTCTCATGATGCAAACCCAGGACAGTTACAAGGTAACTTGATGCATGAAGTTGTAACAGAGTGATTTATTTCTGCTGACTGTATCAGCTTCATGCAGGCATGTAACTCTAAAGACAATATAGTAAGTCCCAAACACATTAGTATAAATGAGTTTTAAGATATTGTCATACTTTTCCGGGTTGTTGTGAGGACTAAATGTTCACCATATTGCCTGACACATCATATATGCTCAGCACGCAGTAGTTATTATTACTCACAATAGGATCAGCACAAGGGGGTTGGATGTGGAGAAAGAGAGTATAAAACAGAGAAATGAGGAAAACAATAGGTGGTGCACTGTTGAGCTGGTCACAGCCTCAAAAGAAACACCTGGTTGCTAGGTCACTGAGGGCATTCCCAGAGACTATATGGAGCTTTGTGCTTGGTGGGCAGTGGGAGGAGGAGGATGAAGAGAGAGCAATTTATGTTGGCTTCTTTCTATTTGTTGTCTTTCAATGATTAGAGTTCACCTAACAGTGTCTCTCTCTTGGTTTGTGTCATTTTGCCTTTCCAGGCAGCTTCTGGGGAAACTGGGACCTTCATTGGTCCAGTTGGATTGGACCTGGATTCAGGAATCGCAGAGCACTGGCTCTCTCCCAGAGGAGAAAGCTGAGTCAGCCAGCAAAGGTAAGAGATGAGCAGATGATAGTGACGGTCCATATTTTGGTTGTAGATAATGCGTTCATTGGGGGCTACTACATCTAGGGAGTAAGGCAAATGGGTGATGCCTAAGGGCAGGTAGAACAGAATGAATGTAGGAGGCACATAAATTGGATCCAGGACGTGAGCTCTTTTTTTGTGTAGTGGCTGGGCCTATCTGATAAGGTCCTATTTGAGCAGAGTTCTGAAGCAAGTGAGAAAGCCAGCCACGTGTGCATTTTGCAGAAATTTTTCCTAGGCAGAGAGAACATTAAATGAAAAGACCTTCTTCAGGCAAGAGCAGAAGGTAGGCGCATAGAGCATTGGAGGAGCAGGAAGGAGGCCAGTGTGAGTAGGTGGGTGTAGGTGAGGGCAAGGCGGTGAGAGATGGGGTCAAAAAGGCAGTGGGCAGCTGCGCCATGAAGGGCCTTCTAAACCATGATAGGCCTTTGGCTTTTACTCTCAGTAAGATGGAAGCCACTGAAGAGTTTGCGGCAAAGGAGTGATGTGACGTGACTTACATTTTTATAGGATCATTTGGCTTCTGTTGGAGACTAGATTACAGAGGGGTAAAGGAGAAAACTGGGAAGCCAGCTTGGAGAGTCTTGGCTCAGGTGGTGGCTGTGGAGGTGGTGACACACTGGCTTCTGGCTGGTTTACATTAGGGCTCTAAGGGCTTATGAATGGTTGGATGTGGGATGTGAAAGAAAGAGAAACCAAAGGTGATTCAAAGGGTGTTGGCTTTAGCAACTGGAAGAAGAGAAATGAGTCTCACCAAGGTCAAGTTCACTTATTTTGATAGGACTTACCTATTTTGCCAATAAGAAACTTCACTGAGAAAGATCCTCCATTGTAAAGTATTTTGAGTTGAGTTCACTCATAATGAATATGTTCAACTAATTTATATATTTTAGATCTATTGGGTATAAGTAGATTAAAATTTAAAATTTTCATTATGCATTAAGTCTGGCTATAGTATCTCTATTAAACAAAAAAGCTTAATTAGCCCTAGAAGTAATAAGTTACCTAAGTGTGTGTGTGTGTGTGTGTGTGTCTGTCTGTCTGTCTGTCTCTGTGTGGCCATGTGTGAAGGGGGGTGATGAAATTTACTTATTTTTAGTAGTCTTCCAATGAAAGGCATGCTGGAACTCCCCATACAGTATTTCAGATTGCTTAAGATGTTGTCATGTTGGTTTTCATTGTTATTAATGCTAAATACTCTAAGAATATTTCTGGCTCATGAAAAATGTCCCAAAATATTTCAGTGATTTATGAAACAAAGAGGTTTCCTCAATGTCTGAGAAACAACAGTGATGACTTCAATAAATGCAGTAGTAAGCACTTATTACAGCACCTGGAACACGGTTACCTGGCTGCTTTCTGTTCCATTAACAAGTTGTGAAAAAGTCTTGATGGAGCTTTTAGCCATAAAACATCTTAGAGTGTAATCTGTTTTTAGAAGATTAATTTCATCTGAAAGAGTGAAGCAAATGATAAACAGCCTAAAGGAGACCAGATAAATAGATCCTGTTGTTGCCGATGGCAATCACTTTATTCTACACTTAAGGGAACTTTGCAGGAGAAAAATCATGAGAAAAATGGGTTGACCCATGTTTATTGGATGGAATCAGTTAGGATATTCCTGTCAAGGTGTATTAAAGTGAAAGAATAAATAAGATCATTTTCAGTAAAAAAGAAAATTGTAGAAAATTTTATTTAAAAAAATATTTGGTTTATACAATTATTTTAAAGCACCCCCCAAAAAATACTTCAAATGTTTTATTTATTATTTACTTACTTTCAACCTGAGGTTTCTGAACAGAATGGGTTCAAACTCCAAAGAGTCCTGAGGACTAACTGAGAAGCATACACCTGAGATCTAGTTGGAACAAAGATTTTAATGAAAAAAGGGAAATACTGGCAATTTCATAATAGAGGTCAAAGCACATCGTTATTGGCAGTGTCAGTAAGAAGGAAGTTCACATCTGTAACTCACCACAGCTGAGCGGGAGAAACTGATCCATGTTTTGGTGCAGCGTCAGACACTCTGATATGCAAACACGCCGCACCCAGTTTATGCCCCGTGGAAAGACACACTCGATGACAAATAGCTCTCCTTAGAGTTTCAGACAGACAGGCGCACGGAAGAGAGATGCTGCTTTCCCAGGGGTGGTAGCATATGACGTTTACCACCCCAAGGAGATGTTGCAGATGGAAAATATTATCAATTCCAGAGGAGCTTTTAGACATGTCTACGGATGATCTACCCATGGAAGTTTGAGTGCTTCTGGAACGTTCCCGAATCTTTGGACTTTGATGTTATTTACTGGTCATCCATGGATGATGAGCTTGGTTTGCCATTCTTTAGGCTTTCATAATACCTTACCTTGCTCTCTCTCTCTCTAAAAAGATTTTATTTATTTATTTTTTTAGAGAGAGGGAAAGGGAGGGAGAAAAAGAGGGAGAGAAACATCGATGTGAGAGAGAAGCATCGATCATTTGCTTTCATGGACTGAACCTGCAACCCAGGCATGTGCCTTGACCCGGAATCTAACCGGTGACCTTTCACTTTGAGGGATGACACCCAACCAACTAAGCCACACTTGGCAGTACTTTCCTGTCTTTTAAATAAATTTTCAATATTTTTCAATTTCAGTTTACGTTTAATATTATTTTGTATTAGTTTCAGGTGTACAGCATAGTGGCTAGACAATCATATGCTTTACAAAGTGTTCACCCCAATATTTCCAGTACCCACCTGGTACCATACAGAGTTATTACAATAGTACTGACTATATTCCCTGTGCTGCACTTTACATCCCCATGACTTTTATCATTACCAATGTGTACTTCTTAATTCTTCCACCTTTTTTCACCCAGCCCTCTAACTCCCCTTCCCTCTGGCAGCCATCAGTCTGTTCTCTGTCTCTGTGGGTCTGTTTCAATTTTGTTTGCTTAGTTTGCTCTAGTGTCTTTTATATTCCAATTTCAGGGAAACCTAACGTAATGAAGTAGTCACACATTCATTTACTCATTTAGTCAGTCAACATTCATTCAGCACCTATTTGTAGGGGATTAAGCTAGACAATGATAGAGAAGACATTTAAAGATATTTTTCTCATGAAGATTGCTATTATCTGGTAAACAATAATAGTAATTATCATCACACTTTTCCAAGATACACAAATCCTGGTGGCATGACAACACTTATTTCTCTGATTCTCCTCTCATCTGTAACTGCAGGACCTCTGCTTCTGGAAAAGGGTCGGGCAGTGATTGTTGGGAGTCCCACGTGGTTTCTGATGGGAATCACAAGTGGCCCTATGGTTTTACTCTGCTGCTCCGGCTTCCTTCTGCTCAGGCCTGCAGTCCTTGGCATGGCGAGGCCTCTGGGGCCCATGACCGAGTGGCTCTTCACGGCTTCTACCTCTCCAGCTGAGTAGCACTGCTGCTGATGTGTGGAACCTCTTTGGTGGCAACTGTGCATCACTCTTTCTGGGTCCTGGGGATGCCAGAGCCACATCATATTCCTGGCAGAAGTAGATAAAACAGCTTTGTCCTAATTCAGAGTCACATGATGAAGTAGGGATATTTGTGCTGCCTTACAGGGCTCTGCTATGGCAGCTCTTATGGTGTTTATTCTTTGTTTTTCTCGTTAATTCTTCCTCCTGTCCATCGTCTTCTCTCCACCTCCCTGCCCCACCCCCCATCACCACAGTCTCAAACGAAGCTCACCGGGGTTGGAGGTGGAGAGCTGTGAGAGTAGGATGGGCAAATCCACGTGACACCTCTTAACCCAGAATCAGGTCCTCCTCCAGTAACTGCTGTGATTAGCCTGGCTTATCTGTCTGGTTCCCTTCCCCCACAGGATGGCTTCTTTTGGTTCTTGTTGCAAGTAGACTTATAGTTGGCCCACTTTATCAGGCCTGTAGGCATGCTCAAAGATCATGGGCTTTAATAACGTCTATTAGGAATATATATTTGAATCTCATCACAAAGTGTTTTTGTAGATAGTATCTCATTTTTCTCACCAGGGCCCGGAGGTTTTTTCCATTTTACAAACAAAGACATTGAGGTTCAGAAAGGTTAAGTGATCAGGGCCAAATAGCTAAGGCTGTTCACTCCAATTCCGTAGTGTGGCAGTCAGGGCTCTTCACTCTGTGGTCTCTACATATCTCTTCATTTTCTCTCCATCTCTCCACCTGAAGCCTCTATGCCTCTGTATGAGGGGGTGGGTGGGGGGGGGGAGGGAGAGAGAGAGGAGAGGAGAGAGAGGAGAGGAGAGAGAGGGAGAGCGCGCCATGTGCAATTTTCTGAGTGCTCCAAGCTCCCTTTTACCTTTGTGACTTTACATATATCTTAGATCGGGTTCCCTGGAACGAATTCTGAGGTAGAGAGTTGCATCTTGGGAGATTCATTCATAGAGAAGTGAGGAAGGAAAGAGTGTAAGAAGTTGAGGAAGGCAGGATTGGTCAGAGGGAGAAACTCACGTGCAATGTGGTTGCAACTCAAGCCTCAGACAATCCTACAAGGAACATAACCTTGGGCAAGACAGTGCCTTGAGGCTGAGGGCCAGTGAAGAAAAGGTGGGCAGTTAGCATCTGATGTTAACAGAAGCTGGGGGTTGGGTGAGTCAGCCCTGAACAATACCGATGTTTCTACCACATATGTTTTCCTTCGACTTTAATATCTTTACTTAATTGCTCAAAACCATGCCATATTTTAGTTTATTTCATATTTGAGGTTTTTTTTTTTTTTTTTTTGTCTCACACAACTAATTTTTCTTGGAGCTCCTAATTGACATTCTTTTCCCCTCCCTACCATGACAACACAAACATATGTTTTAATCAAATTGCTAAGCTCAACTTGCTGCTTTATTTGAAAAAGAATGAAATGGAATCCACTTCTCAGAGATGATTTTCTTAGATCCCCTGACCTCCCATTCCATTGTGGAACGACTGTTTCCTAGTTCTGCTGCACTGCTCCCCCCATCCCCCCGCCCCAGGATATATTGTCATTGAGCCCCTGTTTTAGAAATAGTGTTCCTTACATTCCATGTCTTCTTTCTTGTGTTTCTTTTTACAGTCTCAACTTACTTTTAACAAAGGATTAGTAGAGAGAAACTTTTTGTCTAAAAATGCATTGTTTTGCGCTCTAGCCAGTATGGCTCGGTTGGCTGGAGCATTGTCCTGTGCAGTGAAGGGTGTGGGTTCAATTCCCAGTCAAGTCACATACATAGGTTGTGGGTTTGATCCTTGGTTGGAGTGCCCAAGAAGAAGCTGATCAGTGTTTCTCTCTCTCCCTTCCTTCCTCCCTTCTTCCATTCCCCTCTCTATACTGTTAATACGCATGTCCTTGGGTAAGGGTTAAAAAAAACAAAACAAAGCAGCATTGTTTTGCCATGAAATAGAATGCTAGGTTCAAAATAGTTTCTACTCACAACTTTAGAGGATGACTCCATTGTCTTCTGGCAGCTAGGTTGCTGGTGAGAAGTTTGGTTCCTCTCTGCTTCTCCTTCCTTTGTAGGGAACCTGTCCTTTTTTGCTGGTCGTTTTTGGATCTCCACATTATTGTTACTTATCTGAAATCCCATTAAACCATCAGAGGGTGAGTCTTCTTTAGGTCATCCAGTTTGACACTTTCTGGTTGCCTTTAATGTCATGGTTTCCGTCTTTCTCAGGTCAGGAAATTATTTTTCCAATTATTTTCTTCCCTTCATTTTCTTATTTCTTCTTGTATTGTGTTAATGAATCACCTTTCTCAGTTGATTACCTGTTTATTTTCCATTTTTTTTTTTTTGGTATGTTTTGGGAGACTTAACTCTTTTTTTTTTTTCCCCCTCACCATTTCTATCAAATTGGCTAGGACAAACATATTTTTAATTGTCAAAACCTCTTATCTTTAACAATCAATTCTTGTTTACAAATGCAGCTTTTCAACCACTCGAGGAAAGGGAATGTGGACGGGGCACTGAAGTCACATCTTACTGACATAATTTTGACTGTGATGTGACATCCTTTTATCAAGCCCTATGAAAATGACTTAAAGAAGTTGTATCTCATTTTAATTTTGTTAAAATCCTACCAGGGAATTTCTTGGGTTTCATCATGACTTCTCAGGCATTCTCTGGGCGTCCCTTACTGGTGAAATGGGATTAGACCAGACAGGGCAGCAAAAAAGGTCTAAGTCAATTGGATTTATTCAAAGTGAGGAAATATGAAAAGCTGCTGTTACATATAGACAAGGGAGTCTGACGGAGAGGAGGAAAGGCAGGGTGTGAGGTGAGATTTTTAAGAGAAGTTCATAGAAGGTAGTCAGTTTGTTAGAGGGTTTTTTTCTTGGCAAAGAATGATGAGAGGCTCCAATTTAATGTATTCTTCCTTATCCATGATCTTCATTGCTGAAGTGATTGCAAACAAATAAATATTTACAGTAAATAAAGGATAAGAGACTGAGAAATCATTTCCAATGCCATGAGATAACATTGCTGATGAATCACTTCCCTCCTAAGAACTTTAGATAGTTGAGATTTCAGAAGACTTCAGTTTCATGTAAGATGTTACAGTTATTTTTACATTTTCAAGTCTGATATTTGTGAGTGTTGCCTAGGTTATAATAATTGAGGTTGAGTTATTCCTGAAGGGTCTTTGGCATAATCTTTACTGTATTTTTTTGTTTTAGGCATTGGAAAGAAGAAGCAGTAACTTCTAGCTCTGGCAAAACTTCCACATTTCTTCCTAACCTCTTTAATAAAAATATCTTTATTTTATTTTGGGGAGAAAGGGAAGAAGCACTAGATTGAGAATTTAATGCCCCATGGAAAAAGATCTGCAAAAGGGCTTTCCACTGACAAATGGGCCAGTCTTTGCCTCTGAGGGTTACAAAATATTATCATTAATATTATGTGATGGCATTGCTCAGAGTTATACTATTCACCTATCAAATAGCTTGTTTGCTTTTTATGAATGTGACTCAATTAATGGATGCATTCATATTGGGGTCCTAATTCCAATCAAGTCTCTCAGCCGGAAGCCCTGCCTTTTACTCTCTGGTGTCTTTCCAGATGAAGTAGGGCAAGGGTTCGGTGCACAGTTGGGATGGGTACAGTGAAGGCTATAGGTCCGTTCTTTTCCTCTGAGACTTTGCTGCAAACCTTTGGAAATACTCAATATTAGCAGTAGACTTTAGAGTTTAGTGAGAAATATGCTCTAAGAGAATATTCAACTTTGACATTTTGAGAAAGGGAGGTAACAGCATATGGGCACAGAGATGAAAACATTTATTAAGTTTAAACATTATGTGCATTATTCTTTAATCTTGAAAACTGTAAAGTAAAAGAAATCAAGTCCAGTAGCTTTAAGTTGATACAAAAACAAGGTTTCTCTTGTAGGATTCATCACATTAATATACGTACAGAAAAAAACCAAGATTATCATTATGCGTTTTTTCTATTTTACCAGTTTTTTTAGCATTAGCCCCTCTCTTAGATTTTGAAATATAGAGGCATTGATAACAAATTTCAAATAATAAGAAAACCCACACACAATAGCAGGTATGAAAACATCTGTGGTTAAAAAGCTCGTGATACTTACCACTCAACAATTTCTCGGGCACCTTTAAAAGGCTTTCAGGTCAACCATTGCAAACCCAAACTTTCTAGTCCTGTCCCGTCCATCTTCAGAATCCAGGAAACAGATCAATATTTGAGCCACAGGCAGTGGAATCTATAAGCAAACCTTTCCGAAGAGCTTAATATAAGCAAGTACAGTTTTCTGATTAATCACATAACATTTTGGCAAATTATTTTGTTCTAAATTTCTATATAAATTCTTTTGGTCTTTGTTAATGGTCTGTGATAGGGTAAGTGTACAGATTTATGTCTTACCAAGAAAAGTCCAATTGAATATATTTTGTTTAAATTAATAGAGAGCTTTGGAGAGAATTGAGGGCTGAAGGGTTAGGTAATGAATAACAGAAACAGATGCAGATGAAATATGACTTCCTTCATGTAGCATATTTCAAGGAATCTTTAATTTACCTGAATATGGCCATGAGTTATGCTTAGAGTATTGTATTAGAATTCCTAGTAGGAAGGGATTTAGATGTACATGTGATGTTAAATATGGTTAGACAGTAAAATATTGATTGCTTACCACAAACAATGCAGCAGGGTATCTAACACTTGTTTTCCATGTGGAACATAATAAGGTAATTCATTTATCTCTAGCTGAGTTTTATTTGCAAAAAATTTGGGTTTTTGGTGGAACACATTTAAATGCATTCTGTGTGTCTCCAATAGCTCTCCGTTTGTGCTGTGACAACCGCGTGCAGTTTGTGGCTGTGCTTTAGTAATCATCATCTTAGAGATGGGGACACTTTGTTCTTCTTTTAAATAGCAAAATACAAGGCTCAATGGTAAAACAGCACTCCGGATATAAAAGCTAATGACTAATAGGAGAATTCTGACCCTCTGAATTGCGTTTACTGTTCACCAATGATTATGTCATTAGGAATGAATTAGGTAGTCAATGAGGTGAATCTTCAAATCAAAGCTGCTACTTTGAAATTTTCAATAATCTGTTCACTTGTAGGAATAGGGCGGTATCTCACGGCCATTACTGCTCTATTGCTGGGGTTATGCGGCCATGAAAAACGGTATCATTGCTCTCTCTCTCTTTCTTGTAACCATGTTTTTTAAAGCTAGAGTTCTGATTATTTACTCTTGATACGAACAGCAAACTAGAGCCAAAATAATCTACTATTTACTGTCCAGAAATCACAGGAGAACAGAGTGACGGGGCTGAGTGGAGTTAGAGTGCTGTCTTGAACAGTGGGCATTCCAGGACTGTCATTGGGAGATGATTCTTCTTCTGCCTCATCTTTTTCTGCATATTATTTCACTATCTAAATAATGTAAAGAAACATAATGACTATCATTTTGTTTTTGTCTACTGGGAGAATTCATTTATGACTTCATATATCTCATTTTATATACTCTCTTTTTTACTGCAAAAACATTACTTCAGTTCTTTTGTGGATATTGAACTGTTTGTATAAATTGGAATAATAGCTACAACAATAGCTGCTATTTATTGCGTGTTTGCTGTGTCCTAGATGCCATGGTAGGGCCGTTATCTGCATTATCCCATGTAGTTTACTGCACATTAAGAAATTGTAGGGCATGATAAAAAGGGAACTGGAAGATAGAAATATAAATTTTCATTGGATGAAAACTTCCCTCCCCCATCGAGAATTAATGATTTAAAGGGCAAATATGCAGTATTCTCCAGGAATGCAGAGAGAAAAGAGTATGATAAAATTGACTAGAGGAGAAGAGCTAGAGGAAGGAAAGCAGATGAAGAATAATTAGAGTAACAAGGAACAATGTCAGAAGAAAACTTGCATTAGAAACAAAACAGAAGAACTCCAGGACAGTGGACTGGAGGAGTTTGTTGTGATTTAGGCAAAATTATGAACTGGGAATTATAGAAGTAGTGATTATTGACAAACAAGTCTGCTGAAGTTTCTAAAGTTTCAGGATAAAGAAAAAATTTCCTTCGAGACCCCCTTTTTGACACAGGTATTATTTAGAAGTGTGTTGTTTAAATTCCAGGTTTCTGAGATTTTCCTAAATGCCTTTAACAGAACTGTTCCTAGGACAGTGGTCCGCCTGCTACTGGGCACCACGTGAGTGAATCAGAATTTCCTGAATGTGTTTGGTGGAATATTGAAGTGGGCTTTCGAAACAGCGCCCATGAGGACGAAGTCAGATATGTTTGGGACGTACCAGGTTAAACAAAGTTAAACAGATCTATTTCCTGCAAATATTAGTTCCGTTAAACTAAGAGGAGTTAAGAATTTCTAAGAGCGGATTCAGGTCTGCCATGTTTCCCACACATTTAGTGGGAAATGAGACCCCCCCCAGCCTCATTGTTTTCTTGATGAACCATGTGGGATTTGAAATAAAGTATAGTTGCTGAGGACATTTTTAAGGATGTTTTTCAGAAAGGTCATAGCCCCAAGATTCAGAGCAATGGGTCGTTGATGGTTTCTTTCTCTGAGCTGGAAGTAAATGTATACCAAGGAGAATTTAAGAACACCTCTGTCACTGCCTCATGGCTGGGGGAGCCTGCTGGTTTTACCTGCTTAAGAAAACACAGAGTTACAAAGCACTTCAGAGAGAAAGGGAGAGAGGGAGGGAGAGAGCAAGAGAGCAAAGGAGCGAGGAGAGGTAGAGAGGTAGAAAGGGAGACCCGGAGAGAGAGGTAGAAAGGAGAAAGAAGGCAGAGGGAATGGGAATGAATGGAGGCTGGTATCTGGTTCATTGTATAGGTTACATGCATATCCTGTGTTTTGTGATATAGTACATAGAAATCCAGACTGAGTGGATTTCTACAGTCTGATTATGAGTTATGATTCTGGTGTTAAGTCTTCCAACGACTTGGCCGTTTTAATGGAATTTTGGCTTAAAGGTTTATTTCAGTTCAGTTGCGCTACCTGTTCTGAAAGGACTGTGATACTCTACAGATGTAGAAACTGAGCCCATAGAGTTAGAGATTCTCTAAGGTTATACACACAGTGAATGATGGAGCTAGTACTTGAACTTTTCCTAATGCCCAGGCTTGTCCACCTTGGCCATATTCTCCAGAATAGGTTATAATTCTTTTTTTAAAAAAAATTATTTATTTATTTTTAGAGAGGGGAAGGGAAGGAGAAAGAGAGGGAGGGAAACATCAATGTGTGGTTGCCTCTTGCACGCTCCTACTGGGGACCTGGCCTGTAACCCAGGCCTGTGCCCTGACTGGGCGTTGAACCAGTGACTCTTTTGTGTTCACAGGCTGGCACTCAGCCCACTGAGCCATACCAGCCAGGACAGAATACATTATAATTCTTGCACAAGGCAGCCATGAAATAATTTCCCCCAAACTCAGAGTGATGGGTTAGGAGGAATATGGTGAGTATAATGTTATCATGTAGTAGCCATTTACAAAACAAAAAAAAAATTGTATGGAGATTTCCTTCCGTAAGTAAGCATACCATTATCTGCCAAGATAGAAACTTTTATCCAGTCTGTAATCTTTGTAAATGAAAAAATGAATGATTTTAACAGGAAGTTTAAGATTGGTTCTATATTGTTTTCAAAGTATATGCTCAAATCACTTATTTCCTGAAAATGCCTTTTGAGAAAATGACCTGTCAAAACAAAAGTCAGATTTTTAGAATTATCTCCTTTTGAAACATAATTTTTTTTACTACAATAAGCTACATCCAATTAATGTTCTTTAGAGCAAAAGACATTCAATTAAGTTCATATTTCAAAGTTAACCTCTCTGAAGGAAAGAGAGTTCATATTTGAAAAAAATGTCCTTGATTCTGGTCTCCACACTTTATTCACAGCTAATCAGGCCCAATTCGGGCAGGGGGGAAAATACTGGTTTAAAATGGAATTATGTGACAACCTGCTGAATTCAAATTTTACTTGATTGAAATAGTTGATTCTATTTCTGTTGTTAAGTGGCATTCAAGGTTGAACCAAGTAGACCCCAAATGAACAAAACCTGTTATATATATTTTTTTTCTCTTAGAATTTATTGATTTTTGAAGTCATTGGAACATTTGTTTGCTGTTTTTAGACATCTGCCATTGGATGTATTCTTTGCTGGGTATTCAGAAATACGCTCACTTGCTCTTTGTTTTGTGTTAGGAGATAGTTTCTTTCCCCTTAGCCTTGTTTATCTGCATCTGCTGTAATTAGTTGGGTGGTGAATTAAATAAGTTACACCTGAGTTAGTTGAGAGCTTTAATCTGCCTGCATGAATAGGAAAATTCTAAGCTTCCACTGAACTGAAAACCCAACTCACTGGCAGGATAGAGGGTAACAATGGTGGCAGCTAATGAGGTTCTGTTGGAAGGGATTGAATAATCATTTACTAATCCATTCATTGGCTGATCTGGCTGTCAAGACAGGGCATTGTCACACACATGGCCTGGGTACCTGGGCCTCTGTACTCAGTGGTTAGTGTATCCCTTTCAGGGGAGTCCCCTCCACAAAGCATCAACAACCGCATTTTAACAATAGGGGCAGATGTATGATGGACTTGTGTTTCTTAATCAAATTGAAATTCTGCATTTGGCTAACAGTATCCTGTATTGAGGGGGAAAATGGCTGTTTCATCTTCTGTTTGTTTCTGAGAGCCAGTAACAAGCTCTTGGAATCAATATGCACAGTTGGTTTTCAAACACTTGGCAAAACACATCAATAGCATCTGCTCACACCCCCTCACCCTACCCCACATTCATTTGCTGGGTGGTTAGATTCTCACCTTTCTGTATGTAAACTCAGCACAGTGGATCAACTCCAGCATAGTTAGAAAGTTGGTTCAAAACAGTTGCATTTTGGCTTCGGCCGCACTCAAGAGGCCTGGGCCACTTGACCAGGTAGCAGAACCAAAGACTGTGGACTCCAGTCCTGGCCTCTCTCTGACGTGCCTAAGAGACACGACAATACCTGGACAGAGTCAAAAGGCTGAGATTTAAACCATAATTCTGTGTTGGCTAGCTTTGACTTCTTGGCCAAGTTCTTTATTTTTATTTTCTTATTTAAAGTTTAGTCTTCAACTACAGCTGACATATAATATGTTAGTTTCAGGTGGACAACGTAGTCATGAGACATTTATATACCTTATGAACTCCTGATCCCCTTGATGAGTCTAGTATCCATCTCGGTCACCTGTAAGTATGGGGATCAAATTACAATCCCTGTTTACCCCCTAAGGTAGTAGACTAGAGGAGTTTTAAATGTTATTTCTAATATTAAATTTAAACAAGTATAAATTGTCTTCTTTCTGGTCCCAGGTAATTTAAACAAGTATAAATTGTCTTCTTTCTGGTCCCAGGTTTATCTGGAGAACATTTCCCCCCTTCTGCATGGATGGCTGTCTTGCAACTTGAAGCCATTGTTTCCACTGTAAGAACCCCTCCTTGCTGTGACCATGGACTGGTTTTTCAAACCTTTATCCTCTCAGTCATACTCCTTTAGGAGGATACTTCTCCAGGAGGATTTTTCTCAATGTACCTGCTAACATATTACACTCAAAACCGAGCACAGAACTCCAGTTGGGGGTCTGATATGGACTTAATATATCCTTACTGTGCATAGCTCAGAATACAGTCCCAAGATTACCTTAGCTATGTTTGGCAGCTAGATCCACTGACCTCACTGAGATTTTAGTTCAGAAAACCCATAGAGAGTTCCAAGGAACTATCTTTTTTTAAAAAAAAAAAATATTTTATTTAGTTATTTATAGATAGAGGGGAAGGGAGGGAGAAAGGGAGAGAAACATCAATGTTTGGTTGCCTCTTGCATGCCCCACACCAGGGAACCTGGCCTGCAACCCAGGCATGTGCCCCGACTGGGAATTGAACTGGAGACCCTTTGGTTCATAGGTCAGCGCTCAATCCACTGAGCCACACCAGCTGGAGCCCAAGGAATTTTCTATAGAGACCATCATGTTGTCAGTGAATGGGACAGTTTTAGATCTTTTTCCAATCTGTATGTCTTCCTTTTTCTTGCCTATTGCACTGGCTAGGACTTCCAGGACAGCATCCTGTAGAAGTGGTGAGAACTGACATCCTTGTCTTGTTTCTGATTGTAGGGAGAGAACAGTCCTTCATTATCAAGTATGATATTAGCTGTAGAGTTTTTCATAGATGTCCTTTATAATTTTGAGAAACTTCTATTCCTGTTGGCTGAGAGATTTTAAGGAATCATGAATGAGTATTATGTTTTACCAGATAGTTTTCTGCATCTATTGATAGGACTACATGGTTTTTATTCTTTAGGCTGTTAACATAGTAAATTATTTTGATTTTTAAATATTAAACTAGTTGTGCTTTCCCAGGATAAACCCTCTTGATTGTGTTGTATTACTTATTTGATATATTGCTAGATTTGATTTGTTAATATTTTGTTGAGGATTTTTATGTCTATTTAAGGGATACTGGTCTCTAGTTTCATTTTCTTGTAATGACTTTGCTTGGTTTTGTTATAAGTGTAATGAAGGACTTATAATATTAGTTGGGAAACATTCCCTCCATTTCTATTTTCTGAAAGAGAATGTGTGGAATTAGTGTCAATTTATTCTTTGAATGGTTGTTAGAATATGCCAGTGAAACCATCTGGGACTGAAGATTTCTTTTCCAGAAAGTCTTAAACTATGAATTCAATTTCTTTAATAATTTTAGAATTCTTCAGGTTATCTATTTTATTTTGGGTGAGTTTTGGTAGTTGGCAGTTTTCAAGGAATAGGTTCATTTCATCTAAGTTTTTGCATTTATATTTCTAGTAGTTCCTTATGATCCTCTTAATATTTAGGAGATCTGTAGTGAAGTCCTTCATTTTATTTTTTGATACTTATAATTTGTCTAAATTCTTTTTTTCCCTTCTTCAGGATTGTTAGACATTTATTAATTTCATTAATCTTTCCAAAAAGATCTCTTTGCTTCATTGATTTTTCTCTATTGTTTTTCTGTTTTCAATTTTGTTGATTTCTTCTCTTTATTATTTCCCCTTTCTGCTTAAATGGGACTTATTGTGTACTTCTCTTTCTAGTAGCTTGAGGTAGAAACTTACAGAATTTTTTTTTAAATGTAAACATTTAATGCTATCAATTTCTCTCTAAGAAGTTTGTTCAAAATATTTTCTAATTTTCCTTGGGAAATTTTTTTTTTCCCACTCATGGATTAGAAATATGTTGTTTAATTTCCAAGTATTTGGAAATTTTCCTGTTATTCTTTAGTTATTGATTTATAGTTTAATTCTATTATAGTCAGGGAATATACTTTGTTGATTTAAATTCTTTTAAAGGAAAGTTTGATCTGTGACCGAGGATACGGTCTCTAGCTGCAGAGGAAGGTCGGTCTTTAGTGGCCACAAACCTGCCAGAGTCAAATCAGGTGGTACAGACTGAGAGCCTGGGTCATGTGCAACATGGTCCTTTTTCATGGATTTGATACACGTGTGGTAGGTTTTGTTTCCAGCAATAAAGGAAAACCAGTCTAAACTATTCTGACAAATGAGAATAATTTAAAATAATAAAATTTATATTAGCAACCTAAGAAATTTAATGGTTCCAGGAGTAGCGGTGTAAACTGTGAGGTAATTAAAATACACATTTTAGTATATAAGATGCAGTTTGCTCGTAGAACTGACTGGGTGGAAATACCAACAAAGAAGGACACTCACGAGGTTCCTGTGCTCTTCCATGTGGAAAGTGACGGTATACGGCTTTGTCATTGGTTGAGTTCTCTCCTTTGCAGACCCCCAGGCTGGTTCCTGCTGCTGCTTGTGGTCTGCTGAACAGCCACTTGGATGTGGTTAGCCAGCAACTGCCATAGCTGCACGGCTGCATCTGTGGCTCATTGCAAATTAACCCCTGGCCACTGGATGCCACTCTTCTGTCAGAGTTTCGGTTTGTCTACCTCTGGCTGTTAAACTCCTACCATTGGATGTTTATTTCTGGTTCTGCCCAAGAGTTACAATGTGACGTTTGATGAAATTGTTTAACTGATCATAACGTCCATTTCTCTAGCAAGTTGATGCCTGGGTTACGCAAACCACAAAAGTTTCAGTTCCAGTTTGCTTGTGTCCTGGTTTAATCTCAGTCATCAAAAGCCTTTCCCACTCCCAGTGTGCCTTCCACAGCGATGATCTTGCTGAGGCCAGAGCTTGGCGTGTTCATGCCTGTCTCTCTCCTTGTCTTCAACCCAGAGACATTTGACCATAAATACATTCTTTTCAGCAGCCTCATTTCTTGTTGCACCTCTTCCCTGAATCTGAGCTGAGTGAGGTGCCCCTTCCACCAAACTTTCCCAGCATCTTAGATGTATTTCTATTGAACCGTTACAGGCATGGCATTTATTTGTTTATCTTGGGAGGCCAGTGGGATGGAGGAAAATGTGCAGGCTTTCAAGTCAGACTCAATTCTTCACCTTCTTCATTCTTCTTTGCTATATGACTCGGAAGCTCCTCTCACTGAAAGGCAGAGTGTACTCTATTCCGCTGCCCTTGCCTGCATTTGTCCGTGTAGCCTTCTTTAGCATGGGTGATGCAACGGGGTTTGCAGCGCTTGCCATGGGCATGAGAACAGCATGCTGGAGACGGCCTGATGCTCTCAGAAAGACAGGAGGCGTTTGAAGCAGAGTCACCCTGAATCAAGCCCAGCTTGGATCAAATGGCCCTCAGCTGACCTGCAGATGGCTGAGAATAAATGAAGATAGTTATAATTTACTGACATTTCGGGTGTTTTTTTTGGGGGGGAGCATCATTTTTGTGGCAATACATAGACTAGGATTCTAATCTGATCTCTAAAGCACACCATCTATGGGATCAGTGGTAGCTAGTCTTCAGGGTCATTGTCAGGACAAGAAGTTACGTATGTTGAGCATGGGGCCTTAAAGTCACTTCCACAGCTACTGACTCCTAGCAGGTACCTGGTAAATGTGCGTTGAGTGCATGATTGAAACTTTAAAGATGGTGGTAAGAAAGGTCACATCTGGGATTCAAGGGCTTGTTTACAATGTTGTAACTGTGGAATGGGTCTCCAGTTCCCTAGGGGCATTCGTCTCTCTAAATTTCAGGGGAACTAGAATATCCCACTATTCCTAGAGTGTAGCTTTGGGAAGTACTTCCCCATTGTCTCTGGGGCCTCTTTTACCCCCGTGATTCTTGTTTTCTGAACATCCTTTTCTTCTCTCGTGCCCTGGGTATGTTATCTGTGGCATGACTCCTCCTCTGTCACGAAGCCTGTGGTTACTGAGTACGTATTATGTGTCTGTCACACACTCCCTGTAGCACTGTACTGTTATTCTTTCATTCAATCCTCACAGCCCCACCAAAAGACTTGCCATGTTACAGAAGAGGAAATTGAGGTTTGGAGAGCCAAAGTAGTCCACACAGCTAGTGAATAGTAGAGGTGATACTCTACCCAATATGTAACTCCTTGTTTTTACTTCTACTTCATACTGTACTGTAGATGAGTAGCTCATTTATAAATGTTTACCAGGAAGTCCAGAGTTACCCTATCGGAATTATCAAGGGGGCCTGGACAGGTGCATGCTGTCTGTAGGGGACAGGGGATGCAACATCGCCAGAAAGCCCTGATGACGAGTGTGTTGGTGATCCTGTTTACAACTCAGGTGCATAGGACTTTCTTTTTATGTCTGAAAATGGTTTGTGAGTCACCCACCAATTGTTGAGTCAGTGTCATTTGTCACCGAGCCCCAGGAAAGGTGCTAAGTGGCCCGCCTGCCTGTCCTCTGAGGTAATTGTGGTGGACAGATGCGATTCCAACTCTGCAATCCTCTCAGGAGGGCCCTGGGTCTTTCCCAATTAAGGTTTGTAGCTCACCCTGGTCCCCTGAGATGAAACAGAGGGAGAGATGTGCTAAATGATTGCACCTTCGTTTTTATGCCACTGGTTGATCATTGACTCTCAGGATAACCTAAGCTCTGTCCTTGGGTTTAGGGTCTGGCTGGCCTGAATGTGTCGCTGACCCTCATGTGTGGGCAAGTTAACTTGGGAACTGCGTTCACGGAACACAGCTGCAGGTTTGATAACATCTTCACCGTTGCCACAGCTGGGGCCTGCCTGGGATTTGGTCCTGCTCTCTTTCTCTCAGCCTGAGAGATCCAGACGCAAAGTTTGACTGTCTTCTTCCTACCCAGTGTTCGTTGCTTTGTTGAACTGATCAACAACACTGTCGGTGAACCTGCTGTCTGTCACCCAATGCCTGCTGCTGAGAAGGTGGGACTTTTTCTGAGCAAATCAAGCAGAGAGGAGATAAGACTGTTGGTTACCTACCTTACACAGGTAGGAACCTTATATAGCTTCCTCCACCACTTTGCTGACAGAACTCCAGCTTTTTTTCATCTAATTTTCTTTCATGTGGCCCTGTCCCCACCTGGAAGGTAAATCCAGACTAGTCTAAGCCACACGTGGCTTTCTCATTGCCTGAGACGGTTAATGACGTGGGGTGGGCCCATGACTCAGTCCTGGCTTCTGGGATCTGAGAAGCTGGTGCAGAGACATTTGGGGAAATGTTTCCTCACTCTGAAAAAGAAGACATAAGGTGGAAATGACCCTTTCTCCTCTGGCTGGTTTTTGCCCTGCTTGCGAGTAAAGCCTAAATTGTGGCAACCTTCCTGTGACCGTGATGGAAGCTCATTAAGGGTAAAGCAAACAAGCTAAGGATGACAGAGCAGAAAACAATTGAGCCTTGGTGACACTTTTACCAACTGTCAGAATGAACCAACCCTGGAGCCAGGCTCCTTTGGAACCTGTGTCTTGTGGAATAACGAAGTGTCCTGCTTGCTTAAACCATTTAAAGTTGAGTTTTCTGTTACAAGCAGCTAAAAACACCATAAGGATAAAAAAATATTTTTGGTCAGAATTGGAAAAGCCCAGGCAGATTTTAGGGTCGCACTGCTGCCTTAGCTATTCTATAGCTCCTCTCTCCTCCTTTCCCAGCTCTGTGAGTCCGGGTCATTCAGAGGCCAAATCAGGTCTTGTGTGAAGGAGCTTTCCTTGCACTGCATTCAGCACTAGCAGACTCCGCAGTGTAAACCCCTGAGTGTGGAGCTCAGCTGCGCGATGCAGAGGGGACAGCCACATGGAGGTGCAGTGGACAACCTCTAGAGACCCTCTGCCCACTTGGAGTGTTTGAGTGGCAGGGCATAAAAAGGGATAATCCAGGGAAGCAAATTCACTTGATTTCCACCCAGTTACTTGTTTACTAGAGATGTGACCTTGGATTATGTTATTTAAACTCTGGGCTTTGGCTTTCTCATCTATAAAATAGGAACCAAAACCTTCTCTATGTAAGATATCTGTAATGATTAGATCTAATAAATGCCTGGTCTTTGCCTGCCTCTCTAGTCTGCTCCTGTTCCACATGCTCTTTCTATTCCAGCCACTCTAACCCTCTGCAAAGTGCTTTGCCTTCTCTTACCACAGGACCTTTGCACATGCTATTCTCTCTGTGAGGGATGTTCTTTCCTTACCCTGTCACCCCACCCACCACCACCATCTGGGGAACTTCTCCTCACCCTTCATGCTTGACGGCATCCCTTCCTATCCTAAATCTCCTATATAAATCATCTTTCTTTGTTGCTTTCATGGAACCACATTCCCTTCAGAGCATTTATCACAGGCCAAGTGTTTTCCTTATTACTGTGATTTTGGTTCATGTTCATTCCCCCTAGGAGCCTGAAGTTCCAAGAAATCAGGGATCATGTCTCATGTTAATATCTGTTGTATCCCCAGGTGGCTAGATCAGCACTTAATCCTATAATAATATTCAATAAAATTTGTTGAATGAATGCATGAATATGCAATTTTCTGATATTTAGCGGGGGCTTAGTAAATTGTAATTGCCATTGTTATGGTGGCCTCTTATCAGACTTTCCAGCCATTTCATATTTTCTTATGTTCTCCTGAATGGAATCCAGAGTATTTCATCACCACGTTGCCCTTTACATAAGGTACAAAGGAGCAGCTGGTAGAGTACTGTCAGAAATCCCAGAGGAATTTACCTCACTGAGCCTCAGTTTCTTCATTTGTGCAATACGAGTTAGAGCCTTGCTGTTTCGGCATTTATAACACTCTCAGGTGTAGGCCAAGTCACAGAAGAACTATGGCACATCTTCCCTGTTCATTGACTTTACTTGACTATTTGGGGAAAGGAAACCTGTATGATGGAGTAAACAAACATGCTTTATTAAATCAAATTACAAGATAAAGGAATCTACTGCCAAGTTCTTCGGTGATGTACATTCGCATGTCACAATTACTAAGACCCTGTCCCCGGGATTTGGTTTCACCTTGAGTGGAGCATCACTATATGAGCATATTTCAAAGATCCCCCAGGACATTAATGTGCAGGCAGGGCAGAGACTGCTGCTCCAGGTACTTTGGGGGAAGAGTGCCCTGAGTGAATTCAAAGGCCCTTTCTCGTTGGGACCTCTTTCCTCTTCAGCCCTTTTCTAATGATCTTGCAGTTCTAAAATTCTGCATCTGGGTCTTTCAAGAGCTGCTTTTGGCTCTTCTCCTTGGGAGAACGTTCAGTAGCAACCCAGACGATTATCTCATGAGAATGTTCAGGGGTGCTTGGAAACCATCCCATGGCCCCTGTTGATAAGCATGTCCCTGTGTTTCAAAGAAGGAAAAGTGCGTGCATTTAAATTTCCTGATGTAAGGTCTGGCCAGCTTTGCTCAGATTTGGAACCATGAATTCCAAGGCACCTCAGGCCTACAAATGTGAGAGCCTGCTGCAGCCTTCTGGCTCGGTTTTCTGACTGTCTCCCATGTGGCTGGTGCCTGGATGTAATTGAGCAGGAGTCTGACTCTCCGCCTGGGCCTTTGTTACATGCAGGCTGTACAGCAAAGGATGTGAAAGCGTCTCTCAATAGCATGTCTCCACATACTGCCTTTTTGAGCAGGCACATCCAGGGATCTTAACGCTCAGCATACAGGGATGCTATGAAAAACAAATGTGTTTTATTTACAAGTCCCTGTGCTCCCCCTCCCAACCTCCCAAAGAAAAAAAATTGCAAGCAGCGAATGCAAATAATTTTTCAAATCGATCTTTTTATGAAAATGCCTGTTTTTATTCTATCTTTTTTAAGGACCAGAGAATCACATAAATGACAATTCCAGAGACCATAGATTTATGACTTTTTTACTTTCCAAATATGTTGGCACAGAGTAAAAAAAAAAATAAAATTTTGTAATTTCGGGAAGAGAATAATGTACTTTTTTATTAAAATGGAAATGACACACTGCTGCATATCTAAGTTGATTTAGTGTTTTTATTAGTTATATAACTGTTTTAATACCTCACTAACTATTGCATTCTCCCTTAAGGTTTCCATTGTTCACATACCCTAGAAACAAATTGATAATTCTGAAAAAATAAAGTATTTCTTGGTTGTTTGCTAACAGCAGAATAGCAATCAGTCACCACAGGGTTACTACAATGGGCATCATTATATCTGGATCCTTATCAATTTCACTATATGGGTAAGTATTATTGCTGTGTACCGGAACTCCTTTGGTGTTATTGCTTAATTTTAATTGTGATTGTAAAATGTGAACAATGTGGATCTTTAAACCACAATTAAACACCTGCTATACTTGTTGTCTGTTGGCATTGGAAGATATATTGAGTGTTTAAAAACTGCTGATTCAGATATTACATTGAGCATAAAAATAGATTTCATTTGAGAATAAATGTTCACTCAAGGAGGAAGTTCCGGGAAAGTTTTCGGAAGTCAGATAGGTGAGTCCAAATTTAAGCGTGTTAGGAAAACGCAGACCCGATGGCAAGTGCCACCCTCGTGCAGGCTGCTCTCTGGCAGGCTCCTGCCAGGTTTCATGCCAACTTCCTTCAGCAGTGGAGAGCTGACTCTTTGTCCCACTGACAACTTGCTAATGAAGAACCTCCGAACAGGAAGCACCTGCCCGGTGTTGATGAGATATTAATAGGAGAAATAACTGAGTTACAGAGGCGCAGGGGAGGGTAGTGAAGAAAAAGGGGGATGTCCGATTTCAGCCCCAAATCCCAGCCCAAATCAAATGTGAAAAATAGATGGTCCTGGACTTGGGGGCTGAAATCCTACATGTGGAGGAGGGTGATTTGAAGTTTCCTGAAATCCATATTCAGAGTGAGTGTTGGTCCCTGAGCTGGGTCTACAGACTGTAAACCAAAGGTTTCCTTTCTTTTTTTTTTTTTCCTGATAGGTCAGGGGGTGTCTATCATCTCCATCATCAAAATTAACCATTTACACAGTGCTCGCTAAACACTGTACTCGGTTCTGAGTTTGTAATATCATTTAAAGCAACGTCATTTGCCTGAGCTCAGCTATGCTTCAGTTTCTTTGGAAATAGCATTTCTTGTTTTAATTTCCCAGCAGTGTTTTTATAAACAGCGAAGAAGGGAGTAGTACGGGTGGGACAATGGGACAATAAAAGAATCTTTCCTTGGAGAAATGGGACCACAGGTTGGATGTGAGGAGCAGGAAAGAATAAAATATTCTGGGTTATATTCATCTAAGCTTAATTTTTTTACTCACAAAAAAATCAAATCAAAATAGATTTGCAAATCCCAGCTCTCCATTTCAAGTAAACAAATCTGATGGTGCGTGAGGGAGCTGCTGAGCCGTGTAAGAAGGTTCATGAGAAATGGTTAAACTTTCTGGAAAGACTGTAAAACAGCTAGCGAAGAGGCAAATGCGTGATGAAACATGACAGAGCTGGAACATGCCTGTTTGGGAGGTGAACGTGCACTGCAGTGCACCGGTACATTCTATATAACCGTAGAAACTGGAGTGTTGGATTCAGATATGTCATAGAACTCTGGGCCCTTTGCTTGTCCCCTAAGCTCTGTCTCAGTGCTGTGACATACTAATGAGAAGCAAACCAGACTTTCAAAGGCCTTAACAAGTAATCCTGGTATTTAAAGAGAGTCACCTGAGAACCCAGAAGAGGGAATCACACCCCCCCCACCCCGCAAAAAAAAAAAAAGAATCTAACACTCTCGTTTTACAAGGGCAAACTTTTCTCCCTCTTCATGTTTCTGTTGTCACTGGTGCAGTGGGAGTGGTATCCTCCCTGTGAAATTACGGATGCGAATTGATGGTGAGCAGGGAATCTCCTAGAGAACTCTTAATTTTCTTTCTTCAAAGTTGTATAGCTTGAAGCTCTGTGTCTGCATTGCACACAGGAATGCAGGGGTGGTGGTGGGTGGGGTAGAGAGGAGGGAAGGGGTGGGCAGTAGAGAGACTGCAGGTGCATTCTGCTGTATGATTATATCTCTAAACCAGTCATTTTAGGACCATATATGAAGTAAGAATTGTTCCTCTTGGGTTTCATTTAAAGGGACCCTTAGAATATGGTACTTGTACCCAGTGAAGATACATAATAGGTGCTCAGTTAATAATTTTGAATCAGTGAATGGATAGAAAGGAGGCCCATAAATGGATTGTGACGAGTTGATGTATAAAGAAGTTCTAATTTACCAGCCAACCTGGCACAATAATGAGGAAAATAGTTAATATCTATGATTATGAAGGCATATTAATTAAGGAAACATCAGCTGCTGTAATAGACAACCCCAAATCGCAATGCCAGTGGCCCATATCCAATTTCACTGTCATTTAAAGTCTAGAATAAATGTTCCCGACGGGGAAGAGGCTCCTCCAAGCTCTGATTCAGGGACTTCTGCTACCTAAATCTGTGGCTTTCACCTTTAGCATGTGGCTTCCAAAGTTGGTGGAGGAGGGGAAAGAGCATGAAGGTCCAGGCACGGGAGGTTTTTATGGGGCAGTCCAGCAAGTGAGACACATCTCTCCCCTCCATGTTCCATCGTCCAGAATGCAGTCTTGTGGCCACACATAATTTCAGGGAGGAATGTAAACTAGTCTAAGAAGAAGAGAAAACAGTTTGATGAACAGAGGAGAATTGTTCAAATGTACGTTAGAAGAAGCCAGTGGGTTGGAGTGCATGTCCCAGCTCTTCTACCTGCTGAAGAAAAATAAAATATGGCGAACAGTTTGGATGATCTTTGGCATGGATGGGAGCATACAATCTTTCCTGCTCATGGTATGACCCTTGAAATGGCCAGCATTTCAGACTCGAAGCAGGAGGAGGAATGGGGGGATGAGAGTCCTGTTTGGAGTGGATGGATGCTTTTGTTTTGGAAACTGCCTTGGACCTAAGCATGTGCCACATTAAATAAGTTCACACTGTCTATGATGACTAGTATGGTAATCTGAATTAACTGTTAATACATCCCTGGGGCCAAATCACCATGTCCCAAGGACTGACTTCTCCTTGATAATATAGTGATAGATGCAGGTCAGTGAAACTCATGTGATGTACGGCGGGATTCATGTCACAAAACCTACATGATCCATGGATATATTCTTATCCCCCCCAACAAAATAAATTATTAGGGACTTTTTGGCTTTTGTTTTCAAAGTGTGACTTTTTCTTAAGCCAAGTGCCCAGAAACAAAGGCAAAGGGTGTGTGTCCGGTGCCCTAAGGGTCTTTTCCAGCACGGTGCTTTTCACCACTGTTCTCCGACCAGTGCCAGTCCCCGAGCGTCACTGGTACATGGTAAGTCCAGATTTTTTCAATAAATATTCAGAAACTTTTAAAGCACTTTGAATGCATGTTTTATGTCTGTTGAATGTAATAAAATGTGGGCTTATATTTTGCACATTTTTGTTATAAAAATGAAGAAACAATTCATCATTTTGCAGAAGTGTTGGTCTGCAATGGATTAGAAACAGAAAAATCAAGTGGTTCATCACTGGGAATAGTATGAGAAGCACTGCTTTAGATTATTCTCTTAGGATCCATGAGGTGGGTTGCTGTGAGAATCAGGAAGTGATGATATGAGAAACTATAAATTGTTCTACAAATGGCTAACATTTTTGTCATTGGTGCACTCATCAAGCTGATACACTCCTAGGAGAGACCTTGCCTTTACTGCCCCTCTGGAATCTTTGAGGCATGTGATAGGGCAGGAGGATACATATTGGAGCATGTTCTTTAAAACCTCTGTTTCTGGTCCCAAAGGAAGTGTGTTCTGATCTGTGGTCCATAGGCTTACTGGGGGTTTCATCTGGGCATGGGCATAACAGTGGGATGGTCCTTGAGAGACGTCTTCCTTGCCTTCTAGCTCTCAAGTCTCTTATTTGTTTATTCTCCCCCAACATGGGATGTTTCTGAGCAAAGAAACAACATGATATATGTGATATTCCTATGAAATCAGTCTTGTGTGCATGTACAGGTTGGGTTGGACTAGGGAAAGTACAGGAGGCCCCTGGGACAGTGGTTTTGATAGTCTGGCAGACCATGTATGAAATGTATCACTGGAATCACCTCACTCTTGGTGTTACCATGGTTGTCTGCACAACTGCCCCAACACTTAAGCGCCTTTTGCATATATCACTGGTTAGGGTGCTAGAGTACCGGGGGAGCATCCTTTGCACTTCCACATACACTTAAAACAGTAAAGGATTTGTTGACAAGAACTAAACCCCTGCTAAGGAATAAGCTATATACAGGTTTTGAGCAGTTTAACTTATATATGTTACTAAAAGTCTGGATAAGGGTGTTGTAGCATAACTATAGTAAGTCTGGAACCGGGAGAGATGCATTAGATACACAAACACAAGCAGAGAAGAGACAACTGTCCCACCCAAATCCAAATGCAAGACCTTTTCTTCAAAGCCATCTTTGCCCACTGGTTACCTTCTGGATGCTTTTCATTACAGAGCATTTTTCAACACTCACTAGTGCTGTTTGTCAATTATTTACTGAGTACATATTATGAGCCAGCCACCATGCTGGACATGGGGAATACAAGGATCAATGAGATGTATCTCTGCTCTTTTGACATTTATATTTCAGTCTTGAATTAGGCAACTACATAGCTTGGTCAAAGTGCGAATCAAATAATTGATATGTGAAGTGGTTAAAACAAAAGATTTTTCTAACTACATTTCTGCAGATTCTTAATCCCTACATCTGGTTAGAGCAAACCAATAGTACATATTAGGATACATTGCCCATATATTTTATAATAATGTGGGCTCATTTTTTAGTAAGCGGTAATATTAGAAACATAGAAATATAAAGAACATAGGAACTTCCGGCCAAGATGGAGACATAGGTAGATACACTTTGCTTCCTCGCACAACCAAAAGAAGGACAACAACATATTTAAAAACAAAACAAGAACTGCCAGAAAATTGAACAGTATGGAAGTCTGACAACCAAGGAATTAAAGAAGAAACATCCAGACTGGTGGGAGGGGCAGAGACAGGCAGCTGAGGCACAGAGTACACATGGTGAGGAGGTGGCTGGTCAACTGGGTGGTTCCACATTCCTTGCGGATACGCTGGGAGGAACAATTGGGGAGTGAGACAGACAGCACAGCCCAGGGTTCCAACATGGGAAACTACAGTCTCAAACCACTGGAAGTAAAAACCTATGGGGGTTATGATGGCAGGAGAAACTCCAAGCCTCACAAGAGAGTTCATTGGGGAGACTCATGGGGTCCTAGAATGTACACAAACTGCCCACCCGGGAATTAGCACCAGAAGGGCCCAATTCACTGTAGGTAGCGGGGAAAGTGACTGAAAGCCAGCTGAGAGCTGAGCAAGTGGCATTGTTCCCTCTCTGACCCCTCCCCCACATACAGGGCCACAACACAGCTATGTGGGTTGCCCCACCCTGGCGAATACCTAAGGCTCTGCCTCTTACAACATAACAGGTGCACTGAGGCAAAGAAATATGGCCCAAATGAAAGAACAGATTGAAATCCCAGAAAAAGAACTAAATGACAAGGAGATAGCCAACCTATCAGATGCAGAGTTCAAAACACTAGTGGTCAGGATGCTCACAGAAATGGCTGATTACGGTCACAACATAGAGGAAGAAATGAAGTCTACGCAAAGTGAGATGAAGCAAAATATACAGGGAACTGACAATGAAGGGAAGCAAACTGGGACTCAAATCAACTTTTTGGAATAGAAGGAAAAAAATAAACATTCAACCAGGACAGAATGAAGAAACAAGAATTCAAAAAAAGTGAGGAGAGGCTTATGAACCTCCAGGACAACTTTAAACATTCCAACATGCAAATCATAGGGGTGCCAGAAGGAGAGGAGGAAGACAAGAAGTTGAAAACTTCTTTGAAAAAATAATGAGGGAAAATTCCAATCTGGCAAAGGAAATAGACTTCCAGGAAGTCCAGGAAGCTCAGAGAGTCTCAAAGAAGTTGGATCCAAGAAACCAGATGCAAGACACATCATAATTAAGTTACCCAAGGTTAAAGGTAAGGAGAGAATCTTAGAAGCAGCAAAAGGAGAGAGTTAACTACAAAAGAGTTACCATAAGGCTATCAGCTGATTTCTCAAAAGAAACTTTACAGGAAAGAAGGGGCTGGAAAGAAGTATTGCAAGTCATGAAAGGCAAGGACCTACATCCAAGATTGCTCTATCCAGCAAAGCTTTCATTTAGAATGGAAGGGAAGATAAAGTGCTTCCCAGATAAGGTCAAGTTAAAGGAGTTCATCATCACCAAGCCCTTATTTTGTGAAATGTTAATGGGACTTATCTAAGGAAAAGAAGGTCAAACACTATGAACAGTAAAATGACAACAAACTCACAGCTATTAACCAACTGAACCTAAAAACAAAACCAAAAACAAACTAAGCAATCAAGTAGAACACGACCAGAATCATAAAAATGGAGATCAAGTGAAGGGTTATCGGTGGAGGAAAAGGAGGGGGGAGTATGGGGGAAAAGGTACATGGAATAAGAAGCATAAATGGTAGGTAGAAAACAGATGGAGGGAGGTTAAGAATAGTATAGGAAATGGAGAAGCCAAAGAACTTATATGTACAATCCATGGACATGAACTAAGGGGAGGAATGCTGGTGGGAGGGCTGTGCAGGGTGGAGGGGAATAAAGGGGAGAAAAAAATGGGACAACTGTAATAGCATAATCAATAAAATATATTTAAAAATATAGAAAATAAAAAATTATTTGATAAGCAAAAAAAAAAGAAACATAAAGGACATAAATTCCACTTTTATAAGACTCGTGTTGAAGGTTTTGACCATAGTATCTAGTGCCCCTATACAAGGGTTTATAAAGTAACTTATTCACATAATTTGGTACAAGTGGAGAATTTCTCTCTTCCAGTATTTTTCCTTACCATAAAATAGGATTTGTGCAAGCTGTAAAATTTTTTTCTTGCTTTGGTTACCAGGATGCTCAGGGCCACATATCTGGTACTGATACATTTCTTCCTTACTTTATGATACTTTTTCCATGGAAAAATATCTTTTTTTTAGTATCTTATTTTAAGTCACTTCAAATTCTTAAATAACACCTAGGAAAAATATAACAGACAAACACATAGATTCTATTATAATTTCTCTTCTTTATAGTTGTTGTACAAATTCTTTCATAGCAAAAAAAAAAAACAAAACAAAAAACAAACAAACAAACAAACCCAGAAACCAGGAGGATCAGTTCTCCAATGCCCCTGCCTTTGAAGACCCACTCCTATGTTTGACGGCTGGGCTTTTACAGACCCCAGTTGTTTTAGATAGAAGGAAAGAGTATCTTCTGGGCTAGATGCTGATTGGAGCAATTTTTGTCTTACCCTAAAGTCTTTTTCTTGTAAGCTGAATCCTGCTTGTCCTGAAAGAACAGGTGTTGTGCTGCTCTGAGGCACAGCCAGCTGAGCTGTGCCTTTGTTGTATAAAACTGTGTCACGGCCTGGACTTGTGTGTCAAACTGTTACATAACTTCATGACTTTTTCCTGATTAAGGATAATGATTATTTCACTCTAATTGCATTCATTCATTTATCTAGGCATCATTATTGAGTGTGTCCCCAGAATGTACTAGGCATTGCTAGACAGCAGAAATGTGCAGCTGAGGGAAATGCTAAAGTTTCCAAACTGATCAGGTCTTAGCCTTGAGGGGCTTGCATTCTGTAGGAGACAAACACAAAGTATTACATGTTTTTCAATCATGAACTTGATGTTCCCCCCACCCCCTAAAAATAAATGAACAAAATTCTTATGTGACCTTACGGGAACTGTAGAGTTAGGGATCAGGACAGAGAGAAACTAGGAAGGCTATGGATATTTATGGAATCTTTGGAAATTAAACTCATTAAATTAAAAAGATAACAAAAGAGAATATTGTTATAAAAATTCTCCAAAGCTTGGAAATAAGGCATGTCTTTTCAGTGATATATAGGAACATTATCTAACAAGGCCACCTAAGGGTAATTAATTATCCTTTGCTTGCTTTTGCTACTTATTATTACTTAAGGGCTCAGCCTCTGTGAAGTTACGTGTTAACTTGTAGATCTGGTATGGCAGAGATGCAAATAACTTCTGTCTGGTAGCAAAGATAACCCCAAAGGTTATGGTTTTTATTGTCCCATGGAACATTAATCTGTTTTGTATCTAACCTAGCAATCTAATTCTAACATTTCTTATTAAACACCTATAAATACTTCGTTCCTCAAAATGCTCTGTGAACTAGATTCACCTTCTCACTGCCTCCTTCATTAATGAGTTAATAAATCCTTGGCAGGTGTTCACTTTATATTTGTATGAGAGTCTTGTTTTCAACTATAAAAAATTACACTTTGACATTATGTATACTATTTCCACATCTTACATTATTAGGGCAAAATCAATTTCCATTCACCATCCTCGCTTAATAGAGAATTTTCAGAATCTCTCTTTTCCTGCAGCTTCAATGAGATGTACAGAAAGTCATTTGCTTTGCCGAGGATGTGCTGAAGGGCCCAGCCATCCCGTGTCTAGTCTTCTATCTGAGAGTTCAACAATTACGCCTTTCTATGTTTTTAACTTTTGATTCCACCGTGAGGTCCCACATGGCACAAGGCACCAGGGTGGTTGGTGTGGAAGCAGTTTGGGGAGTCTCCGTTTCATCCACTGGGTTCACTGTGACCGAGAAGATTGTTCTGGCACTCTTCCCAGTGTCCCCTCCCACAGTTACTCCGTGGGAGAGCCCAAAGGAGGCCCAGGACACTGTCATTGAAGTCTTCCATCTCTCATGTTTGATTTAGTTCTGTCTTTAGTCTTTCCAATCATAATAATTAACTAACTTAACAAACAGGTATTGTGCACCTGACAGGAATTTCCACAATTATAAAACAACAGCAATAAACATTGGTTGAGTTCCTACTATGTGCCAGACACATTTCTAAGCCTGTTCTGTTATTAACTCAGATAAACAAGATCCCTGTAAATGAAACCATATACAGCTATACAGCCTAATAGGATTAAGAACTAAAACTGTGTTAAGAAGATTTTACTGTTCTAGAACTTTTTTTTTTGTTCAAAAAGATGAATTTACAAATACATTTATTGTTTCAAGAATTTGTGAAAATTCATTTTTTTCCCTAATAATAGGCTGGTAAACTAGGTTTCATCATCAGGTTATAATAATAGCCCTTCTTCAAAATAATACTTGACTATGTTATTTATTTAAAAGATTTTATTAATTTATTTTTAGTGAGAGGGGAAGGGAGGGAGAAAGAGGAGAGAAACATCAATGTGTGGTTGCCTCTCACGTGGCCCCCACTGGGGACCTGGCTGGCAACCCAGGCTTATACCCTAACTGGGAATCAAACTGGCAACCCTTTGGTTCTCAGCCCGCGCTCAATCCACTTAGCTACACCAGACAGGGATTGACTATATTATCAAATAACTACTCACTGTTCAAGGTTCTCTTCAAAACTCTTGCCCTCTGAATCTATCAATCCTAAACTTTCTATCACAAACTTTACTCACTTCCAGTACTTCCAGTGAATTACTTGTCTTAAACAGAACCCCCTGACCTTAAAATATCCTGCTCTTCACCTCTCCCTCCTGAGATGCTACTAAGACTTTGTCAAGGCATTGGATTCCTTTGCTGCAGTAAGCATTGAGCTTGGCTTTGCTTCATTGACAGCTCATTTTGATGGTCTCTTTTAGGAGTCAGCAGTTAACACCTGCCTTCATGGAAGTTACATTTTAGTAAGGGAGAAAGATGTTTAACACATACACAATGTAATTTAAGGTAGTAATAATTGCAATGAAGGAAAATAAAACAATGGGGAGGAGAGAGAATGCTAGGTGGCAGGGGCTACTTCAGGTAAGGTGCTCAGGAGATTTCTTTGTGGAAATGAAATTGTAGCAGAGATCTAAAGTGAATGAGAAGATCTGGGGAAAGGAATTTAGCTGAAATGAACGTGAAGTATAAAAGCCCTGTGGTAGGAGTGACTCTGGTGTGTTGAAGGAACAGAAAGATGGTCAGAACATGAGGTGAAGAACTGAGGAAGATGAGTTTGGAGATATAAGAGGGAGCCACAGGAAGGTGGTTGGTTTTGTTCTGAATGTGAAGGGGAAGACTGTGGAGGGATTTAAGGAGGGAGTGACATGCTCTGATTCAGAGTTTTGAAAGATTACTCTGGCCGCTCTGAAGACTGGATTGTGGGGGAACTAGCGAATTTGGGGTGAGCATGGAGAGGCTGCTGCAGACGTCCGAGTGAAAGGCAGTGGTGGTCTAACGTGAGCACCCTCAGTGGGAGTGCTGGTTGGCCTTGGGGTATGTACTGAAGTCAGAGCTTGGTTTGGAGAGAGCGGCCTTTCGGCCTGAATGTTCCGGTCACTGGTGGTGCCATAGTGAGGCCGCAGACTAGAGGAGAAAGAAACTAAGAATTTGATTTGGACAAAATGAACTTGTGATGAGATGGGTAGACACAGGAGGTGACTTAAGGCCAGGTTGGCATTATATAAACTCACTCTGTTTATCTCTCTGGTGGCTTGATGACAAATCCTGCTGTTAGGTTCTTCCCATCCCCCAATACTCTCTTTTTCTAATCATTTTAGTAGGAATGACTTGGAATTTACGTATACTCAAACCAAAATGAACGCACAGTAAATCTACATATTCTGGAGTTTCATCTAAGGGAAATTTGTAATGGGGAGAAGGATTATTTGATTAACAATATATTGTGACAAGGGTATAGTATAATTTTTAAAAAACAGTAACAATTTTGAACCCACTAGTGTGTTGTGAAATCAGCTTAGTGGGAAGTGAAATCAATTTAGTGGGTCACAAACAGCATTTGAAAGAACGAAATGGAGTAGAGAATGAAAGAGTGCATCACACTTAATGAGCGTAAATAATATGGGAAATATTTGTTTCATACACGCATGTATGTATATAGTGGGCCACTACATAAAAGGTGTTTTTTTTATAGTAAATTGTAAAAGACTCTGAAAGTCCCTGCTATAGGGGAGGTGTGCTACAAGTACTAGTTTTCAGATAGATAGTAGCAATTTTAAAGTCTAGTGTTATGGTTATAGTTTAGGCCAAGCCACATAACCCGTGATGCTTTAATCTTTCTTATTTATAAACTAGGGATAATATTTTCTCCCTATGTATGTAACTCTAGATTCTTCTGGTGGTTAAGTGAGAGAAACTCAGCTCAAAATAGCTTCAGTTAAAAGAAAAAAGGCTTCCGCCTTGGCCAGGTGGCTCAGTTGGTTAGAGTGTCATCTCATACACCAAAAGGTCGTGGGCTCCATCCCTGGCTGGGGTGTATACGGCAGGCAAACAATCAATGTTTCTCTCTTACATCGGTATTTCACTCTCTCTGTCCTTCCTTCCTCCTCTAAAAAAAAAAAAATCAGTGAACATATCCTCAAGTGAGGATCAAAAAAAAAAAAAAAAAGAAAAAAAGCTTTCTTGGAAGGATTCTGGGTCAGCTCATAGAGTCTGCAGCAAACACTTGAGGAGGAAATGGGTGGCTTTAAAATCTGGGACTAGACCAGGGGGCTCAGTACTGCTAGGACTCAATCTCTGTCTTTCTGTCTCTTTGCTCAACTTGCCTTTGCTTTGTTTCTTTCTTTGCTCTGGCAAACAGCTGTTTTCACATGGCAAGAAATTATGATTACCATTAACCTTGGATTTTTATTCTGTAGCTCTGGCACCTAAGAGGCAAGAGGTCTCAGTTACCAGAGTCAGTTGGATAATCTCAAGGAAAGGCCCTGATTGGTTCATCTCTGGTCACATGCCCATCCCTGAATAATCTCCAAGGTACGGGGTGGGATGAGGGTTTAGCCTAGCCAGGCTAGGCATTGTGTACAAGTGTGTGCTCTGTGTGTGTATGTGCATGCGCTCATGCTTTTAGGAAAAGTTGGGGAAAGGTATGATAGGGAGACAGTGAAAACTACTACATCTTTTATATGCCACAGGAATATTCTGAGTTTTAATGAAATATAGTTCATGAGCAGGACTGAACTTGTAATTTACCTTGAGGAATAACTTAAATGTCTTCACAGTAAAGCAGCATCTGTGGAACAAATTCTTGGGCTCATAAAAAGAGCAAGATGTGATTAATTCTACAGGAGATGCCTTACGGCCCACCCCAGCTCCTGCCTGACATGCAGAATGCCTTTCTGAGGTCCTCCGTGCATGAGTCCTAGCTCAGCTGGGTCTGAGCAGAGTTTTGTGATTTATTAAGCACACTGGTTAGAGCAACTTTGCACAAGAAAGACCCAGAAACACTCTGGGATCCCAAAGTTCCTCCAAAGATCGAGATCTAAACTTTGCTTTTGCTAACATTTCAAATGCCTCAGGTTTATAATAAGCTTCCTACTTCGGAAATGATGATATCTGGTAATGGTGAGGAAAAATATTTGCTAATGAAAATCTAAATGAGGGATGATGAAGCTAAATATCATTAGATTTGGTTAGTTTCCCTACATGATTGGTTGAGGGATATCTTATCCACAGACAAAGTTTCTTTATCGCAGCCATTTTTTTTTTCTTGGAGTTACCACCTCACTCTCAATAAATCATTTAAATATCTTATGCTGCTCCAGAGAATGTCCTGGCTACCCAGATATTTTCTTGTCAATCTTCCGTAATATGTTCTGTCACACTGGCCCCTCCTGGGAATGAAACAGGTTTACTTTAAAATTTTATGAGATCAACTCCTCTATATCCAATGGCCGGTCATAGGATGGGATTATTAATACAGAATAAGTAACAGACAACTGAATTAGAGGACTGTAATTCCATTGAGAGGCTCTAGATTTTTAAATTAATTTCATGCTTATGAAAGCTATAAGACTGACAGTGCAGGAGAATGAAGTGGGCTTCTTTTCCCTCTGATGAGTAAGTACAGCCTTATCAGAGACTGTGACGGAAACTTTTGGCAAGGCTTGTCAAGGTGCACTGGTTTCTTCACCTGTGGTCCTCGTGAGGCCTGCCTTGTTCTGACCTTTTCCCCCACCCAGCCCTGGTCCCCAGAATTAGAGAGGGTGGAAGGCCTTTGGGGTCAAGGACACTTGAGTTAGATT
This sequence comes from Anoura caudifer, assembly GCA_004027475.1. NCBI lineage: Eukaryota > Metazoa > Chordata > Mammalia > Chiroptera > Phyllostomidae > Anoura > Anoura caudifer. The sequence continues at coordinate 90,111 of PVKU01001898.1, read as the reverse complement.
ACCAGCTCTGCGTCTTATTTATAATGTGATTTAAGGAGGGCTACCAGCTCTGGCCAGTGGCTCAGTTGGTTGGAGTGTCATCCTGTGCACCACAAAGTTGTAGGTTTGATCCCTGGTCCAGGTGCTTATGAGAGGCAACCAATCGATGTTTGTTTCTCACAGTGATGTGTTTCTATCTTTCTCTCTTCCTCTCTCTCTTAAATCAATAAACATATTCTTGGGTGAGGAATAAAAAAAACAAAAATGAATTGCTGCCAGATGAAATACCGGGTGAATTTCAGATATAATTTTTAGATTTTTTAGTAAATTATGTCCCTGAAATTATACAGGACATACTTATAAAATTTTATTTTTTGTTTATCTGATATTCACGTTTCAGTGGATATCCTATCCTTTATTTTGATTTGCTAAATCTGACAACTCTAGATTTAGGGAATATCACTTAAACTCTCTTTGTCTTAGTTTCCTCCCCTCTAAACCAGAACTAATAGCATTCATCTTGCAGGGATGCTGAGGGCTTTGTTGATATCATTTATTCATTTGAAAAATGTTTATCAACTGCCTACTCAGTGCAGTGAACAAAGCAGATAAGAATCTGCTCATAAAGGTTATATGCTGTTGTGGGGGAGATAGACAATAAGGAGCACAAATATTGTGTCAAATGATGATATGTACTGTAGACAATAAAACGTCAGGAAGAATCAAGGATTGGTGGTGGGGAGTTGGGACTTTAAGAAGGTTGGTCAGGGCAGCCTTCAGAGAAAAAGTATTTGACTAAAGGCCAGAAGTAAGAAAGGGAGCCAGCCCTGAGGGTAGCTGGAGGGAGCTCATCCCAGGCAGAAACCTGCAAAGGTAACAGCTGTGAGGTGGGAGGTACCTGGCGTGTTGGAGGAACAGTAAGGAAGCCAGTATGGCGGGAGAGGAAGGAGCTGGGGGAGAGGAGAAGGCTAACGTATGTAAAATGTCTGGCACGTGCGTGGTGCTCCTCTTCTTGCTGGGCGGCTATATGGACCTCAGTCAATGCTAGCTGATGGCCAGAGAGACTTCTGGATGATTGTAAGTCTTCCAAAGCTAGACTTAGGGCCTCAGTTTCCTCACTCACAAAGTGGGGATGAAAATACAAGCATGGCCTCCCTTATAAATTTGTTGAAGGGATCAGCAGAGGTAAGACATTTATGAAGCATTGAACTGTCACATAAATGTAGCAGTCTTATTCAGAACTGCACAAAGCCCATTAGGTGTTTCTAGTGTCCTTCCCAATAGGGAGGAAGCATAATTTGGTAATTTCTATAATGGAATATGCTTTCCTCCCTTTACCAGGTTAGCTTAAAGATCTCAATCGATGAGTCTAAGGCATATATAGGTTTTGATGCAAGGTACAGAGTGAGTCTTGCTTGCCAGAAAGGGCAGCTCAGATGATGTTAGCCCATGTGTCATGAGGGAACTGTGCTGTGTGCCTGAGGGGCAAGACTGGGGGGAGGCAGGTGGGAGGCGTTGGAGAAGGCAGGCCTCAGGAGCCTGCCTGGTAGAATCCAAGACCAGCAATAATTAGGTGAGGACAGAAACTAGAGCCAGGAACAGTGCAGCGTTTTGGTCAGGTCTTAAAGGAACAGTTTGGTACGAAGATACTGGATTTTGCCATGTAAAATGCACACTCTTTTGCCCAAATTTTTAAGCGCAAAATAAGGATGTACATTAGATGTGGGTACTACTAATTCCGTATTTGTACAAATGTTTTTCATTTTTTAATTTATGCTTATGCGTTAAAAGTTTAGCAAGCAATAGTGATATCCATGTGCAAAACAATACCTTGGGATACGATAATTGGTTTTGTTTCTAAATATGAATGAATGAATGAATTAATTAATTAAAAAATTAAAATGAAAGATTATTTTTCCTGAAAGTTTGGGCCAAAAACATGAGTGCGCATTATGCATGGCAAAATATGAGTAATTGTGACGAGGGACTCAGGAGCTAAGGTAAGGTGGCAGGGGTGGGGGGGGCTAATGTGGTGGTGAGAGGCCAGGTACTTGGCTCCCAGATGCAGGGCACAGCTTGCTAAAGAGAAATGGGGTGGAGTAATTCCTAACCCAGTGATTTTCCTGTGTATGTTTGTAAACCACCTCTGTGAAACTTACTTGGAGGACTAAAATATCAGTTGGAGAGTAAAAATGCAGATTGCTAGGCCCCTCTGACTCAGAAGCAGTGGGGTAAGGCTTGAGAAACTTTTTTCATGAGTATTAATCCTAACTTCTCTAAATTAAAGTCATCCGATGATCATGGACCATGACTTTCACATCCTTGTGTGCTGAGTAGTCCCCAAGTTAGTGCTGGACATGTGGAATTTCAATAACTACCTTCTGACTTCAAGAATTAATTACACAGCCATTCTTGCTTCCACCTTACCTGTGAACAACATTTTCTGCCAACATGCTGAAGGTCTTAGAGAACCAGTATGATAAGAACTGGATTCATCTGTGTAAAACTTTTCTCATTATTTGTGAAATGCATCATTGCAATGGGTTTCCACTTTGGATTCACAACAGTGTGTTTAAAAATCCTGCCTGGCCATACCCAAGACCAACTAATTGAGAATCTTTGGGGGTGGGACTCAGACATTACTGGAGAAGGAGGAGGAGGTGTTACCAGAAGCTGGGAGCTTGGAGGAGAAGCTTTTTCAGGGCAAATGGTCAAGTCTTGGAAGGGAGTTTGGTGAGCCTGGTGCTCAGGCTTCTGTGGGAAGCATAGCTGGTTGGTGCTGGAGCTGTAGTGGGGGCACAGCCAACCATGCTTGTGGGAAGGCTCAGCTGGTACCCCATCAGCTGAAAGAGCAAGGCTAGCTGTACTCAGATCATGAAGGTGGGATGGGACCCACTAGCATGGCTGCTACTGGTATTGCTAATACATAGAGTGAAAGAAGGCTGATTCTATGGGGGCCAAGAGTATTAGGGGGTTGGAGTCATAGCTGTCCTCTCCTGCTCAGTGATACAGACTGGAGCTGGAAGCAGGAGAGTTAAGTCGCCCTTCTTTTCTTCCAGTCTGTAAAATGGTAGGCCACTTGGCGAGGGAGTTAGAAATGTAGTTTGTAGACTACTAGCCCCAGTTTTATGGCACACCACTGAGAAGGATGAAAGCAAGGATTCATTGCTGAGAGAAAACAGATAAATAACCAGCATACTCAGCTAGTAAATGATAAAGCTGGAACTGGAACCCAGAAAGTCTTGCTTTGGAGTCCATGCCAACTACCGCGCTTTACTGAAGAGACTAGCTCATCTTTCTTCCCTGTGGGCTGTGCTTACCTGGTATTTTTTTCAGAAGCTGTGGGTGGGGAACTAGTATCTTGTTCCTGAGTTAGGTATCTGCTGAGCCAGTGGGCTTGCTGATCTACCCCAGTGCTATATGAGTGGGGGAAAGTGCAGAGGAGAGACATTGTGATGGTTTTGGCAAAAAAAGGGGGGAACAACTTGCTTCCTTAAGTTCTCAACTCATTAGTGACAGTAAAGATGGACCATCATGCCTGTAGGTTCCAGAATTAGAAAGTTGGAGTGCAGATGAGATTAAGGACTGCTGGATTTTTGGAGACCACTACAGTGTGAGGCAGAGACCTGTGCCTTAGAGAGCAGCCTCTGGGAGTCAATGGTCTATGCAGTTTCACTTTTCCCCCCAAGGAACTGTGAAAGCAGGGGGAATGGTACAGGTGGGTTCCTTCTTAGTGAGGCCGGTGGAGACCTCTCACTGCCTCTCCAAGGACATAATATGGACCATGAGGTAGATCAGGTACCTAATCCAGGAACAGCCCCAATAGGGGATGCTCATGTAAGGAGACAGTGCTTTTGGTCAACAAAGAAGAACACAGCCAATTTGCCAGAGCAGACACATTAGAAAACAACCCTTTTCTCTTCTTTCTTCTTGTGGGAACACAAGAAGAATCAGCACAGGAAAGAAAGATATGTGGAGCAGAGTAGGTATTATTCCCTGCCCATCACCAGAGTCACAGTTCTGCCACACAGTGGGTAGGGGAACTCCGAACTGAATACAAGCTCTTAAATAGGAAAGACTACCTCTTAGTAACCCAAATGGGGCTGTTTTACAACTGAAAGTGACAGAAACTAGTTACGGAATCAGGTTGGGGCACCATAAAGAATGTCTACCAACCTACAGAAAAAAAAAAGGTAGTTTGGCAGAACACAGTTGGTAAGCTAAAGACAATTTATATACTAGAAAAAGAAAATAACTTCAGGTTTATGCCTTGATAAGTTCAAACTCTTCAGTCCCACCAGCTAGAGTGTGTAATCCTTATAAAACCAGCACCCCATATGGCTCAGTGTGGAAGCCACATCTTGTTCAGGAATCACATTTTCAAAGCCAAAAGTAATTAAAAAGGAATTCTCTTCTCTATTTGAATTTTGGAAATCTGTAATAGGATCTAAACATAAGTCTACAGCAACTCTTCTCTCTTCAATCAGCTCTCTCACACTTCGGAATAATTCCAGTGCCTCTCTCCTCAAATCACTTATAAATCCCTCTATTTCCAACAGATACCCGTATTTCTCCCGCCCCCACTCCCCTGTCCCTCAGCACTTTAGTATATAAATTATCTGTAGCCGGTTTTGTTTTCTTCTAATTACTCTTGGGTTTCCCACATTCACTCAGTTCTGCCTCAGGAAAGCCCAAGGCACCAATTGGGGGAAGATGGACGGACGCTGCAGCGGGTGCTGCAGAGAAGCTGGGGCAGGGCGTGAGCCCAGAACAAGGGAGGCGTCAGGGTCGTGGTGCTGTTGACGTGGGGGTAGGGACAGCCGCAAATCTGCAAACATTACTAACTTTTGTTTATCACGATCATGAAAAAAATCTTAACATTTTTTGCTGCTTGCAGCTCACTAAGTATTTTTTTCACATATTGTATCTCAACTGATTCTCAAAGCCCTGAGAGTGAGGATTATGTCCACTCTACAGGTGAGGGAACGAGGCTCAGGTAGGCTAAATGACTTTAATAGATTAGTAGGATAAGAACCTCAGGATTTGAACCCAGGGTTTCTGACTTTGTTTAGTGCTTTCTTTCCAGTATGCTCTGTATTGTCTCCATCTGCTATTCTCTCAGAGGATAACTGTTTTCCTTCTTATCTCACTCTTATCTCTCTCCCCTACTATCTTGGACCTACTGGCAACTTCCTGATTTCAAACCACATAATTTTTATTGACCAAGAATCAGAAAAGACTCGGAAATTTCAGTTTTGTTTTTTAAGACAGAAGAAGGAACTTTTACAGAGACTTCATCAAATTCATTCTTCCTCAGAGCTGCATGTATGTTTGGCCTGCATGTTAACATCATGTCTCATGCACAATGTATGGTTAGGAAGTTAGGAGACAGACTGTTTTAATAAACAAAACATCCAGATGCCGGGGAGTGCCATCATTGTCCATAATGATGCGACTGCTTCTTTTGGAATGCTCCTCAGAGCTACTTTATAAGTCACATGAGACAATCCACGGGGCAGGGGTAGAGGTGGGTGGAGGGTAGAAGAGGGTATGGGGGGGTAAATGGTGATGGGAAAAATATAATACATTTTAAAGAACCATCTAATTTTTTCACTTATGCTTCTTTTGGCCCCCCAAAAGTTTACTTAACTTAATCCATTGCCTTGGTCACTACTCTTTTGTCCACCTTCAAGAATGAAACTATTCCCAGAGGACAAATATTTGATTATCAAGGATGATATTGGTCTGTCATCTGTCTGTTCTTCCATCATCTCTGTCTCTGTTGAAATACCTGAGAGCCACTTAGGGTGATTCGTGTGCAGATTCAGGAACATGATTTGTAGTCGTCTATGGTTAGTATTACTAATATAGGGCCAAGCTGATGGGTAGTCTGTGACATGGGTCACGTGACTGGCTACTGACTGTTGGGTAGGTAGGGGTTTGGGACGGGCTGTTGTAAACTTGCAGGGGCTCCCAGCTTCAATATGTGAGGTGCAGCAGCTCCAGTTTGAGAAGGGTAGTCCTGGAGACAATTACACTTGTAATTGCAACGTAGGAGTGGAGAATTCTGAAGCTAGGGGATGGGTACACAGACCCCCACCAAGGGGCTCTGAGGGGACCTGGGCCAAACACTGATGTGATTGGATTGGTTACATATTTGATCAGACAGGACATTAAGACAGGTTACAAAATGGGTTTGACCATTTTCACTGAAAAGACGTTACCTGGCATTGCTTAGTCCTGATTGGGCAATGGCCATTTTATGGGCTTGTTAAGATTCTTAAAGAAATTATTTAACCTACTTAAATTACTTGAATTTTCTTCATTCCAAGACCCTCTCTTTTTGATTATTCTGAGCCCTCAAAAGAGGCAGAAGAAAATTCCATTTATAGAATTTAATTAGTGTGTGCCTTTGCTAGTCCACCTTTTCCTCAGCTGGCTGCTTTAATTTGGTCGGTGGGTTTGACTGGTTGTGCTTGTTCACCTCTTTGCTGTAAAACCAAGTGAGATGCTTTGCGGAGCTTGTTCTTTTCAAGGGAGGGCAAGATAAGAGGGCTGGGGAGGTGGCAAAGAGGGTGAGTCTCTGGTGGGATACCCACGCTTTCCGTGAACTGCGTCAGCTCTGGGGCAGCCCCATGGATGGTAGACCTAGAAGTCAGGGAGACCTTCAAGAGAACTGGAGCCCCTCATTTACTTTTTGCCAGTTTGTTAAGTATAAATCAAATATTTTATTATTTGTGAGACTTGCTTAAAAACCATTCCAATTTTGCCTTGGCTACGTACGTAGCACAGTTGATCGGAGTGTCGTCCCATGCCCTGGAATGTTCACGGTCCATCCCTGGTCAGGGCACATACCTTGGTCTTGGGTTTGACTCCAAGTCAGGACTCATACCCACATGTGGGTCCGATCCCAGGTTGGGGCACATATGGGAAGAAATTGATCAGTATTTCTCACATTGATGTTTCTCTCTCTCTCCATCCCTCTTTCCCTTCTTCTCTTTCTAAAATCAATAAACATATCCTCAGGTGGTAATTAAAAAATTTTATATTGTGGCAGACATGTAGGTGTGCATTAATAATACATGTGATTACAATTAAGGTATAGCGGATGGATTAGTCCCCTCTGGCCACTGTAACAAATTACCACAAACTTGGTGGCTTAAAAATAAAAGAAATATATTCTTTCACCATTCTGGAGGCCAGAAGTCTGACATCAAGGTGTTGGCAGGCCCACACTCCACCCGGAGGCTCCAGGGGACAGTCCTTCCTTGTCTCTCCCAGCCCCTGGTGGCTGCAGGCGTTCCTCAGCATGTGGCTGTATCAGAGGCAATCTCTGCTTCTGTCTTCCTGTGGCCCTCTTTTCCTCTGCGTGCCTCGTCTCTGTGTGTCTCCTCCAAGGACACTTGTGTTTGGATTTAGGGCCCACCCGGATGATCCAGGATGATTTTCTCTCAAGATCTTATTCATATTTACACCTTTAGAAACCCTCTTTACAAATAAGGTCACACTCACAGGTTCTGGTGGTTACGCTGTGGCTTCATCATTTGGGGGGCCAGCATTCAGCCCACTGTGATGAGTTTGTTGATCTTGTTATAACCTTGAAGTGTTGGATCTTGGCCTCTAAAATATGTTGTAATCATGGGCCAGCCCTTACCGAGCCCTTTCTCTGTGCCCTGCATGGTGCAAAGTCTTTGAGCTTATTGTTTTATGATGAGCTTCACAACAATTCTGTGAGGTAGCTCCTATTGTTATTTCATTGCACAGATGAGAAAGCTCAGGTTTGGAGAGGTAAGCGATTTGTCCAGGGTCACAGAGCTTGTGTGGCAGTGAGGGGTGGCTCCAAGATTAGGCCCAAGTCCATCTGCTTTGAGTTTGGGCTCTTAACCATTATGCTGTGAAAGAAATAAAACATACATTCAGTGTCTTAAAAGCTTCAATTCAAAAACAAATATTTTTTTCTCTTCAAGTTCTTAAAAATTGCTGGTGAACGAGTTATGTTAACACCCATGCATTTTCTGATTATCAATGTGCTTATCTTGATTCCAAATCCAGGGTGTTATAGCAGAACCCAATAAACGAGTTCAGTTGAAAATGAAACAAATATATGTCTCTAGGAAATAGCCAGTGGTCATGTCTTCTTTCTAAAATAATTCTAAAATTTGGGGAAAGTCAAAAAGGTGTTTCGCCAAGAAACTGACTTTTGAAGTGCCCCTCAATGTAGTAACAATTTGAGAATCTGTGCAATAGTAACACAGAACAGAACAAGCTTTCCAGTGAGCATTTCCTTGAAATCCTCAGTTGTGGTTTTTTGGCTTTCTTGACTTACAAGAAGATCCAAGGATTTTGAATTAACTTTGGCATGTGAATCACCTATAAGCGAGAAGAAAAATGCCCTCTGCATCTTGTTACTGTGGAAACGGTAGTTGATGGTGACTCTGGAGGGCAATTTCCAGTCACACCAAACTAGCTGGTGTGAGTTTTGGAAGGTCGCTTGATTTCTCTGAACCTCAGTTATCTTAATTTAAAATGGGCTGGGTCAGACAATTTCTTTGGTCTCTGATTTTTTAAAATAATTTTTGATTTATTGGTGTGTGTGTGCGTGTGTGTGTGTGTGTGTGTGTGAGAGAGAGAGAGAGAGAGAGAGAGAGAGAGAGAGAGAGAAACATTTGATTCATTGTACCACTTGGTTGCTTCTTGTATATGCCCTGACCAGGGATTGAACCTGCAACCTTGGTGTATGGTGTATCAGGACAACGCTCTAATCAGCTAAGCTACCCAGGGCCAGAGCCTTTGATGGTTTGATAAAAGCTCTGAACCTTCTTAGAAAAATGCCCATACACAATTTTTATACATAATGAAAGATTCGCATGTTTCTTGTAGCCCAATCTTGAATCTCCTAGTTATTTGTGGAGCTAAGTCCCATGTAGCTCTGATATGCTAGGATTCTTTAATACCTGCGTTACCCTGATCTGTTAGAAAGAGAATTACATGTGCCTTTCTGAAACAAAAAATCCTTCAACAAACACAGTGTGTGGAGAAGGCTATGTGAGAGATGTCAGAAATGCATGTATTTTACTCTGGAAAAAAACGTACAGATTTTCAAAGTGCTCTTGGACTGTGAAGACCCTGTGAAAGGCTGTCAATAGTCTGGCACATACTGAAGGGTTTTGACTTTTGCAAGATTTTGACTTTTGAGTTTTCATAAAATTACATTTTCCATCTGATGCCAGGGAGGCAGTGGTGCTTTTGTCACAGCCAGAACCCAAGTGAAATGGCTGCTGGCAGTTCCAAGGAGTCAGGGAAAGTTCATGTGGCAGAGGGATCCTGCCCCGTGCGCAAGGAAGCTGTGCCATTCTTCCAGGGTGGCTTCGTGTGCGAGCTGGCGCGCTGAGGATGCTCAGTGGGCTCTGGGAAGATGCCCAGGAGGTAAGAGTTTCACCACAGACGAGACTCAGTTCTTAGAGCTAATGTGTCGAAGGATGAACACTTTTGTTCCGAATCAGTTCTCCTGTTTAAAGTCTATTGCCTTGCCCTTTGCATTTCTCTACATTCAAGTTGCCACAGAATTACTCAGTTTTGTGGCCTTTTGATTAGCTGAGGTTTGGTGGTTGGTGCTGTGGCACCCGTGTGCTGCCTGGACCGTGAGAATGAGCTTCTGCAGCTGTTGGTCCTCTGTCACCTGTTGGAAGTAACTGACCAGCAGTTGAGGTCAGGTCAGCAGAGCTGGGCTGGTGTGTTGGCTTTTCCATGGGGCCTCAGGAAGGGACTGTCCCTGTTCCTTTGTCAGCCTTGTTTGATTATCAGTATATGTAAGTGTGTGTCTGCACGCACAGGTGTGCGTGAGACTCAGGTTAAGACAAGGGAGAACCAAATGACACCAGGTCTCGTGGCTTGGAAGGGGAGGACTCAGTGTCCAGCTCTGTCTCTCGATGATCAAATGGAATCTCCCTGCATTGCTCCAGATCAGTGCTGTTCAACAGAACTTTCTGTGGTGATGGAAATGGCCTTGATCTGCATTGTCCAACATGATGTCCACTAGCCACGATGTCACTAAAATGATGGGAAACTGAAAAATTTAAATTAAGTTAATTAAAAGCTAAATTTAAATAGTCACACATGACTAATGGCCACTGTACTGGACAGCACAACTCTGGCGGGTCCCTTCTGGTTTCATTTTTAAGTCACATCCTCCAAGATCAGACACTGTGCCTTAGATCACTGTCATCCTTTTGATAGGCAAACTTAACGATCAGCTTAGAATTTTTTAGAAAAAAATTTTTCTCTAAAAAATTTTAGAAAAGCCTTATTAGCGTGTCTGTATCAATACAGAGTGCTCTGCTCCTGCCTGCCGGTGGCTTGGTTTCTCGGTGATGTTGGAACCCACCTAGCGCATGTGCGGCGCACACACATCAAAGCAGCCTCCTGATGGGCGGCCCCGTCCTCCTCCATGTCCCTGTAATCTCTGCCTAGGTGGTACCTGCCAGCCCTCCTTTTTCTCCCCTTGAAGTTTTTTTTGTTCTTATTCCATTCACTCCAAAATATCATTACCATTGCAAACAAGGAAAATGTGTTTATCAGGAACTGCAAACTCCTTTAGGGCCTCATAGGATTAATCACGGTTATAAAGTTTTATTAAACACAATTTTTGTTTAATGACAAGCTCCACCAGTCCTTCCCATTCCAAACCAATCCTGTCCTAAGGGTGAATTGCACTTAGCAGATTGTTTTCAACAGACTCTTCAAGACAATCCCTATTACTTTGTCATGCACAGAGATATTTTTCTTCCTGGATAATTTGAACTTCCTTAAAAATCACATCTGTTTCATACTTTATTTATTTGTAATTTAAATCCTTAAATTGAATCTTTCATTACTAACATCTGGGCTTGAAATGCAGCCCACTTGAAAAAATACAAATTTTATTTTATTTGTAGTTACCCCCCTTCACTCGGTAGCACTGGTACAAACATTCTCTGGCCAGAGGCAAAACAGCCGGGTATCTTAAAGCTGTGATGCTGTACCACGTGTAATGTGGCTCACTTGATTGTCCCTGAAGTGACTGGCAATTTGCCCAGAATTAGACTGAATGCACGTAATAAGCTGTAGAATTTCCACAATATTGACAATTAGATATCTCTATACAGCAGCAGCTGTGTATTGTTCTCATGGTATGGTCCCCTCAAAGCACCTCCTAAAAAGAAAAAAAAAAACCTGGCAGAAGGTTGCAAGCAGCAGAAAGGTAATATACATTGTATGCAATATCTCAGATTCAGATTAATCGGGATGTTTCTATTAGTACAGTTTTCTGCAATGGAAATCATGGCTGAAACAGAATGCTTTGGAACAGGAGTTTATAACACCACATCTGTATCGGGTAATTGCTATATTTTTAGCATGTTTCCGAGGAAGATACCTTTTCTCATTTCCACTCATTGTGAAAGGCAGGGAATTGTACCAAGGCACTGCAGAGCATTTCGAGTCTTTGAGAGCGCGCAGTTCTAACCCCATGGACGTGCTGATATGCTCTCAGCCTTCTGAAATGGCTTTGGTCATTTAAAATAACTTCCACTAGTCTCTGAATGGAAATTAGCCCCAAGAAATCATCTTGTCTGTGGACAGTTTTGATGAAAAAGAGCTCAGCTTCTAATTTGCTGTTTTTGCACTCTTAATACGCATGGAGCCCTTTGGATAAACACAGAAACATCTCTCCATGTTTCGCCATTTTAAACAAGATTTCTCCACCAGCCCATTTGTTCTATGATTGTAGAAAAGAGAGGAGAATATGAAGGAACTGAACTAACAGTCTCTCACTATCTAGAAGCTACTGCCCACAGTCCACGGATTTGAATATTATTTTAAACCACATGTTTGAAGTGTGCATTATGAATGGCTAATCTTTGATATTTTGCCCGGTGGACCGTTGTCGGCTAGAGCCAGACTCGGCAAACTTTGGGTTCTGTTGTTTGTTTCCTTGCAATAGAAATGAACGTTTTAAAGGAAAGCTGTTGTTTTTAGAAAAATACCATAAAACCTCAGGAACAATAAGATGTCATGTTTTCTATTGCAGATCTTAATTTATCAAGCTAATTACCAGCAAAGTATAGCTAAATTGCTGATAGTCTTGAGACTGATTAATTCAGGAACAAGACATTGCTGGGTTATTTAAAGGTTAGCAGTAGTGTTTGTGCCGCATAGTAGCGTAGGATTCTTTCTCACCTCAAATTATATGTATCCTTCTTTTAGAAAAATGCCATACTATTAAGAATGCATACATTTATTTTCCCATTAATGCTAATTAGTGGAGTAAAGAGAAACCAAATTTCTTATTAGCAAAGAGAACTTATTTTGAAACCTGTAATTCCTCTCTTGCTATCTCTCTTTCTCTCCCATTCCCTTCCCTGTGTTCAATCTTTAATGATGGCTCATGAATGATTGGCTTTTTATTTAAAAAGCATCAGTAGATGGGATGGGAGCCCCCTTCTAGGAATCAGGAACTGAATTCTGTAATTTGGACTCTGCTCCTAACAAGCTGGGTGACTTTAGTCTCCTAGTCACTGCCTCTGTGGGTTTCGGTTCCCCCAAATGTCGACAAAACATCAGCAGAACTTGATGATCTAGAAGACACCGCCAATCACTACCATCGAGTTAAAGGTACCCTGATGTCGGTGATGGAGATTTCTTTCGCTGGGCATGAGAAAGGTGTTTTCTGGTCACTTACTCTCACCAGTCATCCCTGCCCATTCTCACACCAGGCTGCAGCCAAGTCTGTGCCTAATGAGGTCAGATCATGTTGCGTATTCCCACGAACTGAAGGCAGGGCTGAGATGGCACGAAATGGTACCACTTGGGTCCTTCTGTTGCTAGCAGCATCGCATCGATTCCCTTTGGTGCCTAATGTACTCTAATAAAGGAGGTTAAAGAGCCAGTACATTAATTGACTCCAGTCCTAAGTCCCTTTTATAACCTGTGTTATCAGCATAAGTACAAGTGTGGCGTAGTAAGGAATATCATTATGAACAGATTTCCTGAGAGAGGAATTAGCTGGCTCTGGTGGGCATCCCTGTTGTAATGAACACACTTCTGTGTTTATGAATACAGTTATCGATGTACTCTTCACAAGTCTGCTGGGGAGGAAAAACCTTCATTGGATGTCTCATGCCTATCGGAGAATATTCTCCCACTGGTTCTTGAGGGGTTAATTTGCAGTTTACTATTGAATAACGTAAAATGAGCTGTAAATAATGTAATGATATGTATTGTTAAGCTACATATACTCTACCAGGTGCTAGTACACCCACTCCTCACTGAGGTGTGATCTGGGGCAGTCAACAAACACAGATGTATTTTAACAAAGAGAGAGAGAGAAAGATAAAGACAGAAAGAACAAGAAAAAAAATTAAAACCTATGGAAGGTAATTTAACCAAGATAGAGACCCAGGTAGAGACTCAGCCTGTTTTTTTTTTTTTTTCTTTCTCAGAGTCGCTTCCCTGTACTGGGGAAAACACAACAGCATTTTGGTTTGTTTTTGGAACACACATGAGCCAAACACGTGGGAAACACCTTGACAGGCCTTTTGTATAACTACAAGGAAACTGATAATCCTAAATAAATTACACAGGGAAAAATATGAATCTTTGAATACTAGTAATTATAATGGTTATTTTTCACTTTTGTAGCACCTGCAAATGATGTATATATAACAAAGCTTCAAAAAGCTCTAATTAACTTTTTATTTTTTTCCATTTACTGGCTTTAACCAGTTTGCATTAATTGGCAATTTATATCTACGTATTTTTACCAAATATTTCTATTACTTTTGAGTGGCTGGAAATCACACATTATTGAATTTATTTCCACCGAGTTTGTTTTTAATTTTTGGCAGCCACTTGCTCTAAACTCTCCCTGCCCGCCCTGCTCTATCAAGGGGGTGCAGAGAGAAATGGAAATTTCTAGGCTGATCTTCACATCGGGAGAGACCCGCGGCTGCCTCCACGGTGCCGTGACAGGACTTCTGACTAATGGTGCCAGTCAGAATTCCTAACTGCTCCCACCAAATGTGCAGGGGCTCCGTTTGGAAGCCCTCCAGGCCCAGCTTTCCGACAGATTACTCTGGGCTATTCACAGCATAAGATTAGTCTGACCACCACGAAGACCAAGCTTTGTTCTGCATTTGGGTTTAGGGCAAGTCAGACCGAGATGAAGCAGAGCTCCGAGGGGTCTTAAAACGGACACCACATTTAAAACCTCTGAATTTGAAATCCTGATTATCCTGAAATTACCCAACTGCTGCCACTTTGGGTGGGAATGCCAGGGAAAGAGGGAGTCTGAGACTTTCTGGGGGCTAGACGTGTGACCTGGGAAAAAGAAAGCATGTGCTATTTGGCATAGGAAATCTGGAGGAAGAAGGAGCAGCCCGTAATTTAGTTTTGTTCCCCCTCCTCTCTTTTTTCTAATTTTGTTTTGTTTTGAAGGAACATGTAGGTGCTCGTGTCATCTACACAGAAGTGGATGTGGGTGGAAAGTTTTGATAAGCATCAGAGACGTCTCTCAGTTACCAGGGAAGAAGAATGGATATTATTTAAGGGTTGGACTAGTGACTTGGGAAAAGGTGAAGAGGCATGTTTACATCCAGAAAGCTGAAGTAGGAAGAATCAGATCACTGTGTATGTGTGTTTATGTATGTTCTCCTTTTAGAAAGTAATGAACATTTTTCAGCCGCTACGCTTGGGGAAGTGGTAGAATGTCTCGGCTGGTGTCAAGTGCATCTCAGACCAGTGGCCCACCTCTCTGGCTGACCACGTGGGCCTAGGTCAGAGTGAATGCTGCCTGAAAGCAAGACCTGGGCCTCTCCGGATGCAAAGACAAGGTGGCTGTCACAGCCATCTGCAGGACATCAAAGGCTGCTGCCTGATGGCGCTTGGGCTGCCAAAGCTTCTAAAGGGTTTGGCGCCTGACTGGAAATCGGATGCAAACTGTCCATCTGCCGCATGGCACCGGCGGCAGCTGACTCTTTCGCAGTGTGCAAGATGGACCGGGCCTAAGCCAATCGGCCACTGTCCCGGATTGCACAAGGTTTGTCTGACCTGTTTTGTTAGCCAGACACACGAGATACAGGATACGATTTTTCATTTTGCTCCGTACATGACACTATAAATACCGTTGCTGGGGAGGAACTGAGAAACCAAAGGGGGCCCACTGCTGCTTCTGTGTAGAAAGCATATTGGCAATGTTCAAAGCATATTGGGGCATAACAGTAGCCTAAAAACCCCAATATGGATTAGGACAGCTGACCAGATGTCTTGACTGACATTTTTAAACAAGTTTCAAGGGTATCCCTACAGGATATAAATGCTAACTATGCATCTGTGTACTGCTTTTCGGTCCCACCCCTTCCCAGCTTTCACTAAGTGTGTGGTACATGAAACTCAGAATGTGTCGAATAGCTCCAGTGACAAAGAAAGGCTTTGCCGTGCTTCGACTGTGGTCTGCCTCCCCAGAAAATGCCTCAACTCAATTGGAGGGAATGGCCACTTGCTGCCGAGGGAATGCACGAAGGCATGACCCCAAAGTGAACGTGGGCAGCTCTCCTGCAAGCCTGCCCTGTTGAGGGTAGAGAGTATTTGGGAATTGGAGGCTGTTTCTTTCATGTCCTCTGCAACAAGCTTTTATGGGCACTCTGGCCATTCAGTGTCGCATGGCAAATTCAGTTTTGGTCCTGGCTGATCTGGTTGGGGCTGCTGTCGTGTGCGGTCATTCACGGTGAGGTGGAGCGGGGGGCAAGCAGAGAGAGAGAGAGCGGGAGGTTAGAAGTTTAGGGGAGAAGAGCAGATATGTAATTCGAACTTTCTAAATTATAGGTTTGTCGGTATGGGAGATTAAATTCGATTTTAAAAACTTGAAAATCGCAAGGAAAAGACTTAGTTTTAATATTTGGGTTCTCAAGTGTTATGTTTAAATTCTGGACTCTTTGTGGTAATGCCATATTTAACCAGAAAAGATTCTTGCTTAAGATTTTATATGGTCTAAAAGGTTATGTTTTTCATAATTTAAAATCCATAAAGATTGATCTGAACCCCCATTTTGAGCTCTGGGTGGTTGTTGCATGAATTAAATGTAGCATCTTATGTGCTCTAAGAGCAAATTAGACATATAATTTCCCCCGGGATATCTTTGTAAGACTTTTTCTGAGTTATCTGGTTGCTTTCTATCTGTTTGATTAGCACAGAATATATAGTATTAGATCTGCAAATTTGTGGGGGCTGACGGTCTGGATCTGTGGGTTTCATAGTTCAAAACTTTCTTTTCTTTCATGATAGCATTTAACTGCATCAGAAATAATTTTTTTCCACATCCAACGAAAATATGCATGATAGTAAACCTAGACTCCTCATAGAGCATCAGGGAGTCATGTTACTGTTGGAATTAGCATTTGAGATTATCTTGGCCAACATTCTTGTATAGATGAGGAAGTTTTGATGAAGGAAATGATGAAGTGTGTGTTCAAAGAAACACTGTCCCAGCCCTTTCCGTGTTTCTCTCTGGGCTTGTACCAGGTCAATTTGATGACTGGACTTGCTCTTCTTAGCAGAGCAAGGCATAACTGCAAGCCTGGGTCATATTTTCTTTGATTAAAAATAAAACAAACAAAAAAAGAAAGGATAATACTTTTATTTTCCTTAATAGGTAAGTGATTTTTTTGGTAATAACTTTATTGAACTATAACTCCCACTATACAATTTACCCGTTTAAAGCATATTCATGGAATTGTGCAAATATCACCAAAATTAATTTTAGAATATTTTCATCACTCCACGTATAAACCTGTACCCAAGAAGCTAGGCACTTTACAATGAAACGTTTCAAAGTCTTGCTTTGACTGGAAGGAGCCATAAAATGGATAAAAAGAGTTTCTCAAGTCAGCTTTTTCCATCTGCTCTTTTCGAGGCTATTTCAGAGACCCCTCCCCCAGAGATGGGGAAGCACTGAGATTGTCAACGACAGATATGAGCTCAAAGTGTAGGGGCTCAGACTGGAGCCCTTGGTGACCACCGTCTGTGTGCAGAAGAGGGAGGCAGACCCCCCATCCCCCACCCCTCCAAGGAATGCAGGCGCACCCCCTCTCCCCCAGGGTCCTCCAGTCATAACGGCTGCTGCTGACAGGAGCCGGGGATTCACAGGCGCATGACAGAGGCTCACGTATTGAACGCAGAACCCTACCGTTTCCTTGTCAGAGTTATCACAGGCGACTCCGTCCCACAGATAGTTAAAAATAATGCCAGGTGCAGCATGAATAGAAGTCCCTAACAGACACTGGGCCATTCGACTTGCTTTTGTAAACAAAAGTCTTCCTTTGTTCCCTCCCTCTTTCCAAAACAACTTTCACGTGGGCAGAGGAGAGGAAGAGCTCCCAGACTCGCCCTTGGGAGGGAACACACGGCGTGAGCGTGGAGTCTGGATTCCGGGGCCCAGCTCTGTACATCCCTTCTTTACAGCTTGAAATCCACTTTGCTCTCTGCTTTTTCTTATTTCTCAGAAGTGTACGGATGTTGTAGAAAACCTTTTCCTTGCCCTGACCAGTGTGGCTCAGCTGGGTGTTGTCCTGCAAAGCATGCCTGTTCAATTCCTGGTCAGGGCACATGCCTGAGTAGTGGATTTGGTCCCTGCTTGGGGCGCATGCGAGAGACAACCAATCGGTGTTTCTCTCCTTCCCTTTCTCCCTCCCTTCCCATCTCTCTAAAACTAAATAAATAAAATCTTAAAAAAAAAAAAAGAAAACCTTTTTCTTACCACATGGCATCAAATTACATGACAGTTTTGACTCTGTCCCATGTGGCAGGTTCATAAAAGTCATTCCATTAGGCATAATCACCATATTTATTTAGTCTGTTAGAGTGATCTTAAAAATCACAAATGTGCTGAAGTTGTGATTTAACAAACCACAAATTAAAATTTGGGAATGTGAAAACGGAGGGCCAAATGCTTCAGCACAACTAATAGGGGTTTATTCAAATACTGTAATTCCTGCTAATAACTTGTAGGTGAACCTCCACTTTTTAAAAAATGTCAGAATGAACAAAGATTATTTTAGACTCTTTCATTTATCTTCCCATTATTCTCCCGTCACTGTGGCTGGTCTCTCCATGGAGTCAAGAATACGAGGGAAGGCTGAATGTAGCATCAAGCACTGATGCTTCTTTAGCAAGATTCTGTCCTGAACCCTGACTTGATTTGTCCAGGAGATCCAGTGGAAACAACTGTTGGTGGGTGTTCCTGGCTGGCTCCTACCTCTAGAACATCTGGCTTATAGAAAGTGGCCAATTAGTTGCCTTTGAAGAGAACATGAAGATAGATTGAAAAGTTACTAAGAGGGGAAACAGTAGTTTAAGTGCGGATGTTACTTTCTTCCATGTGCACCTAGGCACTGCTTACACGCATGCACAGGCCTGGCATTTGTCTGTTTTCTGAATGTCTTTGGATCTACATGATGATAAATAGCTGCAAAGAAAGTAAAGAATTAGGCCAGCCACGCAGGTGTTTTGACTGGATGTTCCAGGCATTTCAGTAAGCATGCATTGAATGGTTCTTATAAACAAGGCTGAGTGCTAAAGGCACTGGGAGGCACCAACATGAGTAAGATACATTTCGATTCCTAAAACGTTTGTAACAGTCAGGCTTTGTGCAGAAGCCAGTAGAGCTTAGTTGTATCCTGGGAATTTTTAGTGAATTCAGTGGGCCCACGGGGAGGAAAGTTACAGTTTGACAGGAGCGGGTGCCTATAGGTCATGTCCGTGAATCAGAGAGGGTAGCTTATTCAGCCAGTTTTTTTAAAAAAGAAAAATACCGTGCCCATTGCATGGGGGAAGAGGATTATCATTTCAGCTGGTGTTGGTAGTGTTGCAGACTGCCACATTCCCGGTGCTAGATCGGGACTAGAATTTATTCTAATGTGGGGTTTTGTGATGTATCACAGATTGTGTTATGATTAGGGCACTGGTATAATTAATCATCCCTGACCAGGGCCTTTTTGAAAGCATGAAAGGAAGTTATTAATAATTATACTAGGATAACAGGTGTAAACTGGAATGTCCTGAGCAAATGGGTTGTATGGTCACTCTAGTTATAGCTGAGACATTCCTAGGATGACACTTTCTTAATACAACCTAAGACACGGTGGGGAAGGGTGGGGAGGGGTGGGGAACAGGTTGGTGGAGGGGGAAGGGTTATTAACGTCACCTAGTGTCTATCTTCACATGCAAAGATATCAAATTTAAATGGTATAGAAATTCAGCCTTCATGCTCATGCCTTCAGCATTTATTTTGTCATCCTTGCTTGGAACATGACCCTTCTTAGCTACTTTTCCACTAATTCAAATGTCCAGTTGTAGGCAGAAGCAGGTGCCCAGCAGAGGGTTGTGTCTGACTGAGTTAGATGGCCTACTTTCAGAGAATCTAGTTACTAGATAAGTTGAATCTTTGAAGTTAAATGTAATGAATCATATATTACTACAAAAGAATGCCAGGGATAAAATTTTGAAATAGTTTTCATGAAAACCAAAAGAGATAGTTAAGATACTGCCTCTTTAATTTTTCTTTGATTTTAAAAATTAGATTTCAAGTACTTTATTAACATATCTTGCCCTGGCTGGCATAGCTCAGTGGATTGAGAGCGGGCCTGTGAGCCAAGGGGTTGCCAGTTTGATTCCCAGTCTAGGGCACGTGCCTGGGTTGCGGGCCAGGTCCCCAGTAGGGGGCACATGAGAGGCAACCACACATTGATGTTTCTCTCCCTTTCTTTCCCCTCTCTCTAAAAATAAATAAAATCTTAAAAAACAAACAAGCAGACAAACCCCAATATCTTATCCACTTACCTTGGTTTGCAAATTTTGTGGAAAGTGCTTTAGGAATTAGAGTGATTTATTTCTTGAACATTTTGCTTCTGTCATGAATTATATTGAACTTAGCAAAAACATGTTTTTTGGCACCTACTAAGAACTCAAAAATGTTAAAAGTGATAAATAAGTGAATTTGGTTAAAACAAAGTAAAAATCAGCCATCTCATTTCCTTTTTAATTTCTTTACAAACTTTCAAAATTTTTTAAAGAAATTACCTCCTAGCAGATACATCGATGTGCTTATGAGTCATTTTTAAGTCACTAACTTGTATTGCTCGATAACATTTGTGTGTGTGAGTATGTGTGTGTGTAATTTACTGTCTGCTAAGCCTAAAGCATAAGATGTTACCAGAGCATAGCATTTAAAATTCAACGCTTTCCTACATTCCTTGTAGGAATTCTACTCGGTGCTTCTATTTCATAATCTGTATGTTCTGTGTGGGTGAATCCATCTTACTGTCATCTCATCTTATCGTGGGCAGTGGTTTAACTATATGAATGGCTCTATCTCACTGCCTCGCAGGATCAGGCAGAATTCAACAGCCAAGTGATTATTTTTTAATAATGATGACAATGAGGAAGTAGAATCTTTATTTGGTTAGATTTCATAAATAGAAGCTTGAGGAAGGGGGCCCAGAATTTTTTTACTGCATTTTCTTCCAAATCATTAAAAGCAGTATAATACAAAGATTGCTTAGTCTATGAACATTTTTATGTTAATTTGATATTTGCTAGGCACTGTGTCTTAATAAATCCATCTATCTTTTTCCTTGTAGTTAAGATAAAAAAAAACCCCAGAGATGCTATGCAAAATCTCAGTAATATGAGAAAAAAATTAATAGACTACACTTGGAAGGAATGTGAAGAGTAACTGGCAAATTGTGGATACTGTACACGGTTAACATTTTGTACTTTAACCCAAACAAAATTAATAGTTCACTTGGGCTTTGGAGAGATTGCCCCTGGATCAGCAATGTAGTTCTGAATGACACAAATATAAGAAAATTAGAAATTAACTTTAAATGGATTTAAGCTTCTTGCATAAATGAGAGCCACCCTTACACAAATTACTAAATCTCTTCAGAGTAATTTATCAAGCAGTTATATGTTGTTTTGTTGTGTTGAAATTCCAGAAAATTTAATAACATACTTTCTGGAAATTGCATTAGCATGGACCATTAATAAGTTAGACCTATGGAGCTTGTGTGGGAGTACTGTACAACGTTGCCATTAGCAATGTATAGGAAAGTGGAAACTGGTTATCACTTAAGCCTATCTATGGTAATGCCGGAAGACAAGGTTTTCCAACAGCTTTCAGTATCATCTAAAATAAGCACTTAGAAAATTGTTCTCTGGTATTCAGCAGTTAACACGAGCCAACAGTGGTGAGATAAGTGGTCCCAAATGAAAAGGATATTTGGGGAGCCAACTGTAGAATTTTATAGCCAGAAGAGCTCTTATCATTTAACCACTCCAAACCCCAGATAAACAGGTTCAGAGAGGTCAAGTGACTTGCTCAAAGTCACACAGCGAGTTTGTGGCCGAGCCAGAGAGATACGGTGGGTCTCCAGACTCTTGGCATGATGCTCTGCTCATCATATTACACAGAAATTGTAAAGTGCTGGGTTGACACTGCTCACAAATAAGCAGGGGTCTGGCAGCTGATGGATAAATTTGGCTGGTGCAAACAATTAAGCAGAATAACTGCAAAATTGCAAAAAGTGTGAAAATTTATTTTCTCTTTGATTTGGATTTTTGGAAAAGAGGCTTCTAAAGCTGGTCAAATTCAAATAACTGCTAACTCTTTGCAAAAGGTTGCCCTACTTTTAGAGAACCATAAAATAATGATTCAGAAATGTGATTCATGCTAAAAATCTATTGTCAACATCTAACAAGGATGGCAAAAGTATGTGTTGCCGCCCTCCTACTCAGGTCTCCTCAGAGTAATTAGGAAACAAAATAAATTACTTAAAGTGCAAGGAAGGAGGTCATTTGGGCCACAAACCAAGACATTTTTATCTTTCTTGGGGATTTTCCAATTGTTTTAGACAGAGCAAACTTGGAAAACAAAGACAGCTTATCATTAAAAATTAAACTTAGGTGCATTTGTAAGGACCTCTTTCCTTGGTTAAGGGAAGATGGCTTGAGTACAGACTTCCAGCCTTGTTACAAGTTAATGAGGGGTTTTCACCCTCTGTGCCCTTTGACCTCATTGACGCCTCTGCCGGTCTCCTCTGTGCTGCAGTTCTAGAAATACAGTCCTCCTTTTCAAGTGGCTCAACTGTATTTGCAATTACAATGGTCCTGCAGAGCATTAAGAAGGCGAGGCCATCAGATAACCACAAGCTTAAAGTCTTCACAGCAGCTATTAACAGTTTTGCTGGAAACCCAAGTATCATTTCCAAGGCGGGGAAGACCTACAAGGTGGCAGCCATAGCAGCAAGAAATTAAAAAGATAAATAACTTGGTTTGGAGTGTTCTGACAATGGCAGGTGTGAGACTAGATTATTTCTTTTCTTTGCACAGCCACCCATGTCACTTTCTCCCCTTATTCCTTTGTTATTATTGTACACATTTCAGCATTATTATATCTGCCACATTTCGTGACACAGCAAAAACATGGTTTAGAAAAGCTGAACTTTTAATTGTGGTGAGAAATAAGTTAGCTTAATTATTCTCGAATAGTAGGAAAGATGGGTTTTGTTTCTCTCCCTAAGTCCTTCGTTCCTAATCGCAATTCAACACCCCTTTTCCAGCATGGCTATGTATGAACTTCATGCTGCTAGACAAATAAATTCTTTGGAAAAATGCACATTTTTATTTGGAAATAATGCCATCTCTTTGTTAGATTTGCCGCAATCCTATTTTGCCTCTCCTGTTTTTAAGTCGAAAATGAAAAATTATATAGAAGATGTTTGTGCATCATATTGTGCTGAATGGTATGTAGGTCAGCATGCTGCAGCACCGAAGATAAGGGACAGGGAACAAGTGTTCTATGTACTTACAAGCAAATATCAGTCATAATAGAGGAAGACAGATCTACAAGAGCGTTTTGGCTTCGGAAATGTTTCTTGTCATTAGCATTTAAAAAAAGCTATGAGATTCAGGCCTATCAGCACCGATTCACAGCAAACCCTGGCTTGCACAGGTTGTTATCTGTTTCGCACAGAGGTACAGCTGGTTAGCAAATGGATTTGCAGATTTTTTTTTTTTTTTTTGCAGGGATGAGTAAAAAGGCAAAGAATCAGGTACTTACAACCCATTCAGAATGTAACAATTTTGTTTGTGTTATAAACCAAACCTTCTGTTTTTGCAAACTGCATTATTTTTAGAAACAGCTGATTTAAAAAAAAAATCTTTATTCATATTCCAATATCCCTAAGGGTTCTAATATCCATGAAGTAATACCAGCAAAGAAAGCAATAAGAACGGCAGACTCCGATGATTCAGTTTACAATGCGGCTTTATTGTGTTAGCAGTCAAGTCAGAAGGCATTATCTAATATTTTCTAATTTTTTATTTCTCTCTCAACTCTGGAGGTAAAGGAGGCGAAGGTACTGGGTAAAGGTGCATGTGTGAGAGCGAGTGAGAGAGAATATACTATTGAGTCCTCATTTGGAAGGGTAAGGTAATGCATTTCAACATTTATGTGAACTGATATCAATTATCAGAAAGAACATCATAATGCAGGAAATACAATAGTTTTTGTCTGAAACTATACTGTATGGTAGATATAGCTGATTGAGTTTTTTGGGAAAAAAAGGCAATTACTCAGAAGAGAAAATAGCAAGGTGTCTCTGTCCCCTGGGTCAGGAGATATTTAAATTCTAGACTTTCATTAAAGGGGTGCTTGGGGAGTTTCCCAAATGAAGACATGGTGCAGGGACCTCATTTTATCACGTGGGTGCGTATAGATATCTGTCACATATTTCCTGAAGAGATGCTGAGTTGTGATGGGTGTCAGGCTTGGCATGTCAGAAAGCACTGCCCCCGACATCAAACGCAGTGCATGAATTACCATGAGTGATTAGTCCTGCAATCAAGCAATCTGCAAGGCCCCGATGTCACATTTACTGTTCACTTAGAGCCTACGCACCTTAGATCCCCTCCTAGTGCTATTTGCTTCATTAATTGGGAGGTGACGAACCCTGTTCAGTGAGTCAGGATAAGCCAAATCCTTTGTCAACATCTAAGACTTAGATCAAAGATTGGAATAAAGCAGGGGTGGTGGGGGAGAGATGATGAAAGAGTAAACAGAAATTAAGAAGTGGATTGGATGTTCTAGAAACATTTGATAAATGAAACACTCTGTTGAAGAACACACTGAGTATTTTTGATTACAGCGCTTTATTAGGAAATAGACAATCAGCCACTTCACTTTTAAATCAAGTTTTCTTGAGTTAGTTTATTCCCCTGTCTGGCAAGGCAAATACATTAGTTTTCACTTAAATCATTATACCCTAGGCAATTTGCCTTTTGTGGGAGCATCAGGGAAAGAATTCGTCTGTTTTTTCCCCCATTTTGTTTTATTCTCCCAGCTGGTCTTCTCAGGGAGGACCATGGATAGAACTGCATTTCAGCGATTGGCTTCCTTGCAGCCCATATATTTTTATTTTTTGCATTTGGAAACATCATTCTGAGAAGGGGTCCATAGGTTTTCTTAGGAGTCCATGGCCCAAGAAAGGATAAAAAGGTATACCTGAAATAAAATAGGCCATTGGGGGAAAACCCCAAAACACCCAAAACCAAAAGGCAACAGGTGCGCATACAAAAGCACAGCCTGATCAAGTGACAGATACCAAGTTTTCTATCCCTTTCTCTTTGCATCTGAAGATCTGGAAAGTCTTAAAATGCTGAGGGCCCAGAAAGCCGAGGGAACACATGAAGGAGCGTGTATCGAACAGGGTATGCTTGGGCATAAAGAAGTAAAATCCCTACTATGCACATCTGCACATCTCTTTTTTTCAGACAGCTTGCCTTCCTTCCTTCTCCCTTTCCTATTCCTCCCTTCCTTTATTCTTTTCTTTGGATGAATCTCACTTACCTAACTAAAATTCTCATGAACTATAGGCTTTAAGAGAACAGAGACTATTTTGTTTTCCTCACAGTATCTGGTGCAGAGTAGGAGGTCAATAAACGTGTGTTGACTATGAATTAGTAAATGAATGAATCAGTTCGTGTAAAGGCAAATGACACTCTCTACTAGAGATTTCCTGTCCGGACAAACAAAGGCTTGAAAGAGCAAATAAAACGTCAATGAACACTGGTGATGAAGTCCTATGGAAAAAATTCAGACCTACCAGATAAACTCTAAGCCTCAGACATGAGAACTCTCTGGCAGAGAGCTGATCTGACTGTGTGGACAGTGTCTCCTCTCTCTCTCTTTTTTTTTGTCCCTCCAAAATAGAGTGCTCAGGCAGAAAGGACACCTGTTATGGACAGGTAGACCACGTGACAGTCCCCAGGCACATCACCTGGCTCATAATAAGGACTTCCCATGTTTGGTCAGTCAGTACCTTTGTAGCCACTAATCTCTTTAAAAACATTAATTTTTTTTATGCAGAAAAATAACATAAAAGAATAGTAAAATAAGTGATAGTAGTACATCACACATATTGCTGAAGTTCCCTTTCACCTGTTCTAAATCCATTCTTCATCCTTCCCAAGTGGAAAAATGAAGTCACTGATTTTGGCCTATCACTCCTGTGCCTTTTATACTTCCATTACAAAGATGTTTATCAATGGCATATTGTTTCATTTTGTATTTTTTTTACAAATAATGTCATATTGTCTGTTTTATGTATTTTTATGTGGTTTGATAGTTTCACTGACATTATGTCTCTGAAATTCATCCATGTGGATGTATACAGTGACAGGTTACCACTTTTTCAGTGTTGCATAGTATTCTGTGACATAGGTAAGCTCAGTTTCCTTGTCCAGTTGCTTGTCGACAGCACCTTGCTTTGCCTCTCTTTGGCACCACAGTTCACTGCGCCATGAGCGCTCGCACACCACCTCTTGGGGCTGAGCATTAAGAAACTGAGCAAGTACATTTTAATTTACTGAAGGTATTTTGTTGCAGAGAACTATCCTAGAGTGATCAGTAAAATACTGTTAAACATAGAAGGAATTAAGTTAGGAACAATTTAAACTTTCTGACTGAAGAATTTCTACATGTATTTTTAAATGGATGATGGAAATTATTATGGTTTGTCAAATTATTATGGTTTTTAGGTATTTTTGGATACATTTATGAATGCTGTAATAATTTTAATATTTATAATATGCTGGGAACTATATCTTCCACAACTGTTCAAATTCGTGATAAAGTTTTTTTAGGTTAACTTAAAACTGTGCAGAAGGTGCCCAAATTAAAAAAAAATTCTCTTTTGAGATTAGGAAAGCAAACAGTTTTAAAAACCACGTAGGAATAGGATTACTGGGTCAGAGTGTATGTTCATGCCCAACTTTTTGATGTACGGCAGATTGTTTTTCTAAAAAGGCTGTTCCGATTTGTATTTCTACCAGCTAATGATGGTTTGTTCCTCCACACTCTTGTCAGTAGCACTTGATAGAGTCAGATTTTTAAATTTTTGGCAATTTGGTGTGGGTAAAGTATCATCTGATAGGGATTTTATCCTGTACTTCCCTTACTGAGTTGAACACTTCCTCATATTTCTTTGGCCATCTGTGTTCACCCTTCTATGAAATGTCTGTTTTTGTTTATCCCTGAGGAATTTCTGCTCACTATGACCTTACACAGTCCCGCTGGTCTCCCATTCTCCTTCCTGTTAGTTGGGGTCGTGTGCATAGTCCTGGCCAGCGGGCCACCAGAGGACCTAGAGCATGTAAGGGTCGGTGCACGATCATTGTGTCTTCTTCTGACGTGGGGAGCGTGGAGGCTGACGTGGGGAGGGTGGCGCTGCCAGGCCGAGTCAGCGTGGCTTCTTACTGAATCGCTGCATAAAGGACAGCTGTCATCAAGAGTCACGTGACCTATACAAGACAATCTGTGAACAAGAAATAAACCTTAATCCACCGAAATTTTTAGGTTTATTTCTTGCTCCAACATAGTCTAAGCTATTCTGATGAATATCATATACTTGGTTCAGTTATTACTTTTCACTTTTTAGTGATTAATAAGGATTCTTTATGCATTCTGGATGCTGACCCTTTTCTGTTTTATATGCAATTCAAATATCTCCTTCCAATTTGTGGATTATATTTTTATTCTTATGGGATCATTTGATGAGCAGTTGTTCATTTTAATGGAGTCAAATTTATTAATCTTTTACTTACGATTTGTGATTTTTACATTTAAAAAAATTCAACCCAACTCTATGGTCTTTTATATAGCTTTTTATTTTTTTTGTAAAAGTTTTAATGTTTTGTTTCTTACTTTAACTTTTCATTTATCTTAGAATTGATTTTTTTTGTCTAAAACAAGAGTAATGATCCCATTTTATTTTGTTTTCCTTTATGGATAACCAAAGTCTACTATTTTCTCTTTGATATGCAATGCCACCTCTCTCATAAATCGAGTTTCCATAAGTATTGGGTCTGATCTGGGCTCTCTAACTGTTCATTTAATCTACATGTCTATAGCTAAACTGTATTAATGACAATGGATTTAGTACCTGTTTCCTAGTAGGGCAATTTCCTTTGCCTGTTGTTTACCTGAAAGACTATTTCTGGTCCTTTGCTTTTTCATACACATTTTTTAATTGGCAGATCAAGTTTCTTGAAACCTCTGGAATTTGATCTGCATTTGATTTTAGAACAGCACTGACTTTTGGGGTACATTTGGGCAGAGCATATCTCGTTATCATATTGATATTGCCTATCCATTTATTGATTATCTATTCCATTTATTTAGGCCTTTAAATGTCTTTAAAAATTTTATAATTTTACCATCAAGTTCTTTCACATCTATTGTCAAACTTAGTTTCTAGAACTTCACATATTTTTCTTGTCCTTGAAATGATATCTTTTAAGTTTTCATTATGCAATGTCACTTACTAGCCTTATTTCATTTATCCTTTTTTTAAAAATTTTCTGGAGTATTTGAAAGAAAATCTCAAATATTTTGTTATTACACATACAAATACTTCAGTACTCATGTCAAAATAATAATGATTTTTTAAAAACATAATGACCATTTATTGTTATACTTAATAAAATTATTACTTTCTTTTTGTCATCTAATACCAAGTCTAGGATGAAATTTCCTCACTTGTTTCCAAGACGGCTGGTTTGAGGATTCAAACAAAATCTACATGTTACATCTAGTTGTTTGACCTCCCTCACATCTCAATCTGATGCATCCTCTCCTGTTTTTGATGGATTTATTGAGATATCTATGTCATTTGCCCTATAGAATGTCCTACATTTGGATTTGGCTGCTTGCTTCCTTTTTGTGTTGTCTTATTGTTCCTCTGTGACTCATATTTCCTGTAATCTGGGTATTACATCTAGAAATTCAATTGGATTGGGATCGTGTGTGTGTGTGTGTGTGTGTGTGTGTGTGTGTGTGTGTGTACACACCTTAGGGGGCTGCTACTGACACTAAGCCTGAAGAGGTAAACAGGGGGAAGGTTGTAACCAGGAAAGAACTAGAGTGGTGAAAAATGGGCCACCTGAACAGAGTTGTGGCCAAAGAGAAAAGCAGCAGTTGCCAGAAATGCAGGTGTGCTGGAGAGGGAGGAATGATACTGATCGCTCTCTCCCCTCCCTCTGTCTCCTGAACCCAACTGGGCACCTGTGTGAAGGGGTTCATCAAGGTCAGATTCCTGGGGCACAGAGCAGTGCAGAGAATGGAGCTGAGGGACCCACAGAAAATAACTGGCACAGTATTTCATTGATGATTATTGTCTTGTTCTATTACTTCATCAAGTGGTGTACAAATGGTGATTATCTAATTCTGTCATCATTATTTCTGTATTAATTAGTTGAAATTTTTCTATAAAGAAAGATTTCTTTTTATCATTTGCTTACTCTGAAAATACAAGTTGTGTTAAAAGTGAAAGAAATGCTTGATTTTTAAATTAATTGTTATTAATTAATATATGAATGTATTGGGGTCATTAGTCTTTTTAATGCCCAAATTGTCCCATCTTAGCCCAGTGGAGTTCCTTTCCAGTTGGCTCCTGTGTCCTTTTGAGATGATTCAATTAGTCTTTTACAGATTTCTTCCTTTCTGACACAAAAGCTTATCCTATGCTTATCTGGTACATTTCTTGCCACAGAGCCCAAACAAATAATTACTCCTAAAAGCCCTGCTTCCTTCTGTGGCCATTGGTATGTAGAAGCCTTAATTCTGAGTTTAGGGGTGCCTATTCCTTTTGGGTTGTCGTTGCTTCCAGGCCTTTGAAGTGGACAGAACTAGGAAATAATGTACAATTTTTTAACAAAAATAATATTATGAGGTTTTTGCAATTTAAACTTGAGTTTAATGTTGGTTCATAAGGGCACAATTATTGCTTTATCCTACAAGATAATATTAACAATTTCAAAATGCTAGTAGTAGCATTACTACTAGCAATTATTAGCAATAAGACTACTGAATGAAACTGAAGGTTTCTTTGTGATTCTGTTTTTAGAAAATGTGCTGCTGTGAGGTGCACTCAGGGTGGTGTGTTCGAGTCAGTCGAAGTAAAGATGATCTGTGAGTGGTTATGCCAACAACTGGATATTTAGTCATTTCCTTCAGTCTGTTTTCAATTCTGAATCACTGATAATTGTTTTTGATTTAATTTTGTTTTCTAATTTATATAGTTCCAATTTCAAAACTATAAACAAGATAGTTCCTTAGTAATCTGGTTTCTATCCCTCGCTCCTGCTCCCTAGTTCCCTCATAGGTAATCATGACAAAAAAGTTTCAAATTTTTCCTTCTACTCTTTCTTTTCAAAAGTATAAATAAATAGCCTTGTAAAAATCTTATTGCACAGCAGTAAGTTTTTAGTTAGCACACAATAACAATAAAACTTTTAAAAAAGCACACAGTAAACAAACAATTTTTGCATGTTGCTTTTACTGTTTAGAAATATGTGATGATTCCATATCAATCTGTAGAAATTTTTTTTATAGCTTATTTCTTTTTATAGCACATTCTGTATCATATTGTGTGACTCTGCTGTGGTTTATTCAACCAGTTCCCAGTAGTGGGCATTTGGGTTATCTCCAGTGTTTCAGAAAATAGCACCGCAATGAATAGCTTTGTGCCTATACTATTTGCATTTGCCAGTGTCCGTGGGATAGGGTCCTGGAAGTGTCTTTGCTGGATCAAATGTGCATATGAAATTTGGCCAAATAATGCTAAACATGCTCCATACTGTTACACCATTTTTGTGTTCGCACCACCATTCTAGAAGGCATGATCTTCATTTTCTGTTTTTATTTTCTATGAATCTTCATTTGCTATTAATTTTTTTATGATGAATGGGTGTTAAATTTTTAAATATTTTTTGTATCCATTGAAACTACCACATGGTTTTATCTATTTTATTTTTTTTGTTTAAATTGAGGTGAATTATAAGATTTTCTATAATTAAACAAGATTTACACTCCTGAGATAAACCCACCTTAATCAATATACATTATGTTTTAAAAAATTATATAGTGGATTCAATTTTTTAATATTTTGTTCAGAATTTTGCATCCATATTCATGAATTAGAATGGCCTTCCTTTTCTATTAAGAATAGGAAAGAATACTTTCCTTTTCTATTAAGACCTAGCTTGATTTCAATATTGAGATTATACTAGCTTCATAAAATGAGTTGGGAACTGTTCCTTCTTCTGTATGCTCTTTACAAATTAAAAATTTTTCCTCCCTGAAAGCTTGAGAGAATTCACGTATAAAAGCATTTGAACCTGGTGGTATCTGAGAGGAAGATTTTTAATGATAGTTAACAATGTTTAAAAAGGTTTACAGGATTGTTGATGTCTTCTATCTTTTTTCTGAGTCAGTTTACGTGTATTGAGATGTATATTTTAGTGGAATTTACCCATTTCATTTATGTTTTAAAGTATTTGCATAATGTTTTTCATGTTTTTTTTTATTATCTTTCTCTTTTCTGTATCTGAATTCCTATAATCCCAATTTCATTTGTAATATTCATTATTTGTACTTTATTTTCTTGACCAACATATTTGTTTGGAATTGTTGTTTATTGTATCCCATTCTTAATTAGTTAATTTTAATTATTTATTTATTTAATAATTATTCTTTCTCCTACTTCATTGACATTATTTCTTTTTTACTTTTCTAACTTTTAATTTGGAAAGTTAGTTCATTCTATTTCAGCCTTTCTGGTTTTCTAGTACAAACTTTAAAAAATGGCACTATGCCCTGGCTGGTGTGGCTCAGTGGGTTGAGTGACTGCCTATGAAACCAAAGGGTCCGCAGGTTTGATTCCCAAGTTGGGGCACATGCCTGGGTTTGTGGCCAGGTCACCAGTGTAGGGCGCATGAGAAGCAACCACACATTGATATTTCTCTTCCTCTCTTTCTCCATCCCTACCCCCCTCTAAAAATAAATAAAATCTTTTAAAAAATGGCAATATATCTTATTTATTTTAGCTTGTTTTTATTTTAAAATTTTCTTTGATCTCAGTAATTTAGAAGTACATTTTAAGTGTCAAGACAATTTTTTAAAAGTTCCCCTTTTTATATTTTAAACTAAATTGCATTTTGGTAAGGGAGTATGGAATATATGATATTTTTTGAAATTTATTGATACCTTATGCACTGATATCTGATTAATTTTGATAAATGCTCCATGTGTGTTTGAGACAATGTTACTTTCTAATTGTTTGGATGAGGGCTCTTTATATGTTGATTACATCAGGCCCGTTAATGTTGCTGTCCAAATCTATATCCTTAATAATTTTAAGCTTTTAACTGCTAAGATGAATTTGTTAACTCTCCCGCTGGAATGGTATCCCAGGCAGAAAGAAAAGGAAGTGCTGTAGTCAGAGTGAAAGGGCGGGAAGGGATGAATGTAGGGAGGTAACCAGAGGCCAGTTTAGAGGGCCTTGAAGGCTATTATACAGATTTTGGTGTTTCCTCTGAGTGGAATGGGAGGGTTCCCAGTTGAGGGATGCCACAAGCTAATTTACATTGAAAAAGGATCACTCTGTCTGCTGTGCTGGGAAGAGACCTGGGGAAAGGCTAGAAGACAGTTGCAGTAATCCAGTCAAGAGATGATGGTGGCTTGGACTAGGTGGTGGCAGTGGATGTGGTGAGAACTGGCTGGGTTCTGGAAATGCTTTGAAGGTTCAGCCTATAGGATTTGCAAACAGTATAGTCAGGAATTGTTAGAAAAAGAGGCATGTAGGATCATATCAACAAATAGAAGAATGAAGTTGTCACCAGCTGATAGAAAGACCATGGTTATTAGGTTTTGGGAGAAAAGAACAGAGTTTTGGATGTGTTGAATTTAGGCAAGTGATAATATTGAGTAGGCAGTTGGAGTCAGAACAGGAGTCTGGGGAAGATGATCAGTTGGGGACAAATTAGCACAGATGTGGTATTTAAAAACCAGGTAAGTAAAGAAGAGAAGAGGACCAAGGACTAAGCACTGCGAGACTCTGAGACTCTGACATTAAGCATGAAGCTGGGGGTGGGGAGGGCCAGCAAGGCAGACAGGAAGAAGCCACCAGGAGTGAGCTAGGAGAGGAACAGGAGAATGGGGTCCTGGAGTCAAATGTGGATGTCACCTGACTTTCAAATATACTCCCATTAAATGCATAACTTTTGAAGTTTCTATAAATGTAAACCAAAAATGGTGATTACTGAATTAGTTTCCTAATGTATATATTTTGTAATAACAAATAAAAAAATCTATTCAGAGGAGAAATCTCTGATAATTTCCAACTCCAAAAAATTTGTGATTTGTGATATTATAGGACTCGAGTGTGAATCTTTAAGCCTGGCTTCTGTGAGGGTCTCATCTCTGTATTGTGTTAACTTTCCCTCAGGAGGCAGAGTGAACTGGTCTCTCCTTTTGTCTTTGCTGAGCTCCCGTTACCACGGGACTGGCTGTGACTTCAGGTTTCCGTCTTTCCCATCTCAGGTCTTTTTGTTGTTTCTGTTCTGATAAAAATGATTTCCTAGAGAAAGAACATATAGAAACTTGATGGAGTGGCCAACTTCTTCTTGGCTGCGGTGCTTGGGCTTGTGCTTGATAGATTGCGGCATAGTTTCTAATTGCCCTACAGTTTTTGCATATGGAACTGGGTTGGGTGGCCTACCTGTAGGTTCTTTATTGAATTTTATCAAACTGATCATGTCAGTTTTGTAACCTCCTGCCACCATCCCACTGTCCCCTCCCCCAAATCTGGCACATAGTAAGTATTCAGTAAATGTTTGTCCAGTGCAATGAGAGGATTGAGCCTCTAACATGGCAGACACGGCTTTCAAAACAACCAAAGATTTTATTTTAAAAGTTATCAACTTCTGGGAGTGAGCTGTTGCTTTAAAATTACATATACATATATGTATTCTAGTGAACATAATGGTAAAGCATACCTAAATTACAAATTACCATCTTAAAAATTTAAAGTAGTTTATCCCTGTTGGTTTTCCTTTCCCACTAAAGTCATCATCTGTTCACAGAGCACCATTAGCAGCTGAAAAGACATGGCAGGGAATTGAACAAATTGAACGTTCATCGCAGACAGATTTTCTCCTTCTGTGTGTGTGGATTGGACATGACTGTGAACAGTTGGAGGTCAGACCATCACTAATATGTATAAAACTTTTGATGTTAATTTACCATTAAAAAATATATTAATTTTTGGCAGACATGCAAATATTCTTGTCTTGCCTAAAGCTTTATTTCCCGTGATACATAGGAAGCTAAAAATCCACACTGGGCCAATTTGAAAAGCAAGTAAACTTTTTCTTTATTAAAGCCCCATTTTGTTTCTTAGTGAAAGTGCATATATGAAATTCATTTTCACTCACTGAGATGGCCCTCGCAAAAATCTGGAATGTTCATCGAGGAAAAGGGACCATATGAACAAGATACAGGTGTCCTGTTTTGGCTGCATTTAATGGGTTTCCCCTCAACTGGTCTTTTCAGTGCCCACTTTGGCTGTGCCCAGTTAACGTCAAACAAATGTCCTGTCAAGGAGCAAAAGGGTACTTCAGATTATGAGTTGCAATGCCCTTGCATGTTAGTAGACTGTACTTTTAAAAAGAATGATCTTTTATTCCATTGTTGTAAAGTAGATGTCTCTACTAAGTGGTAGGTTAGGGTTAGGGTTGAGGTTAGGAGGCAGCTGGAGATAAGGAAAGAAGAAAGACATATCTAGTTAAAAGTCTCTTCATAGCCTAGCAACTGGCTACCTTTTCTGCTGGACTGTTAAAGACTGTCTGGTCTTGAACATCTTTTCTATTATCAAGTACCCGAACTGTACCTGGGGAGTAAATATTGTTTCTAAGTAGAATGGCACATTTTGAAATTGCTTGCTTTATGTGTTATAGGCATTTATGAAGAAAGAAAATAAAAGAAGGGATTTTATTTTATTATTGCAACAAAACACAATTGTTTTTGACATGTTGATGTCTGATATAAAATGACATTGATACATCTTCTCTGGATAAATCTCCTTTCTGTTAGTATTGCTGAAAATGCTTAAACCAACTTCTACTGGTTTCACTTTTATTCTCTTTGTTTCAGTTGGTAGCTGTTAATTTTGCAGAATGCTGTTGGCTTTTTAATATCATATTATTATTAAAATAAAATAAAATAAAAACTCTAAGCATTTAAGAGGGACAGTCTACAGAGATAAAGCAAGCATTGAATTAGAATTTACTATTGAGTTTTTAAAATTGATTTTAGAGGGGGGAGAGAGAGAGAGAGCAAGAGAGAGTGAGAGAAAACAAGAGAGAGTGAGAGAGCAAGAGCGAGAGAGAGAGAGAGAGAGAGATTTGTTGTTCCGTTATTTATGCACTCATTGGTTGATTCCTGTGTGTGTCCTGACTGGGAATTGAACCCACAACCTTGGCAGTTGGGACAATGCTCTAATTAACTGAGCTACCTGGCCTATTTTCCTTCCTTTCTTCTTTCCTTCCTTCCTTCCTTCCTTGCTTTTCTTTCTTTCTCTCCCCCTCACTTCTTTCCCTCCCTCCCTTCCTTTCTCTCTTCCCTCCTTCCCTCCCTCCCTTCCTTCCTTCTTTCTTTCCTTCCTAACTCTGGGAACTTCTCAAGAGAATCATTTTGAGGATGCCTTTCTCAAATATGTCATTTAAATGGACTTTAATGTCATAAAACAGTGATTTTCAACCTTTCTCATCCCATGGCACACATAAACTAATTACTAAAATTCTGCAACACACCAAAAAAACGTATCTTTTGCCAATCTGACAAAAAAGGTATAATTTTGATTCATTCACAGCAGATGGCTATTGTTGTGTTGGCTGTTGTCATTTTTTTAAAATTTGACAATCTAAAGGAAAAGAGGTCAGTACTCCTGACTAGATAGTCAGGTATGGCAGGTTTTAAAATATTTTGTGGCACACGGTTGAGAATTGCTGCCATAAAACAATGGCAAATCCTATGAGTGGTCCATGAATAATATTTGGTGAGATTCCAGAGACTGTCATGCTAGCCAACCCAATGCAACACTGGTGCTCTTTACTCATAGTAAGAACCTGGGGCCAGGCTGCAAGTGTTTGGTATTATAATGGCCTGTAAACTAAAGCTGCTTGGAATACAGGTGACTCTTCTTTGAAGCCCAGACTTGGTATACATAGTCAGTACCCCATACATGATATTAACTCACCATAAAATACTACTTGACAGAGGTCTAAAGCTTATCTTGTCAAAAACTTTATTTTTCATAATCCACATAGAGATAAAATCTACTTAGAAGTAAATTTCAGTTTGAAAAGTAAGTAATCTTTTCTAAAATTTCAAGGGCTCAGCCCTGGGCCAGATGTTGTGGAAGACAAAAGGAAACCAGAAGCCATGGCCCCTTTCTTCCTCCAAGGAGACCATCATTGTATAAATAATACTTATACAAGAACTACTAAATTACAAGGTTATATAATCAGATAGGGAGTTCTGTGTGTGGTAGAGACTATAAATGATGAAAGAGCCAGAGAAAAAGAAAGCTCTCTGAACAAGTTTTATAACTTAGTTAAACTGAGCCTTGAAAAGAGTGTTGGTGGAGAAAGCCAGCCTGAGACAGGGGAGTAACTCCAGCAGAAGCTCTGTGAAGGGAAGGGAATAGCAGGAGTCATGAGTGGAGTGTGTCGCTTGGTCCCACGGTAGGGAATAGTGACATATTCATGGTTACCTTGAGAAGCTTTGTTTTTTTCTCAAGAAGCAGGGATGTCTAACCTTTTGGCATCTCTGGGCCACACTGGAAGAAGAAGAGTTGTCTTGGGCCACATGTTAAATACACAAACACTAACAAAAATTGATGAGCAAAAAAAAGGTTTTAAGTAAATTTACGATTTTATGTTGGGCCGCATTCCTAGCCACCCTGGGCCCCATGCAGCCCGCAGGCTGTGGACTGGACACCCCCTACTAGGATGCTGAGAGCCTGTCCCTGTGTTTTATTTATCATCAATCATGTAGCCATTCCACCAAAGAAACATTAAAATGCAAGAGGTCATGTAAGACTAATAAAGAAGATTTCAATGTTTGATCTTAATATCTATTCATCTGAATTTTGAAAAGGAAAATGAGAGCCTGGTTACATTTCTATCAGTAAGTAATATGTCCTTGATTTTTATATTGAAAGCCTTGCTCTCAAATCCACTCATCATCTATGAGTCCTAGAATGAAGTGACAAAATCTTCTGCATGATGACAAGAGATTTTGCATTTGATTTTTGCCAAAAATATGCTGTGCTTGAGATTTTTCTGCTTGATAAGTCTGAGCATTCCTTAGGGTCAGACAATGAAGGGTCTCCAGTGGCTACTTTATTTTCTTCCTCCTACCTCTGTCTTCATCTCATGTGAATGGGTAGAGGGATTCTAACCCCACCCCCTATTTTTCTGATTTCTGCTGTTTCAAGAAATCACGGAGCCTAGGTGATCTCTTTCACCACCTCTAGCGTTTTACTGCTCCAGTTTCCTTATAGTTTCCCTAGGTAAATAGCCACAGAAAAGCTTCCTTACAAATAGCACATTGGATCTTTGAAAGCCTCCTGCAAATCCCCAAGGTCAGAATGGCTCACTCGACTCATAACCAAGATGACATCTTGGGCTATTCCACCAGGTTTTGCATTCACCCCTCCCCCCCAGCTGGACACATCCTATTGATAATTTCTTCTGGAAACTGGATAAAGGCAACTAATAATGGGGAGGTAAAAAAAAACACAAGTTTAGTAACGTGTGAAATAAACTGTCCGCTGGGTTTTGATGTGAGGCCACAGGATGTTAGAAGAGAAGCAGAAAGAGACCTGGCCATGTTAACCTTGTGAAAAAAAAAAATGAACTGTCAACAGGAATAGCATTTTTTTTTTTTAAAGGAAAATAGGGAAAATGGTTCTGCATGTTGGATCTGGTCTTTTCTTTTTGCAGGAATTCTGTTGTCCCTTTAGAAAATATCAAAGCCGTTCCAAGGCACATTGGCACCCGTGTGGCACTGCAGCCTTCTCTTGGCACTTCTCGTCCTGTTGCTGGCAGGACAGAGCATGGACCCCTTGAGCCTCATCCTCTGTTGTTTTGTGCACAGGAGCCAAACATTGTGGCTACTCGCAAGGCAAGGCTGGCAGCTGAAGAACCCAGATGCCAAGCTCTGGACTGGACTTCTGTTCGTTTGTGGCTGGTCCCTTCCCTGGCATCTGCCCTGGCTTTGCAGCAGCCTGTGTCCCTGTCTGCAGAGCTGGGCTCCGGATTAGGCTTCTGTTGGCTCTCATGGACGTTCGGTCACTGTTTCCCTTTTGAATTATCCTTGATTATGAGGAATGTGCCTTCATGACACATTCCTCCCCAGGCACCTGCCTCGTGTGATGTGCCTGTACCACTAAAAAGGGGGTTTCTCTCGAATTACTGGCCATTGTTAGCAAGAAAGCTCATGGAATGTGACCATTCCTCTTCAGGTAGGAAGATATAAAAATGAAATACAAAAGCTGGTATTTTAGACACAAACCCTCATTTCCTTCTTAATGATGTGAAAGGCTCTGAATGAAGATACACACAGAGAAAACAAAAACAAGAAATCCAGGATAATGAGAAATTCCAGAAGGTGCTTTAAAAAAATTTTGTATTAGTTTCTTTTATATTCTGTCTCTATACAATGCCACTGTCCTTGACTGAGAAAGAGCTCTTATTTCCTTGCCCATAGACTTTTGGCTTGATAAAAGGGAGAGTGGGTTCCCTGAGTTGCAGGAGGCAATATATTTATGGTATTGATCACCAGCTAGATATCGAGTTGAATTCTCACTGGGTGAGGAATACTGGATCACATTTTGCTGGTGAGGAGGTGAGGTTAGGAGGAGGTAAGCCAATAAGTTTGACTGTCCTGTGATGGAGCTCACGGATAGTTCCCCGACAAGGGGGAACCTCATGCTTAACTAAGACATAGAAGTCAACTTTAGAAGTCCACCAACTAGAAGGGAAGCTAAATGTATGCCAACAGTTCTGACATGCTCACCTCTGGAATATGTTTGTACATCTGAGAGGCTTCTGACATTTGTTTACATTCTAGAATCTTTAGGTATTTGCCCAACCTGTATGACTGACTGGCTCATCAGAATTTTAGATACAGTTCAATGGGAAGGATGAATTATAATGAAGTAGAAGATGCTTTGCTTTGCCCAGCATGGTGTCTCAATGACCTTTTGGGAATTTGAGCAAATCCCAAATTTGTAATCTCATCAAGCTGAATGATTATTCACTGCTCAATTCCTGCAGCTGGAACAGGAGTTTGTCCCAGTGGCAATCTCTACAGCTTCATGAAATCTCAATTTCAAAGCTAAGTCTTTGAAACCAGACAGACTGGAATTTTAGTCTCAGTTCTGTTTTTATCAGTTTCATGACTTTGAGTAAAAACTTCTGGACCTCTTTAAGCCTCAATTTGCTCCTTTGTAAAATGCGAAGATAATAGTACCTGTCTAATGGGGCTATTGTTTAGATGACAAATTCATTGTACAATGTATGGAACAGAGTAAGACATAAATAGGTGTTGGCTAGTAGTTAAGATTTTCAGTAGGTTGGGGCAGGAAGAACACCACCCACTAATGTAGACCTGTGTCATTTTTATCTCATTGGTTGACTGTCATATTTATTGACATTTTGCTTTTAATGAGGAAGAATGACCTGCGTTCTTGAGACCCTTGGGGCTACACATATCATGTGTCAGGGCATATGATAACCAAATGTCTGCTAAGTGAAACAGTGGGCAGGGTAGACTTCAGGTTTATCCCCTTGAATGTATTATCTTAGAAAGTTAAACTGACATATATCCAGTTCACAAATTACTGTCAAAATAGACATTTGCTGAGGTGGTCAACAAAGGAAATTTTAAGCCTAGGTGTGTAGGTACTGAGGAAATAATTCTGTTAAAGGAACACTTTTCACCCTTGGAACTCTGACTACACCCCTTCTGAAAAACAGATCGTTACCGACTTGGGCAGGTGACCTTAGAAGATGCAAAACACACTGGGAAGGAGCAATAGTCATTAAGTGAAACCTTAGCATCGTTTGTGGGCTCTAGAAAGGGGGACCCATCTCTAAGTCTAGAGAGTAAGCGGGCAGGTGTTGATACACTTTTCTGTAAAGGGCCAGGTAATAAATATTTAGGTTTTGCAGATTACGTGGTCTCTCAGAATCATAGTGATTGTCGTGTGAAATAGCCACGGAAAACAAGCAAATGAGCGTGGCTGCGTTTCAGTACAACTTTACTTACAGAACCAGATGGCAGTAGGGTGTGGCCATCCGTGGTCATAGTTTGCTGGTCTCTGGAATAAGGGCCTGAAAAGGCGATCAGTCAATATTCAGAGTTTTGTTTTGTAATCAATTTTTTAGGCAGGTCACATAGCTCCTAAATAAGAGAGCTCTTGTTCTTTCTGGTTAACAGTTCATTGAATTAAGATGTATGAGGGTTTTAAGGGATGTGGAGAAAAGCATCGGAGACTGGTGTCCAAACTCAAAGGTCAGACGTGTGTTGGGAGCAGTAATGGGTGAATATGGACGGGCAAGGTGGGCTGGGGACTAGAGAGAGAGCACACCCTCTGTTCCAGGCAACCACTACCATAGGGAGTTTGGGCCTAGTGTTTCAGACGTTTCAATTTTTCAAAAGAAACCAGAAACCTGGTAAAATTTCTTGCTTTTAAATACTGCCTTGCCAGTTTTAAAAAAACACTCTCTGCCCCTACCAAAATACATGTATGATTGAAACGCGGCATGCAGACTGGTAGTTTGTGACCTTTGCTTCCAGCCCACAGAGCTTTACCTCTGAAATACCGATAGTTGCCTTGAAATAGGGCTGGGAGGGTTTTTACAAAGCTAGCCTGAATTTTAAAGGACTGATCAGGCTTATTTTACTTCCTTAAAGTCACCCCTCTATCTCAAAACTGTCCACCCCAAAGAGGCACCACAAAGCTTTGCCAAGCAGGCCCTATTTATAGAATTTCATTAGGATTTGAACAGCCTACCGGAAAGGGTGAGGCTTGGCAGCTTGTTCATTACAGTGAAGATTTATGGACGGCCAACCTCGGAAATTCAAAGAAATCAGTCTACTTTGGGTTTGAAATTGTCTAGCTCTCTTCAGTACGCTAAATCCTCCCTCATCACATCCGTGTTCTTTGTGTTGGCAGATTTAATTCTATGATTCAGTAGAAAGAGCTCTCCTTTCCTAATATTAAGATTTCATTTTGCTCTAAACTCTGATAATTTGAGGCTTTTTTTGAGTTGAATATAAACAGAAATTACCTTTTCATCACTTGAAAGTTTAATCCCCTTGTTTTAACGAACTCTTTTAAAATAAATTGGATAGATGAGATAAAATTTGTGTTGTTTTTATTTGACATTGAAAGTGCTTTATTGTGGAAATATTTGGGCTGTGAGCTATAATTTTCATGTCCCCGTGGTTATCCCGTGGTCATTGATCTATTTGGGATTGTTCTGTACTTGAAGTTATTTGAAAATTTTTCTGTAGACTAAAATTCACAAGCTAGAAGTCTTTGAAGGCTTTTAAATTCAACTTTTTTCTTTCTTTTTAGCAGTAGTTCTTCCAGAAATAGTCTATTCTGCCTGACAACATATATCCAATCCTGAACTTGAAAAGGTTCCACTCCTCCGTGTAACCCAGTGACCCTAGGGTCCGAATTGGTAGTGAACTTTTTGAAAAAGCACTCTTGGTTCTTTAATAAGAACTTATTGGTAATTAGCACCCTATCCTGGGCCTACATTTTGGATTGTGAAAATAAAAAATAAAAACCAAGTGGCATCTGTTGATCTGGAAAAAACAAAACTGGTTACCCACATTTAACTCTGCATTTTAGAAATTCTTAAATTAATCCCCTTTTAGTGTTCTGGAGAAAGGTGCAATGGAATGAAATGATCCCATGAAATCCTTGTGTTCCATAAGGTGTCTTGAAGTTTGATTGGATATTAACTAAAAGATCATTTTGCTTCTCTTTTATAGCAGGAGATGCAATGTGTTCATTTTATAACATCTCCGCTGTTTGGAATAAATCACCAAGGACAGATGCTCATCACATTTCGGTTCAATAAAATTCTTTGTGGAGTCTGAACAGATACATGGCTAGTTGCTTTAGGTCTCTGTCCAGGCCATTATTTGTTTGGAAAATCAAATTTACAGAACAAAATAGAATCACACTAAAAACATTGAAATTAATATTTTGTTTGCTGTCTTACGCGCTTGTTATTTTTGGCCAGGATGCACTTATAAGACTTTACCTTCAGTTTTATAAGTTCTACCTTTATAAATATCATCGACCATCTCATCCCATTTTCTTCTAAAACAGCAGTTAATGTGACTTCCTGCTGTTAGTTCTTCTAGTAATACCATTTTAAAGGTCCTCAGTAGAAGAACTTGCCAGTGCTCTTGAAGAAGTGCTGGAATTCCATGTTCAGTCTTTTCTGTGGCTGCAAATGGGTTTTCTGCAAGCAAAACCAAGGCGTTTATTTGAAAGTAATATGTGTGCTGCAAAACTGTTGGTGAGTTTGGGCATCTTTCATGTGCTGTACGGCACTTCTCTTGAATTTTTGAAAAAATAAAGAAGGCATAATCCACTGACTTGCCAATATTCATTTTTTTAAGAGATTTGTGCTGAAGAAGTTGCGACTGTACATCTTTAGTTGATATTTCCTTGAAGAAGTTTCATATGATTTTAAATTATTTATCCAAGAGGGTATGTGATAAACAGTTGAGGCTTTCCATAATGGTGTGCAAGGTGAAAATGCGCACCTTACCAAACATTCATAAATGTTCATTCCTGCATTTGACAAAGCCGCAGGAGTCTCCTGAGATAATATTGTTTAGGGTGTGTGTGTGTGTGTGTGTGTGTGTGTGTGTGTGTGTGTTGTGTGTGTGAGAGAGAGAGAGAGAGAACAGCTTGAGTGTTGAGTAAATAGATCAGCCCATAGCTAGAATGGTGTGGGGGTGGTAATCATTCCCTAAGGGCCACAGGAAATGCTTACTAACCTGTCATGGCAATAGTCCTTGAAAATGAATCAAGGAAATCCGGGGTGTGTAATAACCATTCGGTAGGGCTAATGTTCTGACGCCATCTGACAGGACCGGAAAAGTGGGAAGTTAGGCGCGTGGCTCTAATCACAGCCAATGAATTTTGCTCGCTATCTGTTTATTATGTTTATTAACAACCATTTCAGTGCTGGATTCACTTCCGAGCTTCCTCTTTTTTAAGGATGTATTTCTCACCCTGGTATTAAAAGAGCACTTTTATTAAGTGTCTGCTTTTGTTTTGACAAAGAACTCAGTGACTGTCAGGCCATTTTAGGGTTGGCTATGCTTTTTCCCCTGCCCTCAATTAGGTTCCCAAACTTCAGAGAGAAACCTTTCTCCTGTGCAAATTCTGAAGTTTATAGTAAGTAGGCAATAGGAAATGAAAATTATGCCTTTTCTTTTATTTAAAGATCGCCTTCATGTTGAACTGGCTTTTACTGCCATTAAATATTTGCTTTCTGGGAGTATTTGTATATATTTTCTTAGCTCTTAACTACCATTTCTGCTTAGTTTTGTATCTGCTAGCCCCAGCATTTACAACCTACGAAAACCTCATAAATCTACTTCATTTTTCTAATAAGACATGAAAGTCCTTAATTGGCCTTAATGAAATGCACTTAAAGGGCAATAAACGTGTTTAAGCCCCTCTTTCAGGGTGAGCTTCAGTACTCTCACTCTACTCTGTTTTAGCCTTTCTGGTAATTAATCATTTATTCATATGTGACGAATCAGTAACAAGATCAAGCAACTACTGCACAATTGCATGATAATAAGCTGCTCATATATGTGTCAAGATTTAGCAATCCTTTTTAAAGCCTAATTTAAAGTCATTTTACAACTAACCAGACTGCTTCTCTGAAGCATTTTTCCTCCAGTATCTTTTCTACATATTTTCATTTGGATGCCATCTTTTTATTTTGTTTATAGAGCCCAGTCCGCCTTAAATCCACTTATGGCACCAGCATGAATTTCAGCAATGCAAACATTTACCATTGTTTTTGAGTTGGCTTGGAATTCTCTCTTTGATTCAAAAGGGAGGGGGTGGAGGAGAAGCAAAAGAAAAAGAAGGACTGCATTTATAAATAGAAGACCCAAGAGTCCCTGCCATTTTTAGTGTGTATTTAAATCTTAAATCTGCCATGATTTATGGAGATGTGTTAATCATTTGCCTGCACCTTAGTACTCTGAGAATTCCAGCAATTTCCCATACCAATGGACGAGTTTCTTTTTCTGTAGAGGAATTTCTTTCTTTCTTTTCTTTCTTTCTAATTGGGGTATAATCGACATTCTTCACTACAAAAAAGGCAATTCTTACTGTTAACGCAGGCTGACAGATTGAGTATATGAATGCCTGCTCGTGTGTACACAAACTGGGTTTGGATTTTCCTGGCTGTGTGTGTACCGGGGGTGCTCACGAGTGAGCCTAGGTGAGCATATGCAAGGGAAGATGTGGGCCTGCTCGGCCTGGTGCACAGAGCTGCTTTGCACGTAGGAAATATGTCCATTTGAGTTGATGTTAACTATGACCAAACAGTTGGCATCTGCTCCAGTCAAGGAAAGTTTGTTCAGTCAAGAAAACCAAAGTAATTGAAGACAAGAGTCAAAAGTCCTTCTTTAGCATATGTTAACATATGTAGATCACTTGAGATTTAATCATTCAGATGTCTGTAATATTTGCCTATAAATAGCAGGTGATAAGATTTTATGTATATATTTAAATAAGAAGAGACTCTGGAAAACTCAGTGGAGCTGACACCTGTAAGTAAAAACTTGCCATCTGAATTGGTATGCTGTCTGAATTTTCTGTTATACATGTTAGAATTAGAATGAAGCTTTAAACATGTGAGTCCCTCCCCAGGTAAACTTAAATCTTATTAATTCAAATGGGAAGTAAAAAAAGCGATTCTGAATTGG
The DNA here is from genome assembly GCA_004027475.1 of Anoura caudifer. Classification (NCBI taxonomy): domain Eukaryota; kingdom Metazoa; phylum Chordata; class Mammalia; order Chiroptera; family Phyllostomidae; genus Anoura; species Anoura caudifer. The sequence continues at coordinate 45,650 of PVKU01001898.1, read as the reverse complement.
TGATAAAGCTGAGTAGCATAGTTTTTAAAAATAAATGCCATTTGCTTGCTTTCAAGTGCAAAAAATGGTTACTCCAGTGTAACCAGAGAGAGGGAGCTCTGGCCAGATTCACTTTTATGTCTGGAAAATGACCCCATGTGACAGCACATTAAATGTCTGTTGGTAGTGAGTGCTTCTGAAGTATTTCAAAATTGGTCTCTTACATACCTTAACAATTCTCCTTAATTCAACCACAGGTAGCCTCGTCTAATGTGGAAATTTTATTTTTTTCTCTTGGGTAGCCAGTAAAACTCATCACAGTGTGTTTAATTCATATCTATTTACCTTGATTCAGCAACACTTCTTTTATCTGAGGTCCTAAAAAAGTAATTTTTGTTCTAACTTTCTTGCAATCATACACATTCCTGAACAGGAGGCACAGAATTAAAGATGTGACCAAGTCATCGTTCACAGCGCAGTCTGAGCGAATGGCCCACCTCGGAGTTGCGCGGCGTGTGGTTCCTGCAACTGTACTTGCATCTCTGGTTTTCTGTTTTGTCTATACACACCTGGCCTTGATAAAGAAATATTTCTGATTTTGTTTGAAACAATATGTTTCCTTAGTTTTCAGTTGCCATATGTTCTGCTTTATCAGGTACTTCTAAAGAAGATCCTTGAATGTAGCACAAGGTTTTCATGTGTTCATTTTTATAGTGCGAACTTGCTTTGTTCTCGTATGCTCTGCATTTGCCCACGTGCCCGTCGTCTGTTTATTTAACTCTGAATACCTCCGTGGGTAAAACGTGAATAACCTCAGTCTGCCTTTGTCCTTTGTTTTGTTTTGTTTGGTGACAAAGTGTTACATTTCTTCCATTTGTGACAAAGTTCCATAGGTCAAATAACTTTTGAAAGACGTAAGGTGATGGATCTTGAGTAAAAAATTTTTAAAGAAAGGCCTGGTTACTTGAGCTCCACTAATCAGCCAATTTGAACGACTGTAGAGAGAAGACACAACTATAAGATATGGAAACTGAACTCTTTACTAGGCATGAGATTTTAAGGCGCCGTGCTTCACAGGGTGGGACAAAAGTAGGCTTACACTCAATTGTATGAAAAATTATAAAATAATCAGTAAATAATAATTCAGGAATAAACTGTGTTGCACATACTCACCGCTATGAACCTTCTTTTGCCCCTCCCTGTATGCAGCCTAAGCCCTCTGACTAGCATCTCCCCTGAATTTTGCAGAAATAATCACAATGTGTAAAAATAATCACATAGTTTAAAAATAATTGCAATAAGGTGATAATTTAGCAGTAAAAGGAAAATTTCAGACCCAGTTTAATCAGTTTAAGTGTCTCTCTGGTTCTTCTGATTTGTTGTTCATTTATGCTGGGCAGCTGGACAATAGGATTTTGCACGGGCCACAAACAATGAAATAAAACAGCAAGATGTACTGTATTTTACTGAAACATACAATAAAGGGCAGCAGGGGACTAGTCAAAGCCCAATATTCAAAGACTGTAATTTTTTATCACCACTCTATTTCCTAAACCAAAATGTTTTTTGGGTATAAATATTGGATGAAAGCAAAAATGCACCACATTCACTGTCATGGAGTTAACACCTAAACCTGTTTTTTTGTTAGAATTAAATTAATATTATGTAAGTAGTGGTATAGTTTTAGGATGTTGTTATTATTTATGGCCTAACTGTTCTGCATAAATAGAATTGTTTCTTGCTTCTTTTTGTTTTTACTACTAATAAAAAGTAATAGGTATCATAATTCAGGGACTGTTTGCATTTCAAGGCAGTTTCTGTTGGGTCTCGGTGGCCTGGGGAAGGAGACAGACCCCAAGTCGAAGTGTAAAAAACTTGAATGACAAACGTGAGAAGCAATTGTGTGGAGAGCATTAAATGTTTAGGCAAGAATGGCCGGAACAAAGATGTACCATTAAGATTTTAGAATTGTTGTGCGGAAAGCCAGTTCCACCAGCACATTTGCGTCTGCATTGCTTCCCAGCTTTTGTCATGTATGTCCACTGATTGCAGAGTATTCATACATTTATTAGTACATGTCGTCCCTTAATTACCTGCTGACTTCTCAGAACACTTCAGAAAGAGAAGAAAATGGCTTTATTTGAGATGGGCAGGAAGGCAGTTTTTAACCACACCAGCCCTGCTTTCTTGTGTTTGCTAAAAAAGGACTTATCAGAAGAAGTGACAGGGGATACTTAAGTGAAAAATGAGAAAATTGAAATCATTCCTTTGTGAACATCATGGGTTTGCAATATTCTTGAGGAAATTATGCAAGAATTCATACTTGCAAAGGGGGAGAACTAGACTAGTAGCTAAGAACACATTCTTTAAGTGGGCAGATCCAGGGCTGTATTTTAATAATGCTTTTATGCCTTTAGTTGGTAATATTATCATTGTGTGAAACATGAGGACAGCACCAATGCCCCTTGCAATGCCTCTTCTCTCCCAGGGAAAATAACAAAATTTGTTTTTCCTAGAGAAAGGTTTTGTTTGACAGCTAAGAGAGGCAGATGAGTGTGCAATGGAAGACTATGCAGCCCTTCAAAGTGCTGTTCAGGAAGGATTTTTAGTTGCATGGAAAGTACTGGTGCTCTGATGAGAAGGGAAAACGACAGCACGCCGAATTACCCCCACAGTGAAATCTAAGAGAGAAAATGCTCTGTAGGAAGAGTAAGTGAAATATTCTAAAATGCTAACAAAAATTGCTTCTGGGTGGCAGAATTGTGGGGCATGTTTATTTTTCTGTGTAGGTATCTCTTTCAAATTTTCTGTAAAAGGCATAAATTATCTTGATAGTATTAAAATAATCTAAAGTATACAAAAATAAAGAAAATAATGAAATCGGATTTAGGGATGCATTTTTAATGAATTATGCTATGTTAAATTTTCACATACACTGTCAGCCACTGTCAATGAGAGAGCGAATATTATTTTTTCCTCATTTTACAGATGATGATCCTAAAGCTTAGGGGAGACAAGGTAATTACACAAGGCACACAGGTAGTGAGTAGAGAGACTGCAGATCCAAATGGATTCGTTTCAGTGATCACGTTTCCAACCACCATACTGCGTTGCCTTTCCGAGTCACGGGTCTTCCCCCACACTTTATGTTTAAGTGCAAAACCGGAAAGTATCTCTGATTCTTTTTCATTAGAAGAGGCAGTTGTGTGTTGTGGCCACTTCTCGCACATGACAGAGCCTGACACCATCTCTTGCCTTTTCTCAAGTGTTGTCACTTTGGTGATTCTGCTTTTCTCTCTAAATCAAGGGCTGTATTTTTGTCATTCCAGCTCCTGACAGCTCCTTAAGTTTGCTTGAGCTCAACTTTCAGGGCGGAGATGGGGTGGGGAGAGGTGACAGAGTTTTCCCCAGGCTCTTTTGCTAAGATATTGGATACTTTTGCATGCTAACTCATCCTACCCTATCTCGCAGAAAATATAAAGCTTGAGTCCTTCTAATTCAGACCAGGCTTGTCATTCTTTCCATAAAACTTGAAAAGTATCAAACCTAATATCTGCAGAAACAGGCCTGTTTCTACTTAAGTCATTATTATATGCGGATTGTTATTAACTTTGACTTTCTTTGGAGTAGACCCTGAAGACTAAAGATTCTAATATAAATACATTGTCAGTTAAAATTTTCTGAGATTTTAATTTTGCTTCTGGAAAAGGAAGTTTCTCTTTTGGTGTCCTAGGGTCATTAGAATTAAGCTCAGAGGGCAACTCTGCAATTGGTTTCATCCTGGTAATAATTTCGTAGGAGGGTTTGAATGTTCTGCTTCTGACCAACCAGGCCTAATTTCTATGGAGGCCACTCCACTGCCTTAGCAGTCCTCAGTGACATGAGGTGATTAATTAATACAAATGATGATTCAGACAATCCAGAGAGATGGGCTGTTGAAGATAAGGTTTTTCTGGGCTAGATTCATCCAGAGAAAGATGGTGCCATTGACCATCATTTGTCCCGAAACTTGACTAAGCCTTCATGGTACCTCTGCCGTGTAGCACTGAGATATCAACTTTGGCACTTTTGAAACATAGCCCCAGATATTGGCATTGAAAGGGGGTCTCTGTCCCCTCCTCTTGGATTTGGGGGGGTAATGCTTCTACTAATGGTGGACTGTCAAGGCTAGGGAATAAGAGGCCCCGCCTTTCACCTGCTTCTTGTACAATGCCCTCTCTCTGACCACTCTCTGCTGATTGTCCTTGGACCATAGCGCTCATGCTGGGAGAAGCCCAAGCTCATGGAGAGGGCACATGGAAATGATCCACACAATAGCCCTTGCTGAGCCCAGCTTACACGCCTCCCAGTTCAGGGGCAGATGCTTGAGAGAAGAAGCCTGCCGAGGATTCCAGCCCACAGCAGTTCAAGGGCGCTTGGGCAGGGCCCCAGATGCAGTGGAGCAGACACGAGCGATTCCCACTGAGCACAGTCCGAATCCTGACCCACGGAACCAGCAGGCACGATCACATGGCTGTTGTTTCACACGGTTCAGTTTGAAGTGGTTTGGCACACAACATGGAGAGCCAGGATAGCAAGCTTTACTTTTTTTTTTTCTCATCCTTAGTTAGTTATTCAAATGTCTTACTTGCTCTTATCTCATTTACTATGAACTAAGAAGCCTGGAAGAATGTCAGAGGTATGGCTATAAAAAGGGAAAGATGAGTAAGAGATTCCTTGGGGGTGGGGTTGGGAGTTGAGGAAAAACATGCAACATACCCACAGATGCTGGTACCTATGTCCTGGCTTTTGTAGTATGCAAAAATAATTACAAATATATGGACTTTAGAAACAACTCTCAGATACATTTCCTTATCTAATGCAGTTGAGTTTTCACAACAACCTTACAAGTGAGTATTATCATTACCATCCTTGCTTTACAGGTTAAGAAACTGGCGTTCAGAGAGGTTAACTAGATTGCCCAAAGACACACAGCTACTGGGGGGGGGGGGGAAACGGGACCAGAACCTAGGGCCCCTGGCCTCTCATCTGTTGCTCTGCCTGGCACCACTTGCTCTTCAAAAAGAGAACTGCTGCCCCTTTGTGGCCGTTGGTCTTGCTTCATACAGTCCTGAGCTCCAACCTTTGTAAGAAGCGAGAAGGGGCCTTTTGCTGAGCAGTGCCAAAGTGGCATCCCTACAGTTCTCTCCTCGGGAACAGGGACGGAGGGACGAAAGAGAGGAATGCTGGCTGAGCTTTCTGTTTCTCTGGGAGGAGCACAGTAACACTTCTGAAGGTTCTTAGAGCAGACCTCATGGCTTGATTCACTGTGCTTCATTTCTAGAAGTTTGATTTTTTAAAAAGCTTTCCTGTATTAGCATGTTCACCATTTCCTCTAGCTTCTTGAATTTATGAATACAGTTATACTATCTGTTTGAATGTCCTTGTCTGCTAATTCTCTCATCTGGGTCATTCTGGGTCAGTTTCAATTGACCCAGATGGATTACATTTTCTGCTTCTTTTAGGGTGCCTGATAATTTTTTATTTGATGCCAGCCATTGTATTATCTTGTTGAGTGCTGGATCTTCCCGCCCCTGCCTCTATTTCTAAGCTTTGTTCTGCAACATTGTTAAGTTACTTAGAGTCAGCTTTACCCTTCCTAGTCTGGCTTTTAAGCATTGTTAGGTGGGGCCAGCTGCATTTCATGTAGGGTTAATTTTTCCCTGCTACTCAAGCTCTAGGCACTACTTCCTCTTAATCTCTTGACACCCATGCATGGCTTGGTTCTCAGCTGAATACTTGAGAGGGGCCCTCTGCAGATCTCTGGAGATTATCTATCTATCTATCTATCTATCTATCTATCTATCATCATCTATCTATCCCAAATGCAATTGTCTTCACCCCCTTTCCCTTACCCCTCCCCACACCACCTACCCTCAATGCTACCCCCCTTTGGCTTTGTCCATGTGTCCTTTATACATGTTCCTTGGTGGCCCTTCACTCTCCCCCCATTATGTCCTCTCACCTCCCCTCTGGTTACTGTCAGTTTGTTCTTTATTTCCATGTCTCTGGTTATATTTTGCTTGCTTGTTTGTTTTGTTGATTAGGTTCCACTTATAGGTGAGATCATATGGTATTTGCCTTTCACTGCCTGGCTTACTTCACTTAGCATAATGCTCTCCAGTTCCATCTCTGGAGTTCTTTCTCTCAGACTGTGTGCCCTGTGACTTCTAACTGTCCTCACTTCCCTAGACCCCCAGTTCTGTCTCCTCAATTTAGGGAGACCACTGAACTCTATCTGGAGTTCCCCTCCCTGTACCATGGCCTAGAGAATTTCTCCAGGCAGTGATCTGGGGGCAATTGTAGGGCTCGCCTCATTTGTGTTCTGTCCTTTGTTGTCTGCCATCCAGTGTCTTGAGAACTGTGTTTTGTGTGTTTTTTCCATGTTTTAGTTACTTTGGGTGGGAGGGTAGCCAGATACCCTGTTATGTCTCAAGGACTCAGGAGGTAACACATCCACTGGTGAGTGGTTGAAATGGGACTGTTGCATAGATGCAGTCTTATACAACTATTTTCTCTCTGGAACTCTGCCTTCAGGACTATTGAATGGGTTCAATGTGTAGGTCCTTTAAGTACTTCAGAAACCAAAAGCCCTCTTGGATATTATCTGAATATCCAATTTACCTATGTTCCAATGCTGATACAATAGTTTGAGTGTGTTGTACACTTTATGGTTAAAATGCAAAGGCTAATTCATGCCTTCAATAAGAGAAAAACATTCATGTGTCTTTATTTATACTCCACTTTTGATATTTAGATGTTCGTTTCTAGTACCTTACGCTCTGTTAAGTATTTATTACATGTCTACCTTGTGCCTCTTGCTAATTAAGTTATACTGCTGCCTGACTTTAGAGCCGTATACTGGAGGCCATACTTACACGATTAGAAGTCTCTTACCCCTGACATTCAAATCAGTCACATTCCTCTGAACATCCATTCTTCGTGCCTCGCTGACATAGTCACTTTCATTGCAGGACCAGGAGCTTATTTACAGGTGACAGGTCATGGGAGCTTCAGAGGAGGAACAACTGACCCTCCTGGAATCTGGAGATGCTCCAAGGCTGCTTCTCGGCAGGAGTTCCTGGGTCTCTTTTGAGGGGCCCGCCATCAATATGACTGTATCTGTCCCCACATGTCACTTGGCCTCTGGCTGGATTCCCTGGAGAGCGCACTCTGAGATGGAGATCTGGATAAAGAAAATTTCGGGAGGATGCCCTTGGGATCAACTCCTGTGAGAGAGGAAAGGACACAGGACCGGGCAGAGGGAGAAGTTGGGCTGCAGTGCAGTAGACACAGGTCTCTGCCAGTCTCTGGGGAGCTGTGGGGCTGTGATGGCCCCTCAGAGTGGTCTCAAACTGTGGGAAAAGGGGCTGAGTCTCTGTATGTCCCCATCCACAGCTTGGGTGCAGGCTGCCCCTTGACCAGGGGTGTCACCGCGGGTGAGGCTCAGTTCAGAGCCATCCAGCAGTCCCCCAAAACTGGGGCGATGAGTACTTCAGACAGGAAGCCACCTCGTGGGTTTTAGAATCCTGGATATTGATTTCAGTTATTTATTAACTGGGAGAACTTGGGCAAAATCATTCATTCATTCAGTCAATCAATATTTTTTTCCATGAGGGAATTTTTAATGTTTTTAAAAAAATTGTTCTGTTATAGTTGTCCCAATTTTCCCCTATTGCTCTCCCCTGCCCCACCCACCCCTACTCCTACAGTCGTTCCCCACCCTGTTATGTCCATGGGTCATTCATACTTGTTCTTTAACTAGACCCTTCCCCTTCTTCCCTCCCATATCCCCCTCCCTCTCCCTTCTGGGCCCTGTCAGTCTGCGCCTACCATATGTTTTAAGTCCTAGGGAACAAAGAGCTGAGGTGGTCAAGTTGAAACCAACCCCCACCCCTTATGGAATCTACAGTATTGTTAGAGGAGACAATACATAACTTAAAAAATAAAAGAAATTATAGACTGTCATAAGCAATACAAGTAATATACACAATATAAAATAATGCAAACGCATAGGGAAGAGGGGTGGGAGAATGGGCGTTAAAGGGGAAGGGGACTGAGACATACAAACTTGCAGCTATGAAATAGGTCACAGGGTTGTAACACACAGTGGAGAGAATATCGTCAATAACCGTTATAACTGTGTGGTGTTGGGTCATTGCCAGACTTCTCATGGCAATGAGAAGGTTTGTGAGGTATAGACATGTTGAATCACTATCTGGTGCAACTGAAACTAATATGATATTATACATCAACTAGTACTAAAATTAAATTTAAAAAAGAAGGAAAAATAATGAACAGAGAGTTTAGTTAACAATGAAAAAATATTTAACATGCTTCTCAACTTTAATGTGGAAAGAGATCTTGTTAAAATTCAGATTATGACTCAGTAGGTCTGGGGTGGGACCAAGGTACCGTATTTCTAACCAGCTGCTGATTGATGCTGATGCTGCTGGTCCATGGCCCAGACTTTGAGTAATGAGGCTGTAAAGGACATAAACAGAGTGGACCAGGAAGGATTTGGTGGGAGCAGGAAGCTACTTTAGATAGAGTGGGCTGTGTGAGGAGAGGATATTTGAAATGAGACCTGAATAAAGTGAAGTTAATTCATTTAAGTCTTAGTTTCCTCCACTGTAAAATGGAAATAATAACAATGAAGTGTAGCCCAGAGTAGGCACTCAGTCAATATTAGCTGCTGGGGTTGCTGGCTCACCCAGGCCCGTCAAGGGATGCCCTGCCTCCGCCTAACTCACAACCTCCCATCCTTCACCCTGCTGATTGCTGCCATGTCCTCGTCATATTTTCTATTTTCAATTCCCAAGAATAGGAATCTGACCGGCTCAACTCTGGGTGGGCCGATGGCTTAGGGCCTGGCCACTTCATAGGCTGCTGATCAGCCCATTGGCTTTGTTGCCCTTTCCTGGCCCTTCACCTGCCACCACAGGACAGCGGGGTCCCATGGCATGAATGTAGCTGCTTAAGGCTGCTCCCTTAGCAGAGTCTCAGGTGAGGCAGTAAGGCCAATGTCTAAAGTGTGTGACCCATTAGGTCGCTGGTCCCATTTCAGTAGGGTCGGCTGTTGTGTATGTATTTCTTCTAGTGGGTTGTAAGCTCACTGATGGTAGGCTCCCACTTTTCCTGACACCTGGCTGTGTGAGAGCAGTGGGAATTTAACTACTGTGGGGGCTGACTTGGCCACCTTGTGGAGGTGCCATGGGCCTGACATGCTCCAGGAAAGGTCTGGAGGAGGAAGGTGGCAGAGAAGAAATTTGAAAGACAAAGAGGATTACAGTAGATGGGGAGAAGAATACAGAGAGGACCACTTGTGTAAGCAAGAGTTTGGTGGTGTAAAGAGCAACATTTTAGGGAAAGACACAAACAATGTCTTGACTTATTCAAAAAATAAACCAAATTTAAGCATTGTTTTTTCCTGCTGCAGATACTAACTGGCATTTTCTTTAGTCTTCCAATGTAAGACATGGGTACCTTACACTTTTGCGTGTGCAGGCACACATACCATGTAACAATGATAGAACACTTCATTAAAACATATTCTGCTTGTGCATTTATTTCACCAGCTGCAGAGGTGCGGAAGTCCAAAGCCAAGAGTAGGAAAAACATATGAAAAGGCAGCTTGCACAGAAGGTGGTTTTTCGCAAGGGTCCGCAGATCTTATTTTAAGGTTGAAGCCCCCCAGGTGTCCTTCCTCCTCTTTCCAACTGACAGTTGTGGTTGAGCAAGGACTTCTGCCGGCCCTAGTGAACTGCCGGCCGGGCTCAAACAAACAGCCACTTGTGGCTGTGGATTTCCTCTTGGCTCTGCCTGGAGGCAGCAGTTAGTGTTGGGGACCTTGGGGGCTGGGTCAGGCTCTGAGTGACTTCAGTGCCTTCATTTTCTTTACTGTTGTGACCATTTTAGCTTCTCTTTTGGACATCAGTACTGCCCAGGGAGAATTTTGCCCAAGGGGGCAGCTGTTCCAAGCTAGACATCATCTAACTTTTCAGTGAATATTACTCTTGATCCATGGGGATGCCACTACTTTTTTGGTATTTGGGATATGGTTGGAGTTTCCTTCTCCCCTGTCTATCAAGGAAAGTTCTGCATAAATGAATGATGCAAGGGGCCATGTTTAACCAGTGCAAGGTCACTCCATACCTGAAAAGCTTTCTAACTAATCTCCCTCCCAGTAGTTTTTTTACCCTAGCATCATTATTGCATACCACAGTGAGATGAAGTCCATTAATATTTTCATCATGTTATTACCCAAATCTCTGTGACTTTTTACTTCTAGGATACAGTCTTTTCTCCTTTCACTCAGATTCAATTTTGCCTTCCCTAGCATGGCCCCAAACTCTTTCTACCCTCACACCTTTCGTGTGTGTGTGTGTGTGTGTGTGTGTGTGTGTGTGTGTACACTAAGTCTCAAATCTATCTAGATTGGTGGACTTGCTGTCCTTACATGCTCGATTTCCTACAGCCAGGCCCTGACCCACATAGTTCCTTACGCTGGCCATGGATTCCCATTTCCAATCTCTGAATTCGCTCTAGTTTAAGCCCTGCCTCCTCCAGCCTTCAGGACGGCTCTGTTCCCAAACTCTACCAGCATCTTCCTGGACCCTTCATCACCGAATCCTAATCTTGTCTTATGATTTGCCAACTCTTTTGTTTTAAATCCTCACCTGAGGACATGTGTATTGAATTTAGAAAGAGAGGAAGGGAGGGAGAAAGGGAGGGAGGGAGGGAGAAATGTCGATGTGAGGCAAGCATCAATTTGTTGCCTCTTCCACAAGCCCCGACGAAGGATCGAACCCACAACCTGGATATGTGCCCTGAGCGGGAAATGATTTTGTGCCTAGGCTCTGTTTTCTCAAAATTATAAACTCCCAAAGGGCAGGGATATTTTACCTGTAGCACAAAGCTCTATAGTTTAATGAATTGCTAGCAGCTTGTACGAGGAACACTGCTAATTACAAATAAATTTTATGGAAGGCAGACCTTGACAGTCTCACACTTGAAAATTCTAATAATACCAGCACTACATACACTTGAAATAAATAAACTGTCTTATCAGCAGACTTGTATCTCAGGCTGACTTTTTATACATAGTCAGTGTAGTGTAGAGGGAAGACCTCTCTGAAGGAAGTCGAGGGACTGGGCTCTAATCTCGTCTCTGCTGGAAATAGCTTTGGTGTCTCTCGTGAGTGAACCTGCTTCCCTGGGGTGCAGTTTCTTTAAGCTGTGAATTTTGGAGGATATTATAAACCCATCTTGAATTAATAAAGAAAGGGCAAGGCCAGGGAAAGGTGGCATATTTCTGAAAATGTCCAGGTTTAAACTTTTGCCCTGTTTTCCTCTATTTGTTTACTCTAACTGGGATCACCTCCTCCCTTTCTCTCTCTCTCTCTCTCTCTCTCTTCTTTTTTCTCCTTTAAGTGTCAGTAAGTCCGATAAGATCTCTTTCCTTTTATAACTTTCCTTGTTCTAACCACATTTCAGTATGTTCTCCTTAGATAAACATTTCTCATGCCATGAGTGCTGAGTGCTGTACACACAAGCTCCAGCTTACTTTGCTTCCAGAATCTTTCGTTAAAAAAAAAAAAAAAGAAAAAACTCTTAGCCCCAAGAATACATCTTTCTTGTAATTAAACATTGCATTTCCACTCAAGAGTGCCAAGTCTTTAAAAAGCATGACCTCATTCATTTCTCATCCCCTGTCAGCTCTGGGGCTTCTGGAGATGTGGGTCTAAGGGAAATGCCTATTATGTCACCCCGTTTTATGAGTGCAAATGGAGACCCAGAGCCCCTGGCGATTTGCCCAAAGGGTTTGTTGCTCAAGGAGTCCTTGGCTAGTAGGAGGGCAGAACATGGGGTTACTAGTTACCAGCCACCCCTCTAGCCACAGGCGTGGGGACAAGTTTGAGCAGAATTGTAAAGGGGCTAATGCAGCCAATCTGGTCAGGAAAGGGGGCTGCCCCTGGGGACTCGGAGGTACTGAGCGAGCGCAGTGGTGTGCTCTGACTGAGGACAGCTGAGGGAACATGGATTCTTCCACTCAGAGACTTTTCTGGAACAAAGAGGAGAGCAATTCCATTGAGGCAAGGCCAAAGGGGAGATAAAAAAGGATATGGGCCACCTTGAACTTTGTTTATTGATATCCAATCCTAACCACCAAGCTGTATTTATCTGTTTCCTATCTCCGAGCTTTGCTTTGAGACCTGACCAGAGATACAGATTTCTACCCAAGCTCAGGCAGCTCAGGTTTCAGGGTCACTTCTAAGAACCTGGGAGGGCCCCCACGGAGGGTTCCATGGCTGCGTCCTTCTGTGCAATTTGCAAAAGTCAGGTATTCTTTTCCTTCCCCCCCCCCGATTTTCTATATCTTCCAATTTGGATGATATGCTCATTTAAAAAGGCTTAAAACACACATTTGTTATTTATTGCAGCATTAAGAATATTTGCCACTTTTCTTTTTTAATTGTATTTTTTTAATTTATTGTTAACTTACATTTACCATACAATATAATATTAGTTTCAGGTGTATACCATAATGACAGCCGTTTGTATACCTTGTGAAATGACCACCCCGATAAGTCTAATGCCCATCTGACACCATAACCAGTTATTACAATATTACTCACTGTATTCCCTAGGCTGTACTTTACATCCCCTGTGACTATTTTGTAACTGCCAATTTGTACTTCTTAATCCCTTCAACTTTTTTACCCAGTCCCCCAATCCTCTCCCATCTGGCAATCATCAATATGTTCTCTGTATCTATGAGTTTGTTTCTGTTTTGTTTGTTGATTTTGCTTTTTAATTCCACATATAAGTGAAATCATATGGTATTTGTCTTTTGCTGTCTGACTTACTTCACTTAGCATAACACCCTCTAGGTCCATCCGTGTTGTCACAAATGGCAAGGTAATCATTCTTTTTTTATGGCTGAATAATTTATTTTTCTTAACGAGTTTTCCAAATGGTGCAAGTGTTAGCACTCACAGACTCTGAATCCGCCCATTGACCTGCCCCAAGAGGCCACTCCTCTTCCTAAGTGGGTCTGTGCTGCCGTAAACTGTGTTTGGCCTGCTTAGTCCTTCCTGTGCAGTTGCAATTCTTGGCCTTAAGGAGGGGAGCTCACCCTCTTTGCGAACCGAACCTCTTACGTAACCAACGCTTTCATAAACACCACTGAAGTCCAGACGTTATCGTCTTTATCAAAGTGGAGGAACAGGTTCAGGGCAGTCTGGTAACTTGGTGAAGGTCACATGGCTTGAAAGTGGCATAGACCCAATGGCAACTCACCCTTTTTGCATGAGCGGGAAGGAAGAAAAGAGGATTCTGGGGTAAAGGGAAAGTTATTTCCTTTTTGCTCAAGCCATTCTTTTTGTTTCTTTTCCGTTTCAGATCCCTTTCTCTCTTTTTCTGTGAGTGCTATCAGCACATGCTTCTGGAGTCTGTGGTCTCTGCAAGGCCTTGGGATGGGCACCCACAATGGAAAACTCAGTTTCTTGTCATTTAAGAGGGAGCAAGTAACTGCTCACATCAAATTGTTGTAACATTATACAATGGAAAGATATATAGTGCTAATGGGTGTGCATAGGCGGAGGTGACAGGAAAAAGTGACATGAAATGTGTACCTTGGAAAATATTTCAGCAGGATGAAGGCAGTGGGGAAAGGTGTGCATGGATCCTGTGAAAAGAACCCAAAGGAAGGGCAGAAAAAATGTGAGCAGTGGGTCCTTAGACCTGGGCTGGGGACAAGACGGTGCTGCAGCGAGTCCTGTGCTTTCTGAGAGCAGTGAGGCTCAACTTTGGCATGCGTTGGAGTTAAGGAGGGCTGGCCAACACTCAGCTTCCTGGGATCCTCCCCCTGAATTTCTGACTCAGTAGTTCTGGGGTGGGGTGGCGGGGTCCTGAGAGTGTGCATTTCTAACAATCCCCATGTGATGCTGCTGCTGCTGGTTCAGGACCACACTCTGAGTGGCACTGCTTTAAAGGGCCCCTCTACAGGGCAATGGGTCTGTGGGGCCAGGAAGGCAGTGCCGACACACACTTCATGAACCACCTTCCAGACACCCTTCTGGTGTTTGGATATGGAGGTCTTGGATTTTTGTTTCCACTCACCCCTGAGTCCATTAACAGGACCTGGTGGGCTGCTTCCCTAGGCTTCTCTTTCCAAAGATGGGCTGTCTCACTGATGTGAGCACCCCCGGTCCTGAGGGATGGCCGGAGGAGATAGCATATGGCTTCCAGTGTGAACAGAGCTGGGGCCTGCAGATGTGTGTGTCCACACCTGTGCATGTCCACACCTGTGCATGTCCACACCTGTGGGTGCTGGTTCCTCGCAGCTGAGGCAAATCCAGGGGAGGGAAGGAATGAGGGCAAGTGGTGGGTCAGAATCCAGAGGCCAGGTTTCCCCCACTTCCACGTTCCAACATAGTGCTCTGAAGATCCGGAGAATTCTAAATCCAAGTGTGGTCTTCCAGGCCCTTGTGAAGATATGTCTGTCAAGGCAGGAAAATACAACAGTATTAGAATGAGTGGTTTGTTCATTTGGTTTATAATGTTTGAATATTTGGACATTTGGTCCATGGGCCTCTCTTTGTACTCTTGTTCTAGGTCCTTCAAATGTTAGAGGTAGGCCTGGAGATAAGAATAAGCCATACTTTATTCTAATTTTTATAAAAGAAAAAGGAGACATCTTTTTGCTTTTTTTTCTTTTCTTTCTGCCTTGTTATAGATGTAGAAATTCTTTCCTGGCATTGGTGAATCCCGGAAATGCAAAGCTGCTCCTGCTGGAGGTGACATTCACAGGGATCACGGCCAAGGTGCCACATGTATTTTTATCTTGTCTCCTCCCTCCCTCCTCTTGGTGCTCCCTCTTTTATTCCGCTCCCGAATCCTGTGACTACACAAACAGCCGATGTCAACTAAGAACCGTCCAGGGCTCCTCCCACGATTACTCTTCCAAAGAGTCAAAGCCACTGAGATCTTGAGTTATGACATTCTAAGCACCATGGAATAAGGTAGGAGTGGAGCGTTTTGGGGGTACCCCTCAAATCGTATCACAACAGGGGCTCCTAATAAGTGGGCTTAAGCTTGTCCAGGGGAAAGGTATCAAATGGAAGAAGAAATTTGTAAACACCGAGACACGTGGAAGTAATATGGGGCCAGGTAGTGACTGGCAAACCTCAGGCAGTTCCTGGGGATTGATTAGAGGTTCTCAAGTTTTGATGGGCACCCGCTTGCCTTGAAGCTTGGTAATTAGACAGATTCCTTGGGCCCCACCATGGAGATTCAGATTCAGTGCACATGGAAAAGGGACGGAGAATTGACACTTTTAACAACCACCTCAGCTCCTATGGCAGGTGGTTCATGGAACCCGGTGGGGAGCTCATTCTCACGTTCAGGGGGAGGATATTGCTTTTGCACAAAGAATAGATTTTTCGAGGAAGACAGAGAAGTCTTTTTAGAGGCAGCAAAGGCTTGTGGTTACCAACATGAACTCTGAACCCAAACCAGGTTCAAATCCTGCTCGACTCTTTGCTAGTTGTGTGGCCTTGGACAAGTTTTCTGATTTCTCTAAACCCCGTTTTCTCATCTATAAAATGGGGTTGATACTCAAATTCTCATAGGGTTATTCTGCAGCTCCTGTGATTTAATCTACGTAAAGCACCCAGAGCAGTGGCTGGCACTATCAGCTACTATTATTTGCTGTTGTTACTGCTCTAGTAGGAGGAAATTTGATGGCAGTGGAGTTTCTTTAGAAATACTGATTTGAGAGGATTTCTGAAGAAAACAGCGCTGGACGAGTTCGTAAAGCTAAAATGTAGGAAACTTTTGAGGAAGTGACAGTAATTAGTAGAGCAGTGCATTTTCTCCAGCTGGTTGTGGGCAAGTACAGACCAAATCCCGCATAACCACCAAAAGGGTCCTTCCCAGACCAGGGTTAGCAACGCTAATTACCCAAACACAATGCTTCCCTTCTGCTTCCAGGCAGTGAGGTCTCGTTAACACTATTGAGGGAATCTTCCAGAAAATACCACATTCAACATCAGCACACCTGCTTCATACACCCTGAGCTCCAAATGGAGAAAACAAGCAAAAAAAAATTGATTTAAATTATGCAGGTGGAGGGTAATTAAATATTGATGTAATAATTATTAAATTATGCAGGTGGAGAATAGGTTTATGTGAAACTTCTGGAATCGCTGCAGGAGGGGTGTAGACAATGAAAAACCCTGCATGGGGCTCTGAGCTGGAAGACAACACGGAGAAGTTATGGGTGGACTGGGCAGCTGGTTAACTTTGCATTCATCTGTAGGTAGTTTTCTCTCTGGATGAGTCTATCCAAACTAAGGGCAAGGCTTCCCCCAAATGGCATGAGTGCAGACAAGAGAAAGCCACTCTTGTCAGACAGTCCTAGGCATTAAAAGAAAAAGATAGAAATGGAAAAAGAGAATCTTCTGAATAATCACTTTCATTTCAAATTATCTTAAACAACCACTAGCACAATCACCTCCTTTTCCTCTCTGAAGTAACATTGGTGATTTCAGAGCCAGAAAGAAAGGGCTCTGAAGTGAACAAATGGTTGAGAGAAGAGCAGGAGGCAAGGCTTGAGGGACTGTGAGGGGAGCCATCCCAGGTCTGGACCGGAAATGTGCCTGCAGACTGTGGCCGGGGTAGGCAGGCTTGCCACACACAGCTACTTTGTTGGAGGAAAATTCTAGTTCCAAGGCAGTGAATTTTTATGTTTGATCATTTTGTCACTTGTGTCACTGAAAAAGAATGGGCCAGATGGTGGTCTCTAGTATGTTTTTCACAGTGTGGCGTCTGCAGAGGGGTTTACTCTAGTTGACCATTAACAATCAGTCTGAACAGCTTAAATGAGAGTCCAATGTTGAAAGGCAAGAAAGCCAAATGCTGAAATGTCCTTTAATTTCAAATCTCAGATGAACTTAAATGTTCAGTTTTAAAAGCTGTAGTTGACAGTCACAGCCAATGGACATGATGACAACTTCAAGTATCTGTTTAAATAAGCCATTGCACCCACACTCTCTCCATAAAATGTAGAAAGTTATGGCTAAACCAAAGAGTTCCATTGTGTTAGCATTCAACATTTTGACTTTGGTTTTGTGAGTTCTGACTTTTTAAGGTTAGACAGTTTAGAGGTTCTCATACTTGAGAGAGCTTCTGAACCACCTGGGAAGCTTGTTAAAACACAGATTGCTGGGCCTCACCCCCAGGATTTCCAGTTTACTAGAAATTTGCATTTCTAACAAGTTCCCAACTTCCCAGAATATTCTCTGCTCTTGGTGTGGGGACCACACACGCTTTGATCACTGCTCTGAAACATCTGGTTCAGTCCAGCTCCTAAAATTTTTTAAAGGCATACATTCTTTTGAGAATCAGATGAAAGCTATAGACCCTTTCCTTGGGGTGGGAGGGAATACACACACACACACACACACACACACACAGTAAACATAGACATTTGTAATTTTAGAGAATTTACCCCCGGGGGGATTCCAAGGGTCTCTGTGTACATAAAACCCCTTGTCCTGTCTAGAGCAGGGTCAGCAAATGTTTTCTGTAAATGTTCAGATAGTAAATATTTTAGACATCATGGGCCATACAGTCTCTGCTGCAATTACTCAGCGCTGCCAGTGCAGTGGGAAAGCAGCCGTAGATAATACGTAAATGAATGGGTGTGGCCGTGTCCCAAAACCCTGTGTTTACAGAAACAGGTGCTGGGCAGGGTCTGGCCCATGGGCTGTAGTTTCCTGACCCCTGGTCCTGAGCCTGGATTTCAGAATCAGGTATTAGCTGCTGTGAAACCTTGGGGCCACCCCTTAACCCATGTCAGCTTTGTGTTCCTCATCTGTAAAATGGGATGTGGTGATTTTTGCTGTAAAGTGTTGTGTTGAGAATTATTAAATGAGATAAGCCACCCAAAGTTCCAAGCATTTCTTTTAGAGGTTATTATTTTTGTATTTAATAATATAACTAATAGTAAAATAAACAGATGCTAGTGTGGGAATCCAGGCAATAGTAGTTATTGTTGTTATTAGTATTAGGTAGAAAAGGTGCATGAGAATTATAAATGCAGAACTTGAAATGGGGCATTTGGCTCTTGAATTGTGACATTAGAGGATGCATGTCTAAGAAGACCGTATGTGTCCTAGCCACTGTCTTTCTCTTCACACTCATTGTATGTCATGTGCTGCTGATATCCTGCTGTCCTCCTAGATCCCTTTTCCCTGGCATGTTCTTTCTTCTCCCTACCCCATCCTTCAGAAGGCCTCATTTCAAGTGTCACTTCCTCAGAGAGCAGGTCATATAGGACCTTATTCTTTTCCCTCATGGCACTTGCACTATATATTCATTTATTCACTTGTTTTTGAATGTCTTTCCATTAGAATTGTAGGCCCTTTGAGGTCTGGACTCTGTTTTGATCATCACTGTGTATCTGGAGTTTAGCACTGGGCCTGTAGATGCTCAAGAAATAGTTAATGAATGAATGAGCCAATTTTACCTGCAATTATTCTTGGCTCAAAGCAAAATAATGAAATTTGCCTTTGGTGCCCTCTGTCAGTGCTCCTGTCTCTGGGCAGAGTTGTGGAAGGTGAGGGGGTGGGGCAGGGAGCTGTCTCAGGCAGCACTGTGTTATGCTGTCTTCTGTGCCTTAAACTCCGCTCTCAGTGCCCTCTCCCAACTGTCATGTAGCCATATCTCAAACCAGTTCCACTCCATGGCGACAGGCCTTCTTTTCCAGGAGCACTTGGCCTTAGCAGAGAAGTCTGGGGATGCAAAGCCTTCACACTAGATTCTAGTGTGCTCTAGCATAAGCTCTTTCATGGTTGACTTCCAGGCTAAGGTGGATGGGTGAGCAAGATGAATGATGGAAGGAGAAGTCATGCCTGGAATCCTTCACCTGGCATCCCAGTGTTGGCTGTCTGCTCTGAAACAGCATTAGGGCGCATGTTTGGATCCGGCAGGCGTTTGCTGTTCCTACAGGAAAACCACCCCAAACTTCCCACATACACTGATAGCAAATATATTTTCCAACTGACACTAATTCAGTGGCTTCTTCTCTTTCTTTTTCTTTTTGTTTTACTAATGATTTAAGCTCTTAATCCTTGTTATGGTGGAGAAAGAGAAAGGTACGAAGAGTAATTGTGGCTAACGATGGCTACCTGTCAGTTGGTAAACTGACTTGTGAGCTCCTCCATCTCCTTGTGGTTGAGTAGGGCCAAAATCCTTTACAAGCAGAGGTAAGCTTGAAATGTAGTCACCAGCTATGGGGGTGAATGGGTATCGCAAAGATCTTGGTGTGCTCCGTCCCATCGCCTAGACTCATCCCCGATATGAGCCATAGCTTTGATAGATAGCGCTGTGCACTCCGGCAGCCTGCCCCCTGCCTCCCACCCCATACTTATTCTTCAGCCAGGCATCCACACACTTTTATGCCTGACAGATTTCTGCCAATCTGTGGGAGTCTATTCAGCCAGTACAGAGACAACCTGGAAGAGGGGCGTCGTTAACACCCCAGTGCCAACCCTCAACCAACCGAGTGCGGGAGCTAGTGCCCTGGCCCTTTGCACTTTGAACAGATGATTCTGGGCGGTATTTGGTATGTTTCTCAGAGGTCCCGTGGTGTTGAGGCCCTGCTGTCTGAAACCTTAATAACCCTCCTTTACAGAGTTTTTCTTTCCCCAGCCTCCTTTCTCATTCCTTCACTCACGTTTTGTTTTGTTTTGGTGATGGTGGGGCACTTCCCGTATAGACTACCCACCGCCAAGCCCTCTCTCTGCCTCTGCTTTTGGAGGAACCTAGACTAAGACAAGGAGTGATTTAGTAGTGATGCAGTGATCACCACTTTGGCACAAAAGGCAGTAAACGTTATTTTTTTTTTTTCCCAAAAACAAGAGTGAAGAAAATTGCCTGAAACCAAAACATGGGATATAGAAGACATGGGCATTTATTCCCTGGAAAAAAGGGCTCCGGACTAGCACTCTCCATGATGGTAGCTATTAGCCATGGGTAGTTATTGACACTCAGGTGTGACTGAGGAACTGAAATTTTGATTTAATTTAATTTTAAATAACTGAGATAACTACACATGCCTAATGGCTCATGTATTGGACCATATAGCTGTAGACATTATTTAAAACAGCAGCAAAAAACAAAACTCCTTTTGGAGGTTAAAAAAAATAAATTTTGTGGCTGACTCTACTCGTTCCGTACCTAACATCTATCCTTGCAGAATCCTGATCTCCTTTAGTATGTTTTTGTGCCCAGTTAAAACACACAGATAAAGCCTGATTTCCCAGACTTCCTTGTAGCTGTGAGTGGTCATGGGAGCCTCCTTTCCCATATGAAAGACAACATCCAGAGTAGAAAAGGCATCTGCCCTTTGCCATTCCCCTGTTACTTTCTTCCTGCTTAATCATGCGTCAGGCTTGGAGGTGCATCAGGAAGAAAGCTGCCTGGGAAGAATGGTGGAGCCATAAGATGGACGAAGGCTGAGTCATAATTTCTTCCTTGATTTGCTGCACCAGCCATGGGTTCCTTACAGGTTCCTGCACTAGCCATGGCAGCAGCCAAAGCCTTCCAGGCTTTGCGCTGATTGTAACCATTGATACTTGCAAAAGAATGCATCATGACTGGCATAGATTATTTTAGACATGTTGTGGCTGAAGGTAGGTTAACACTGCTATGTTACGCTTTCATACTGCAGATTGGGAGGTGGTAGAACCGGTTGTAAAGCTCTGCATAGGTATTGCTTGGAAAAGATGGAAAATGAATGGAGGCTACAGCTGTAAACCAGAAAATGTGATCCTCTCTGGGCACTTAGTCTCAGAATACCAACCATTAGGGGATAGTAGCAGTAACTGGGAATAATATAGGGCTGTTCTTCCCAAAGATCTATTAGTATCTCTAGATGTCTGAAAACATGCAATCTCAGGGTGAGAGATGGATTTGCCCTGGGGGGCTGGGGCCTGTGGGTGGGGCTGCCCCACTACATTCTTGATAGGGAATGGGGCCTCGGCAGGTCTTACACTGGATAGATAGTCTCCCACCCACATCACTGCAATTGTGATGGGCAGTTTGGCCGAGAAGTTGCATAGTTCCCATGTAACCCATCTTCAAGGATTTGGTGGATATTTGGGGCACCACCTTTGTTTCTTCCTACCATGTAGATCACCAACTAGCCAGCACACACACACTTTTGCCACAGGAAAAAAGATATTTCACTCTCTCAGGCTTTCATTGAATGAAGAGATTTTTGAGCCGAGCTCCTTAAAATATCAATGCTCCATATTACTCCCCAGATACAGACATAAATCTTTGTAACGGTGCACTTTACAAGCAGCACTCTGGAGTCTTTTCTTATTGGTAATCACAGTGTTTCCTTATTAATACTGTAAAAAATGTAAAAGGCATAAACATTTTGCAATCTATCTGTTCTTTCTGTGTGGGCATACATCAGAGGCTGCTTTAAGCATTCCTAATGGTTCACCCATCACATTTTTTACGAGTTTATATGGGAAGAAAATTGTACCAGAAAACGGAATTCAATGACTGCTATTCTATGAATAAATTCTGTTATCTTTGATACTCTGGGTATAATAAAAACATACAAAAGTTAAATTTCAGCATCCTTGCAGAGTTATGTCAACTGTTTTTAATGTCAATAAGACACTGCAGTTTCAACCAATGTCTTTCCCCTCCAAAAATTACTGCTTGATTTTCAGGTTATGTTTTCATTAAAACAAGTTGTTTTTAACAGCAAGATGTTGTATATGTTTGCTAATTTATGTATACTACAAAATCTGATCAAAATGAAGAGTTATCATTTTAAGACATAGAGCTCAATAAAAATCCTTCTATACTTTGGATGAAAGATTAAAAGTCAGGTGTCCATAAAATGTGTTTTATATAAGTTAGATAAGAAAATATCTTGGTAGAGTAAGTTTGTTCAAACAGAGTCTTATATATATATTTAAAGATTTTATTTATTTATTTTTAGAAAGAGGGCAAGGATGGGAGAGAGGGAGGAAGAGAGGGAGAGAAACATCAGTGTGTGGTTGCCTCTCATGCTCCCCTACTGGTGACCTGGCCTGCAACCCAGGCATGTGCCCTGACTAAGAATTGAACCAGTGACCCTTTGGTTTGCAGGCTGGTGCTCAATCCACTGGAGCTACACCAGCCAGGGTGAGTCTTATATATTTTTATATTTACACACATCTCCCTGTGATTAGAGGGAATATCTTACATTGTATCATTTTTAGCTATATTCTATACGATTTTTGCCTTTATGATGACCTATAAGATTTTTTTCTCATAAGCAGTTATCTAAATACTTTGAAACAAAGAGTAGATTTTCCTGAACTGTCTCATTCAATATTTGCAAATTGACCTGTGCTTCCTTTACATGATAAAAAACAAAGAAACTCTAAGCAACTGCTTTATCTATGGTAAGCCTGAAGCTCAGAGAGTTTCCCCCAAGTATTGACCTGCAGGGTCTCAACTGCCAACCCAAAGATCCCTCATCTTCCTTTGTCGGTAGGGACTGTGATCTTTACCTCCAAAAGATCCAACCTGCCTAAGAATCCATTTTCTTATTTATGGCTTAATTGCCAAGACACAGCAAATCTGAGGTTAAAATCCCAAAGATATTCAGGGCTTCCAAACCTCTGAAGAACCTCTGAGGCCTGTACTCCCATCTACCCGCATGCTCCAAGAAGATAAATTGCAGGTGCTCGCTAGTGACATGGACACGTCCCCTGAATTTTCATCATCCCCTAGACTTACTGACATTTGCAACCTCAAGGTCCCTACCTTCTCTCTTCTCTTAATCTTTGCCTCAAGGGAGGTTTTTGCCTTGTTCCCCAGCCTGGCCGCAGGCTAACTCTTAGCCCCTCTGTAAGTGGGAAAAGGATGAAATGATTTGGACACAGTACATTTTGAGGTTTGTAAAACAAAATTTATTCCTAAATCTAAGAGAATAAAAAAAATTCCTTCTCTGGAAATAAGCAGGTAGTTGAAATAAAAGTACCTCTTTCCCCAACTGTATGTCCCATGACCTGAATTCTCCATTTGCCTATGGAGACAGGCTTTTTCAATCCCGGTCATAAGCAGAGATTTCCCCAGAAAAATTAGAGTCATAGAAAGGGGCGGCAGGCTCAGGAACAGGTCCAGTTAGGTGAGCTGTGGGAGTTTTACTAGACCCACCTAACTCCTTTTAGGACATTCATGGGTTTAGTTCCATGATTGGGCTAAAGCATGTTTTCCGGAGCTGCCCGGCCAGATGACTCCATTTGAGAAAATGAATGTTTTGTTTTCTTTTAAAAGTGTACCTGAAGATGCTTATTGTGAAGAAGATTCCAGAGTTGGCATCCTTGGAGGTTAATCCTGATTAATAGGTGCCTGGCTGTATAATTTTGGCTCCGATTTGGGCTTGAGGTTCTGGCCATCAGCCACCCTGCAATTATCACCAAGTCTCAGGGCACACCTATGGGCACCCCTGTATGGAGGAGGTGGCTCCGCTGGGTGGCATAAACAACACCTGATAACCAGGAAACACTCATTAAGCACCTTGTCTTCCAGAATGTCACAATCCTTCCTCTCAGTTCTCTGTGCCCATTGGCATCACAAAGAGGTGTTTTGTTTTGTTTTACATTTTTGTATGACATTTTCCAAAGTTTTTCCTTGGTATGATTGTCAGCATTAAGGGGAAAGTAGAGTTAACACTGCCTGAGCGTTTTCACCTGGAGAAGTTCAGCCACCATGTCATGGAAGTGCTTTCACTGGCCACACATTGGACCAATGCGATTGAACTGTGGATAGTTCATTTTTTTTCAGAGATTTGTCGTCAGTATTTTAACTGGATGAGCAGAAGCAACTCTCTGCAGTGTCTCAACCAGCTCCTGGGGAATGTCTCTACTGTGCATTCTGTTTAGATACAACAGCCTGGGAGAGTTTGATGTCAACGAGTAAGAAGTTCCATGAGGGTTTTAAAGCTGGTGGTCCTCTTAGTCATTTTGAATTTCACTTGAAACCCCTGGTATGGAAATTTGCACAGATGATAGTTTCTTACGTAGACTAAGTGGCACGGGTAGTTGAAGGAGTCAGAGACATCTTGGGCTTCCATTAGCGCAGATTCAGAGCATTAATTCTCCAGAGATCTTCAAGTCAAGGCTACTGACCTATTCATTTAATCTGACTTTCCCCAAACTACAGATTGTTTCAGGAATAGAATTTGTGAAGTACGCTCAGAATTACTTTTTCTTTTTTTTTTTAATCAGAGAGGGGGAAGCTACATAAATTTGTACCAAAGCAGATCATATAGTTACTCTGGAAACTTTCTTTGGTTTTTGTGGTTCCTACTGAAATATGCAGAGACACCCTAAGTATTCATCTGTGTGACACAGGAAAAGCACCCCAAAGTTGTACTTTAAAAAGTCATAATAGAGTCCAAATACGGGTTGAATGCTGTATGCCACTTTTCATGTATTTTCCTTTTTAAACAGCCCTGAAACACCAACATTAATAGTTCCAGGTTAATTGAGGCCCAGTTGAGTTGAATGACGTGTCCCATTTCACACGGCCCCTCATACAGCTTCCACTAGCCCTCTGCTCCTTTCAAAGTTGTTTTCAACAAATCTCAGAGACCTTGGACACTTGGGAGACTACTTTATGTGAAGAGAAAAATTACTTTATTTTTCTTCCAGCTATATTGAGATGTAACCGACATATAACATGGTGGAAGTTTAAGGTGTACAACATGTTGGTTTGATTCGCGCGTGCTGCAGTACGATTACCACTCTAACCCCAGTAGTGTTAGCTAACATGCCCAACACGTCGCATTAATTCCCTTTTTTACTTGTGATGAGAACATTTAAGATCTACTCTCTTAGCAACTTTCAAGTACATAATATCATATTGGTAACTATAACTGCGATGCTGTGCGTCAGATCCCCGGAACTTACTCATCTTCTAACTGGATGTTTGTACCCTTTGACCAACAGCTCTCCACTTCCCCTCCTCCCAGGCCCCAGGAACCGTCATTCTACTCTCTGTTTCTCTGAATTCAGCTTTTTACGGTTCCACATGTAAGTGAGATCATACAGTATTTGTTCTTCTTGGACTTACTTCACTTGGCTTAATGCTTTGAAGGTTCATCCATGTTGTCACAAAAGGCGGGATTTCCTTCTTATGGATGAATAATATCCACGCACGTGTGTGTGTGTGTGTGTGTGTGTGTGTGTGTGTGTGTGTGAGACATCTATTTGTCCACTGATGGACACTTAGGTTGTTTCTACATCCTAGCTTTATGAATAATAAACATTGGAGTGCAGATATATTTCCTATATTCTGGTGTTTGTTTGTTCTTTTTTGTGTGCTATATTCCCAGAAGTTGGATTGCTGGATCATATGGTAGTTCTATTTTTAATTCTTTTCATTGGAACCTCCATACTGTTTACCATAATGGCGGAACCAATATACATTCCCACCAACAGCACACAGGCGTTCAGCATAAACATTATGGTCGTAAAACAGGTGGCCCTTTCTCTCATGCCCTCTTTCTCATTTAGCACCATTGAGGGAGATGGTATCAAAGTCCTAGGAAGAATATAAGAGGATGTGTTTAAGACAGCTGGGGCACAGCACTGCTTATATGTGTCCCGAAAAATACATCAATAGAAACTATGGAAGAAACCCAATATAAGTGTTGATGTTAATTTTGCCAGCAGGAGACAACTCCGGACTCCCTCGTGGGAAGAGTTCAGTGGTTTAGCTAAGTATTGGTGCCGGAGTTAGTTAGTCCTGTCATTTGGCAAAGAGTCAGTGACTAGGGTTGATTGGTTGCAGCTAACCAGTGTTGTGCTGGTACACTAGGGGAGAGGGGAGAGTGGGGGTCTCAGAAGCCTGCTTTGTGGCGTTTGTCAGTTTCTGAGATGTAAATACCTCACCAAGATTGATTTCAAGGTACCAAAGGTTTAACCATGTGCTCACAAAATTTTTGAGAATTTAACAATTGGGCTTTATAAGTTGGTGGGGTCTGGCTCGGGCATGCCACCCCAGCTCTTCTCTGAGGACTGATGGCCCCAGGTGTGATGAAAGACACCTTCCTACCTGTACGTGCCCAGGATTTCCCAGGGGGCCTCCCATCACGGGAGGAGCATCTCCCATCACTGGGTTGGAGCATCATTCCATGAACCAAGGGATGTGGGTTTGATTTCTGGTCAGGGCACATACCTAGGTTGAGGATTCCATCCCTGGTCCAGGCACATATGAGAGGCAACCAATTGATGCTTCTCTCCCATCATTGTTTCTCTCTCCCTTCCTCTTTCTCTTCCTTTCTCTCTAAAAGCAATGAAAAAATATCCTCTGGTGAGGATTAAAGAAGTTTTTAAAGGGCCAGTCAACACCACTAATCATTGGGGAAACACAAATCAAAACCACACTGACATAACACCTCACACTTGTTAGGATGGCTATTTTCAAAATTTTGCTAGTAGAGCTTAAATGTTCTCACTAAAAGAAAAACAAACAAAAAGAACTTTATGGTGAAAAAAAAAAGAATGCCCAAATAGCTTACAGTTCCAATTTATTTATTGTACACGAAATGTGGTTAAATGATGTCATATTGGTGCACCCTGGCATGTGTTCAGATGTGGCCAGATTGCTGCGGGTATTTCTTCTTCCCTGGTGTCCTGGGATGCCTTGTCTAAGCATGGTGAATTTATCTTTTGTGGCTGGATTCACAGAATCATAAGATTAAACATTTGGGAAGGCATCTAGGTTAGAACACAAATATCCTTCTCAATGTCCCTGACACATGATCATTGTTAGGGCTTCATCTATAAGGGACGCTCAACTTCCTGAGGCCCCTACTTACATTTGTAGGCAATTATATTGGTTAGAAAATGCTTCTTCTGGCAGAGCAGAATCTTCATCTCTGCAGCTGATTTTGGTTCTTCTCTGGACGCACAGGACCTGGGATAGACATATAACTTCCAAAGTGCTCAGATGCATTTCAGTTGAGTTCTACAAACATTTCCCACGTGTGTACCATGGCCAAGATACACAGATGTCCTAGCCTTGCTCCTGCCCTTGAGAAGCTCAAAGTGTGGCAACCCAGAAAGGTTCATAAAGAGATCATTTAATTGCATTCTAGCATTCTGTAATAGGGGCCTCCTCTGTCCTGGCAGTTGTTCCCCCTCCTCGCACCCCAGGCCGACAGCAGGACTATCCACGTTCCGACGGGAGCTCATCATTCTGACCAACAGTGGGCTGGTCTGGGGTGGCTCCCTGACCAAACCATTGTAAATAACCTCAGTATTCTGCCCTCACAAACCAAGGCTGATGGTCCAGGAGTAGGTTCTTGACTAAAGCTGGCCCCTCAGAGTTCTTCCTGGGGATTTAAAAATTTGGTATTAGATAGGACATAAGCCAGTCTCTGTCTAATCACTGTTTCCCTAATGACTGTACACCATGCAGCTGCAGTAGTGATGTTTTCTGTTATCTTTTAATGGGACAGAGTGTGGCAGATGTAGAGGGCGAAGGAGAAACGAGAAATGGAGGGAGGTCCTGGCAGCTTTCTGTTCCAGACTTCTGGTTTTTCTTGTTTTAAGTTGGTTTGAGTTTAGTTTCTATTGGGAGGGGGGCTAGGGGATATGGAGGGTGGGGATTAGTCCCTAAATAAAGGGATTAGAAAGCACTGTTGACATTCCAAACCCCAGATGCTTTGCGGGGGGCAAACTTGTCTCATGGACACAGCAGAGAGACAGGCTGAGTATCAGAAAGAGGAAAAGGCCCATGACATTGGGTTGGGGGTCCGTGAGAGGTGGAGAATGTAAGACAGGAATTCAGCTGGGGACAGGCAGGCCCATTTGAGTGGCAATTGTTCTCTTGGTGAGATGTTTATATTCACCATCGCTCCTGGTCCTGGGGGTGTGGTGTCTGTTTACCCTGGGTCTGCTGTCAAAGTTGTTAGCTTCTGGGTGGTTCTATCAACCTGAGCAGGGATGGAGCCCTGTCTTTGTCTGTTAATGGAGGGCTTACTGTACACCTGACACTTACAAATAAATGCGTATTTTTATATATGTATTTTCAAATCCATTTACATGTAAATCTTGTAGTATTACATTATCATATCAAAGTTGGGAATTATTATCCACTTTTTACAGATGAGAACCAGAGATTATAGAGGTTGATAAGTTGTCTGAGGCTCACACAACTATACAATGACAGTTCAGATGGGATCCCAGCTTCTGATGCCAAACTACTGTACATCCCTTTCTTTCCAGAGGGAGAATCTGGTCCCTTGCGGCTCTGCCTGGGTTGAGACTTGCTGCAGCAATGGCTGTCTAGGAGCGTGGCCGGGAGACAGTGTTCCCTGGGGAAAACTCCTGCTCAGCCTCGGCCCTCCCTGGAACCCAGCCCTTGTCCCCTGCATAAGGGAGGAGTGAGTGTATCAGGGAAGGTCTCTGCTCTGGCAAAAGCCCAGGACTCAGCAGGCTGAACCCGAGTCCTACAGCCAGGTGTGTCCGGCCTGAGTCACCAAGCCGGGCCAGGTGAGGCTCTGAGGTGACACCTGCCTGTGGTTGGCAAGACTTCTGAGAGGGCTGCCTAATCCCAAATAATAATAATGACAACAATAGTGGTGATAATGGAAGGCTTTATGTTCACAAAGTGTGGTTCAATCCCAAAAGGTCCAGGAACTCGACAAAAGGTCCTGATAAGTATTATTATCTCTTGGGAGGGCAACAGGTTTACCTTGTGGGCAAATTCTGTGTGGGGAGGCAAAGAGCCTGAGAGATAATGAGAACAGATAGTCATAATGATAGCAATTGCAAATGCCTGTAGCCAATGAAAGGGACAGGCAGAAAGCCATGTGTGGGGAATTAGGGTTAGTTCAAGGAGAACTTTTCTTCCCTGTTTCTCTTTGGACATGAATTGGCAGCAGCAAAAGAGAGCGCGTGGTCGCGTTTTAATGTAAAGAGGTGAGCACTGACGGAGGCCGTTCCCTCTGCGTGTGTGGTCTGCGGATTGCACATTCCACTCACAGGTCTCTGGGGCCTGGCACATAATGGTAGTGAGTGAAAATGGTCAAGTGGAAGGCAAACAGAGTTCAAGTAAAGTGAGACAAAAGCGGCAAATGGCAGTCCATGCTTGGCTTCAGTACTGGAGGGTGAGAAGGAGGCGGGGGCAACTGGGGCGACCTGAAGGGGAACACTTGCCCCTACCGAAGGGGGCAGCTCTGCTCAGACCCAACTAAAACTGCCCCTGTGTTGCCAGATCTTCCAATTTTGGAAAGGAGCTGGAGATCTAAATTTTTGTGGAAAATCTCTTGAATTTGAAATATTGTTTACTAATTGGAACATTTCTAAATACTGTTGGCTCATGGCCTACCTGGTCGGGGTCTCTCTTGGAAGATAACCCTTCAGTTATTTTAAAATTTTAAGAAGTTTAGCCTCATTATACACATGGAGTTGGCTGAGAGAGAGAGAGGGCCCGCTGTGCATCCCCACCCCAAACCCAATCTCTGTCTCCAAGGCTATAAAGCAAACCAGTGGGAAGGAGGGGGTGTACTCCGGGGGCGTGGGTGTCCAGGCACAGCACGGAGTATGGGCTGGATGGGGACGCCCAGGTGTGGTCATGAGTGTGGTCAGGTGAGAGCAACAGGAAGGAGCTTGGTAGAAGGAGAGGCTTGTGAGGGAGATCAGGCAGGGCTTCTGGAGAGAAGTGGGGACCAGGATTGTCTTACTGTTCGTTCTTTCCCTCCATTTCCCTCCCTCCCTCCCTCTGATACACCCAGCCTCATCCTCTATGCTGGCTCATCTGGGCCAAGTCTGTGTGGCAGTATTATCCTTATTCCCATTTCATAGATAAGAAAACGGAGTTTCAGGGAGGTTATACCATTCACTCCATATCACAGGCCTGGAAAAGGAGCAGAAATGGGATTTTTACTCCTAGCCCTCTTGTCTCATTATCTCATATTCTGAATGATTATTATGATGCGTCCCAAACTTCAGTCCTCCTTTCTGATTGGTACCATAATTGTTAAACCTGCACTACTGGTTACTTTATAGTTTACATTAAACTGGCTCTTTTTTCATATTAAATAATTTATTCTAAAAAGAAAGTCATATGACTAATGACATAATGAATAGAAAGTCAGTACTCCTTGCCACAAATAGGAAATAAGTGTAAAATTAAATGTCAGACACAGACCAATGGTATTCAAACTCTAGTTGCATATGGTGGCCTGGCCAAGCCTCTGAGTTCGAGGTCTGCTCTTTCTTTGTTAAAAAGGGAAACTTGCAAATGTCAAAAGATGTTAAAGACCTGGTAGTACCAACCTGACACTTAGCTTTGATTTTTCACAGACTTTAAAGATAATTGAGCCTTTTGGGAATTACTTTCTCACTATGAGACTTAAATCTCATTTAATGGTATCCATCCACCACGCCAAACCGTTGCATATCATCCATGGCGCAGACACAGGAAGTGTTCCATTGTTTGCTTTCTTTTCTCCTCTTTTTCCTTTTTTAAACACAAGTGTCCTTCCTGCCATAACCCCCTACCCGTCACCCCCTACCGGGATTCCTGGCAGGAGAGCAGAGGAGTGTGAAGCTTTGGGACAGGATCATAGGGCACAGAGGTGGCTGTTTGGGTTTCCATTTTGGGGAAATTCGACTGCGACGCACAGTGAAGATCCTCCTGTGATAAGTGGCAGAGATTAGATTTTGCTTTGCTCTCAGCACCTGCTTTTCTTTTCCTGTCCTTTGTGGGCCACTTCAGCATCAATCTGTGTTTCTGTCTCTGTCTCCATGAACCCTCTCTTACTTTGTTAATCATGTTTAATGATATTTTCACATTATTACCCAACATAGTAACTTTTAAGGTATAGCAAAGAAAGACTTCGGAGACGCCTCGGTACTGGTGAACCTGGGGGCTTGAGCTTGCAGCATGGGTATTCAAGGAGAAGGGAGTCTGTCAGCTTGGTTTGCGTGTCCACAGGGACATCTAGGTACTGGAGCACTGACCATGTGCAATGAGCAAAGGATGAGGCTGGGGAACAGGTCTAAGGTGGGATTTAGAGCTTCGTGAAAATCCTGAGTGCAAATCCCCACCTCTGAGGAATAAAGCTGGGGAAAGGTTTCCACACTGCATTTAGATCTCCCGTGCAGGTAGGGGATCCTCAGCTCTTGAGGATGAGCCTTTACCCTGACTGTTCTCCCTGACTTGAGAAAGTATGGAGAGTCATCTGAGAAATACTACCCACCCAAGTGATGTATTTGTTGACCCAGCTCTGTGTAACCCTGATTTGCACATCAGCTAGAATATGGCTTTTTTGAGTCAAATGATTTGTGTGTTAACTACTCTAATGATCACGATTATCATGATTTATCATGTACTTTTTAGCATCCTGATAAAAGAAATCCTCTCAAAATTCAGGAGATTATCACCTGAATCTGCTTTGCAAATGATTTATTTTTGTCAACATCCCAGTGATAGGGAAACATTTTGTTTATGTGACATGTACTGGAGATTTACTAAGAGTAAAAGATGCCCCTATCTAAACACAAAGAACTCCATGTGAAGGGTTAAAGGAAGAAGAACATTGTGAGACCAAGTGTGAATTTCTCTGAAGTTTAATGTACTGTCTTTCCATGAGGTCTAATCTTCAAACTTCGGGTTTCAACAAACTAAAAAGGCATCTGGAAACTTCTTCAAAACAGATTTCAAATTCTCATGTAGAGTAAAACTCAGAAAACTTGATTTCTTGTAGAAAACATACATTTATTTCCAGGCAAGATACTGGAGGTACTGGGTATACATAAATTATAAGGCATAATCGTGACTTTTGGGTAATTTACAATCACCCAAGGGAAACAGACATAAAACTGATGATAAAAGTAGACTAGAGAAATTGAAAAGTGACTGGTGACCCCGTGGGCTGGACCATTTATTTTATATCAGCTGGCAGAGGAGAGGGCTGTAGAGGACATGGCATTTGTGTTAGTTCTTGACAGGTGCATAGGATTTTGCAAAGACAGGGAAAAGGAGGTCAGAGGTACAGGGAGTGGGAACAATGACAAGAATGTGCATGCCCGCTTTGCAGATGGGAGTGATGATGGGAGCATTGCGCCTGTTTGAGGGAAAGTAACAGAGTGTAAGGGTAGAAAGGTGGGTAAGAGCCCTTTGGGAGGGCCTTTAAATGGGGCTTGCATTTGATTGAACTGGTCATGGGCAGCCATCACACATTCTAAAGAGATCAGGCAAGAGAGGCTTTTTACGTTGTTTGTTTGCCCAGGTAAAATTATCTATTATCTTTCAGGTGTCTTACACTAGTTCTGCTGTCTTGTTCTGTCTTCTAATATGTATACTTAAATAAAGGATTTTGGGTTTTGTTTGTAGAGACTCAATGTGTTTGTCACACAAGCAACTCAGGTGGCTCCAGTGAATGAAGTCCTGAAACGGAGCAGAAGGACTGAGAAAGCGCTGTCTTCCCTTTGGATTTCTGGTTCTCACTTTTTTTAACATGTGGGACTGTGCTTAGATGGAAGTAAGGGAAAAGGGAAAGAGGTAAGAAAACCATAGGCATCATACTTTGCCTGCTGCTCCACAAAGAGCGATTTTTTTCTTTTTGTTAGGCTCTTCAGATCAAATTAAACAGTAAAATTATTCTAATTGTATTGGGCTGGACTGACAATAGATCCTTATCTTAGTATTACAGTTACGTGGTGTAATAATCTATGCTTCCAATCACACCATTCCTCTTTCCGAGATAAGGGCACTGAGCTGGGCAGCAGATTCTCAGGCTCCGGCAGATGCGTGGCTGCTGTTGTTACAGGGGACTGATAGATGTGCTATCATCAATGCGTATGACGCCCAGTGCCTTTGAAGACATCCCCATTCCTGCCGATGGAGGGAAGGCAGAAGGACTGTTAGACCAGCTAGCTGATGGGGACATGGCTGCTTTTCGAGACATGGATGCAGGCATGGGGTGATGGTGGGAGAGTGGAGGTGGACCTCTTCCAACACAGTGTCCGCAGAAGAGCCCCACGTAAGGGAAGGCATGTTTTCTATCGAGGTAGATAGAGCAGGTCCTGGCGCCCTCTTGTTCGGTCTTTCCCCGTATTCCTCCACCCCCACCCACTTTGAACACGCTTCCTTCCTGTGCATCGCAAATGGGAAACGTAGTCTATAGTTTTCAGTCTTCTAATTTTCAGGTGTGGTTTTGCACAAGTCATGAGAAAAACAAAGTTGGAAGGCTTTTTCCTCTCTGCGTGTTTTTCTCCTTTCAAATTCTCTCTGGAATCTTCGTGTCTGAGCTCCCTGGGGAGGCGCATCAACACTTCGGGGAAACAAGCCGTTTTCCCCTATGTGGTGGGAGGATATTTAATTGTGAGTTAAAAAAATAATGATCTGTAGCTGATTAAAGAACCGAGAGAGCCTTACACTTTGAGCCCTTTAAGTGGGTAATTCCTTTAACCGGGTAATTCTTCTAAGCGGATAATTCCTTTAAGCAGAACCCTTCACAGCCCTGTAAAACTGAAGACCATCTAGGAACTCTTGAACTGTTTCAAATTGTTTTCAAATGGGTCTGAATGCTGTTGAGAAATGCATAATTTACGACCTTAACACTTGATTAGGTGTTAAACGACTGTCGGGAGAGATGTCCTTGGTAATCCAGTTATCATCTAGACTCTAATTATCACTTCACAGGAGAAGTAAGGCTAGGTAATTGAGAACCAAAATTCTTAAAGGGCTTGAAGTGGCCATTTTCTTATGCAGTTAAGCAAATTATTTCTCTACCTAGAAGGTGTCTAATTGGTATCAATTGATGAGAAGGAAGAAATGGTGTTATGACTTTCAGGAGTGAGTTAGTCAGGGGGCTCCAGCTAAGGCAACAGGAAGTTACATTGAGTACTAAGAGGTCGCCCCTATTTAAAATGTTCACTTTATTTAAATACGTGTTAAAGGAGGGAGAGAAGAGAAGGCTGGAGACAGCCAAGAGGAGACAGAATGTAATTACGAGCTGATGGCCGTACCTCTCCCTGGTCCGTCATTACTAAGGATTTTCCTCAGATGAGACCCAATTTCACCTTGTGTTAGTTCCCATTGATCGCTATAAATTATTTAAGCCGCAAATGCTGTGCCATCCATGAAACCAGGAAAGGAGATAGTGGGCCAAAATGTGCCTGAGGGAAGGGGCTCACTCTCACTGAATTCAGTGGGAAATAGGAGTGAGAGGTTAAAGAGACTCCGTTCTGTATCTTTTTCTTTGACCAGTGTCTTCTGGTCAGTCTTCTACAAAGCACTTCTGTGTGTATAAATGTCCACACTAACTTCTGTGGATACAAAAATGGGGAAAAAAGGCATGAACCTATTCACTCTAGAAAGACTGATGGACAGATAATGTGGGGGTTTAAAGGAGGCTAACAATCAACACCTTTTTCTTCTTCCAGTTGTGGGAGGAATTGACAGATAGGTGCTGGAGAGTGGGATATCAGTAAAGTTGTTTGGGAATAAGGAGTAGATCTCTGGCCAAGAGGGCTTGCCTATTCACCAGTGAAATCAGCACTGACCTCTGGACCCTGACAGAGCTGGTCAGCTGCAGGTGTCCCCCATGGTGAGGGAGTAGGAGGCAATCCCCAGGGCAGAGAGCGGATTAGAATGCATGCCTCCTCTGGACAGGTCAGCACCAAGAGAGGCCCCTCCTCCTCTCCCATTGGGTAATCACAGCCAGGCAAGGAGAGAGCTCAAGGCAGTGAAGTCCCTCTGCATAGCACCTGAGGCTCTTCCCTAACAGAGAGGCCTGGAGAGAGCTGTTAAATGGAGACTGAACTTGCAAGTGTAAATTACATGCTTAATTCACTGCTTTTATGGGTGTGAGGTTGGAACTGTAATTGTATGCAGTTCTGAAAAGTGGCTACATCTTGAAGAGCTCAGAGAACCAAAAGTGCACAGAACTACCACAATCCAGAGTCACTATCTTACTATGCTGGAAGTGTGCAGTCTACCCCTGATTGGTAGGTGTCAATTTGGCACATTGAATGTCTGGTGAGCGGGAAGTAATAGTTGACTTTAAACCTATATTTTCAAGTTCTTCTGACCTTCCTTCTTTTTTCTGGATAGTATTTTTCTCTGCATGAATACAAATGCAATATATGTTTATCATAGAACATTTAGAAAATACACAACCATATAAAGAACAAAATAAAAGTCACCTTTATCCCACCATTGAAAGATATCATTAAAACCATTCAGGTTTGTTATTTTTTTTTTAACTCTATGCACAAGTAATGGATGTTAACTAAACTTATCTTGGTAATCATTTCACAGTATACTCATAATCAAATCATTTTGTTGTACAGCTTAAATCTATAAAATGTTATATGTCGACAAAACATGAAAAATAATGAAATAATTTATATACTCCTACTATTTCCCCCCATAATTTCTCTCATACTATATGTGGAATATTACATTCTGATTTTCCCTTATTATATCCTGAATAATTTTTCACATCATCAAGTAGTGGCTGCATAGTATTTTGTTGAACCTGCTGCCTCCTCTTTGATATTAGCTTTTTTTCAACTTTCTTTGCTACAGAGACCTTTCTTATATGTAAATGTTCGTGTGCTTCTCTGAATCTCTGTTAGAGTTGGGTTTGAGAGCTTGGACATCTTGAAGCACTGCTGTGAAGTGTTTAACAACTGCCTTGCAGTGGGGGGGAAAGCCCTGATTTGTGGCATTTGTCAATTTCTTGGGTGTAAATACTCCCACTGTAGCTGATTTTAAGCTACCGATGACTTAATTCCTACCTTAAAAAAAATCTTGAAAATTTAATGGTTGGTTCTTCTGAGCCAGCATACCACTGTGTGGGTCTAGATACATATTTTACTGTTTCTCCCCAGAAAGGTTGTATCTCATCACATTCCCTACCTGCAGCACGTGGGGTGGCCTGCTTAGGTCCTGCGTGGGGTCCGCATCCACAGTGTTGCCATGGTATGAAAGCCACAGGCAGGCCCAGTGGCCGAGGTGGATGGCGAAGAAGCTCAGAGTTCTTTCACTCTATGGGATCGGTGCCACCCCAGACGACATGCAGGAGAAATAACTTTTTTTCCTAAAGAACTATTCCACACATATAAACATTGTAAAAAGGGAAAACCTAAACTCAAAATTTGTTTTAGATTTTATGTAAGACTAAGTCCAAATATTTGCTAACCAAAATAGTCTCTCTGTTACATCTCTATTCTTTATATTGACACAATGCTATTAAATATGACACTTAATTGTCTTGTATATGCAGAGAAATATGGCATCATGGAATAGAAGGGGACCTTGTGATATTTCTGGAGCATGGTAATTTTCAAATGGCTGGAACCCTGGCTCAGCCACTGATTCCGTGACCTTCAGTAGACCCCTTGCACTTTCTGTTAATCCTCCGTGTGAGAGCCAGAGTGAGTCTTTAAATGTAGACCTGCTTATGCTGTTCCTCCATGCAATACCTTCTTTGAATGAGTTCCCATGACTGGCATTAGGATGAAATCTCAAATTCTTAATACAGGTTACAGTGTTGCAATGGTGTGACAGACAGACTCCAGGTAACCTCCAGTGACCCCTGCCCTCTGTTATTCATGTCCTTGTGAAATCTCCTCCCCTTAAGTGGGAGTGGGACCTCTGATTTGCTCCTAACCCATAGGATATGGCAAAGATGATGCAATGTCACTCCAGAGTTTACCTTACGTTACTTAAGATTCCTTCTTTCTAGGGTCACTCCTGTTCTCCTACGGGCCTTGAAGAAGCACTAGCCATTGTGAACTATCTGCGGAAAGGCCCACATGTCAAATGAATGCAGTAAGCCTATAGGAATTGAGGACCTCAGTCCTGTAGCCACAGGGGACTCAGTTTTGCCAGCTACTTGAGGTGAGCCTGAAAGCAGAGCTTTCCCCAGTGAAACCTCTAACTGGGAATGTGGCTTGGCCAACCCCTTGATTACAGTCTCCTGAGACCGTAAAGCACCTAGACTCCTGACCCACAGAACTGGGACATGATAAACGTGTGTTACTTCAGGCTGCTAAGTATGTGGTGATTTGTTACACAACAATAGGAAGCTGGTCACAGAGTGACCACAATATCCTGATGGCCTACCTCCTCTAGCCCTAGGCCAATATTTTCTGTTTGGCCTTCCAGATTCATTCCACTAGCTTCTCCTTCCTTCTCTGGGCCCCGGGAGGCTGACCTCTAGGACCACATCTACTGAGCTTCCTTAACCTCTGGCTTTTGATTGGCACCAAAATGAGCTTGGGAAGTGGGAGGTAGGGGGAGAAGGTGAATCACAGTTCCCTCCTGGCAGGTTGCAGTTGGAAATAGCTGTGTTTCCCTATTGAAGGCCACAGGTCCTGTCAGGTGGCTTTCTCCTAGGGCTCTAGCTCTCTCTGGTTTCCCTTGTTACTCCCTGCCCCACCCCTCGGTGTTAGGGCTGGCGCAGGCCTAGATGTTTCACCATCCTTTCCCCTGTGCACTTCCCTTAACAGTGCCTGATTTGTGTTAGTAGTCATTTCACTGGGTCACTTTTCCTAAAGTACCCTGTTTGAATGTAACACTTGTTCTTGCTGGGACCCTGAATGATACAACCATTATTAAGATTTATGCTTTTTCCTGTGCTTAAAAAACAGTTTCCCAACCCCGGTCTCATCTTGAGCTAGCTCACCAGTTTTTAAAGTATGGACCCCAGAACCGGAGCATCATCATCAACCCGGAGAACTTGTTAGAACTGCAGATTCTCTGGCTTTGGCCCACATCTGCCAAAGCAGAAACTGTATTTTAACAGACCCTCCAGGTGATTCTGAGACGTGCTGAAGTTTGGAACTAGCTTACTCTTTCATCTTCTTGAAGTCCCAACTTAAACTCTTCAACTTCCTTGTTCCCTTTGTCACATTCCCATAGCAACCTCTGTCTACGCACTTCTAGTCTGCATATCACTTAGAGTTATTCAAATTCGGTCTCTCCCAGGATCCTATGAGCCCAGCATCTGTGTCTGCTTTTTGTGTTATAATTATTCATGTCTTATCTGTGGCTTGACGTGTAGCAAATTAGCAATAAT
This sequence comes from Anoura caudifer, assembly GCA_004027475.1. NCBI lineage: Eukaryota > Metazoa > Chordata > Mammalia > Chiroptera > Phyllostomidae > Anoura > Anoura caudifer. Next base: position 7,498 of record PVKU01001898.1, on the reverse strand, counting down.
TATTTCTTAAATAAATTAATTGAGTGAAATATTTGGGCCTCAGTTTACTCATTCATCAGGCTGGCTTGTTCATTCTGTGATCAGCTTTGCTTAACGTTGCTTGATTGAGCTGTAGACTTTGTTTCTGGGCAGAAATTCCCAAACTTTTTGTTTGGAAAGGTCTGTGTGATGTGGGTTTATTCTCATCCTTTCCAACCATTTTTATCCAAGCTCATATAGTTGGAGATTTACAAAAATATATTATGTAACATAGTTTACTTTATAAATAGCTTTGATCATAGTTTGGATGAATTGCTTTAAAATCGTATCTAAATAACCTGACCCAAAGAACTTCTGTTCTATTGTTCACTCAAAACATTTAGTCAATTCTATATTAATTTCATATTTTGTGATATATTCATCTATCCATCCACTCAACATTTACGCCTTGCAACAAATATTTACTTTGTGTCAGGAAAAGTGCTTTGAACATGGAATAGCGGCATAGGCCATGACAAGTACAAATGGTTAGAGCTGGGTTTTTTTTTTGTTCTTTTTAAAATAAAACACAAAACTGTAGCCTAATCTCATGGATTTAATAACATTGGGATAATTATCCAAGATAAATTTGCTGGACTTGAAGTGGTCTTGTTCTTGAAAGATCTCCTTGGACTTGAAACATATAGGAGGAGATGGGACCCATGGAAGGTGTGAGCAGAGGCGTGACAGGGACAAACACATTAGAAAAGGATCACCCTGGCCGCTCTGCGGTGCAGACCGTGGTGCAGACCGAGGAGCCACAAGAGCAGAGGCACGGCGACGTTATGAGGCAATCGCAGTGATGCAGGTAGAGGGGATGGTGGCTGGGATCGGAGTGGATGATCGGAGCACCACAAATGGAGGTCTCATGCACATCGGGATATACTATAAAGGTAGAGCTGCTGTTCAGCTTTGCTGGCAGATAGGAGCTGGGGTGAGAGAGGTAGATGTCAAGGGTTTTGTCCTATGCAGCTGGTGGGACAGGGAAAGCTGTGAAGGAAGGTGGCTCTAGTGGGGGGACCAGGAGTATGGAATGTTTCTATTATAAATCAGCAGCAGGAACTGAAGAATAGACGACATTAAGTTCCACAAATACCTTGGGGATTTTACAAACAACTTTCTATGTTGGCTTCACTATGACTGTGGATGGAGACAAAGAACATTCTATGATTTGATCTCTATCAGAATGTGCTGACTGAGGTAGACATGCTTCTACGGGCAGGAGATGGTCACCCAGTGTGGAATAGATTCTGCGCTGGTCCTTGCCTCAGATTTATCCCTTGTCTTTCTCCTGCTCTTCCCTCTATCACAGAGGAGCCAACAATTGCAAGCTGCATTTCCTGGGCTCCCTGATCAGGGGACTTTGGCTGTGTTGGTACTGGGAGGTCCTCATAAGAGACTAGAGCGTGGGAGGAGAGAGACACCAGGATATTTCTCCTTCTCTTACTCTGACTTGTAAATCACTAGCAGTGGTTGAATGTCCTATACTGCACCAGCTCCCACTGGACAGGCCCTCCGGGGTTCTGGCCTCTCTTCTTGCCCTGGGCTCCGGTAAAATTACCTCCTCCCTTTGAACCTCCACCCTGGGGAGTCTCCTGCTTATGCAGCTACTAATCTCTGGGTTGCCACCCTGCCCTGTTTGGCATCTCAGTTTAGTGTCTGGAGTGATTTCTGTTTTCCTGGTTGGCTCCCATAGCCTAAGACTCTGGTAGTGAAACAAAGAGGGAGTCTGGGGTAATTATTTGATGCATCCTCTATTCCAAGGGCACCTGAGAGTTTGACTTGGGTATATCCTCTAGGATGGCTTGTCTGGGACCTGATTGTCCATCTGGGTCAGATGGGCTGTGGGTTTAGAGCTGACCTGGCCCTTGTATACTTGGATCCAGTACTTCTCAGCTGCCCTCCCCCCGCTCAGGTACTCTTCACGAGAAGCTCGCTCATTTTCAGGGTTTGCCATTTTACCTGTAGATACTTCTGTTTCCAGTCCTAATTTCTGATTAGACCACTTTATGGAGAAAAACCCAACTCAGATTTACTCTGGCCTCAAACGGTGCATCTGTGATCCAATTTTTGTCCGCCCCCCCCCTTCATTTCTTAGTACATCTGTCTTCTTCAGGGTTTTCTCTATCCTAAGGTAGGCTCCTCTTAGGGTCTAAAGTTGGCTCTCAGCATTTCACAAAAGGATGACTAAATCCTGGAATGGAGTCTCCCTGGCCCTGATTGGCTCATGGTCCAACTTTTACTGGTCTGCTTAGGTCATGTTCTCATCCCTGATTGGCCTGCCTTGGGTCATGTTCTCATCCCTGATTGGCCTGCCTTGGGTCGTGCTCCCATTCCTGAATAATTGTATGGCTAGGTGAATATGATATATTGACAAGCCTAAGACAACACGTAGTACCTAGAATATACTGATTAGTTTAAGAAAATACATGACTGGATGGGACTGGGAGTGGGGTCAAGGCATCTAAACCAGATAGCTCAAAAATGCAGAGTGAAGTTAGTAAGGGGAAAGGGAAAATGGTTCTAGGGAATTCCTGCCCTTCCCCCACACAAAAATTATCTACTATAGAGAGCAAAGACAGAGTCATTTGAGTGTCTGCTGTTATTTCATCCATGTAGATAAAGGGTTCTTGAAGGGTTTAAGACAAATTAAGCTTTGCAGGGTACATTAACAAATCACAGGGCCACAACTGCCAAATCTGGTAAGTAAAATGATACATTATATATATCATAAGGATTTTCCAAAACTTCTTATGCAGTAGTAAAACTATTCTTTATCCAATAATAAACAGCAAGCAATACACGCACAGGCATATATGTCTGGAAGGAGAAGACAAAGAGAAACAAAAGGGAAGGATGATTTTTTAAAACATCAGCTTTTGACAGAGTAAAAATACATCAGAAAATGAGCCATTCCCAAAACAATGCACAATTAGAACTGAAACTATCACACCAAATGTGGAGGAAAAGGCTATCAATAGTAAAAAAATGTATTGCACTCCCATGAGAAATGCAGCCAAAACTTCATTTGCTAATTCCATCTCTTCATTTTGCAAAATGGTAACTGTGGCAACTGAAATACACTAGAAAGGTCTACACCTCTGTTTGCCGCAGGTTGTTTATTTGTCGTGCTTTTTCATATAGGCCAGCGAGCAGTTAAATTGAACAAAGCTTCCCTCTGTGCTCGTCCTTCTTCCTATTTCTCTTTTTTTCTCCTGGTTTGGCAGGTGCCTAGATTTTTATCTTTGCACAGGACAACACAACGGCAGACGATCTGGTAAAAGCAGCAGTGAGAACAAAATCCCACTGACAACTGTAACTTAAAAACAAACAAACGAAGCGAACAGTAATTCACTTAATCCTATTCTTATTGTTAAATCATAGCTAATTATAAAATAAGAAAGTACATAAGTCTTAGTGATGGGGTTGATTGATAACAGAGAGTGGGACTGGACAGGATTCCTTATTTTATTTGGCATGTTTTTTTTTTGTCTTTTTGCCTAAGTAAACTTGTACTTTTCAAGCTATATTAGACTATCAGAGGTTTGAAGAAGCTACCGTCCTGACAGAGCTTAAATGTTGAGGTTGTTCTTTACGTTAATTACTTACACTTAATAATTCTGAGATGGCTTTTTTTTCTAAACTGACTTGGAAACCACCACAACAGCAATAATAATAAAACAGAGATCTGAGATCTCCCAGATCTCAGAGTTGCGAGATTCAGGTTCAACTGGTTTTCTAGCATAATGATTGGGGAAATGTTTCTGTTACCTGTTAGAATGTAACAACCCCCCTCCGAACTCAGTGGCTGAAAATAACAACCATGTATTATTCCTGACAAGTCAATACTTCTGATGGGTGGATCCCCTCCTCTGGGCTCACTCTGTCCCGGTGGTCAGCTGGAGGGTTGGCTGGGACTGACTGGCCCAGGATGGTCATGGCTGGGATGAATCAGCTTGGCTCCATGTGGTCTCTCATCTAGCAGGCAAGCCTGGGTTTGTCAGGTGGCAGTGGCAGGGTGCAGTGGAAGCTGGAAGGTCTCTTGAAGCCCAGAGTCTGGACTGGAACGTATTCTCTTTGATCTCCCTCTATCTGTGAAAGCAGGTCCAAATTCAAGAGGAGGGGAAATTGATCATTGCCTCTTGGTGGGAGGAGCTACAAACTCCCCTCGGATGCAGGAGAGAAAGAATTGGGGCCATATTGGCATCCATGTCCCACAGAAAACTTGAGTATGCTCAGCTCACACGGCAAACACCTTATTTTGGGGGCAGGGGGAGTAATATAAAAATAAACATTATGTAAGAAAGAAGTTCCCATACTCAATTTAGAAACAATCTGGTTTATTAAAATAGAAGCATCGCCCGTTCATCCTTTTTCAGTTTTCTCCTTTCGACCATTGTTGATTTTTCCACTCAATGGAAAGAGATAAACTTTCATATTAACTTACTTTTTTTTGTCTTGATTCTACTTGAATTATTTTAAAGTTGGTTTATTACTATATATCCGTGGAGTCTGAGCTTTTAATATCATGGGAATATTTTCTATTCTTTTGAGTTAGTTTTAGGTATCTTAAAATTAACTGCTACCCATGGTAGAATACTTTAAATTACTGTGTGAAAGGGGAAAATAGGATTCCATTATTCACCTCTTTAAGAAATACTGGATGAGCGAGTGCCGCCTGGGTGTGAGCAGCTGGGCTAAGGGCTGAGGATACAGTGGAGAGCAAGACAAAATCCCTGTTCTCATAGAGCTTATATTTGACCGGGTGACCGTCAAGAAGCGAGCAGACTGAGTGTCTGTGGTAGGGGGTACAGGGAAAAGGCAGGGAGTTGGAGAGTTTCATCTCAACAGAGTCCGTGCCACCTGCATTTCCAGGGGCGTGGAGGAGGCAAAAGGGAAGCAGAGACTAACTTAAGGAAAAGAAGTCACCCAAGCAAAGGGACAGTGGAGAAAGGTTCAGGGTAGAGCAGACCTTGATGAGGCCTTGGGATGCCTGCAGAGAGTGTTCGTGGGCGAGAAGCCCATTGTAGCAGGCATCGTATGTCTCTGCCGATGTCCACTGAGGATCACCCGCTTGTGGTGTGCTTTCCTTCTAGAGGGCCAGCAGCACCTACATCTCTGTGGGAGGGCTGCCCTCACGCTGCCAGAGTTCACTCTGCCCCCAGTCCCAAGAGTTGAAAGTTCTGGCAAAGTACATGTCCCCAGGTCCCTGCTACAGAAATGAGCTGGAGTTGTCCTCTTTGGAGCTTTGCTCGATTTCTTGCTCTCGTTTATTTTTTCTTCCCTTCCTAGTGCCAGTTCCTCACTCTCCTGGTTTTTCCTGGAACGCATGCTAATAAATGGCTCTCACATGGATTCTTGTCTCTGGAGATGATTCCTTTAAAAAAAAAAAAAGATTTTATTTATTTATTTTTAGAGAGTGGGGAAGGGAAGGAGAAAGCGAGGGAAACAGCAATGTGTACTTGCCTCTCGCACGCCCCCTACTGGGGACCTGGCTCGCAACCCAGGCATGTGCCCTGACTGGAAATCAAATGGGTAATCCTTTGGTTCGTAGGCCTGCGCTCAATCCCCTGAGCCACACCAGCCAGGTCTGGAGATGACTCTGAGGTACCCAATCCTAGGCAGCCAGTTACACTGGAGCACAGCAAACAAAGGAGGCATGAGATAATGTTCCAGAGAGAGACAGATTAGGCAAGGTGATGCAGCTGCAGTACAAGCAAGGGAATGACATAACTTTATTATTTTTTTAAAGATCACTCTGTTTGCCAGAGTGATGATGGCTGGAGAGAGAATTGGTTGGAGGAGGGCAAGAGTAAAACCTCAAATTAAATCCGCAGGCAGTTTTCCCCCCTGTGCTGACATCTCTACCAATTTTTATATTATCTTTTCAATTGGGATAAAATGATCTACCCTCTGGCGATGCCTCAAAGATGGTATGAGGATGAAAAGATGATTTGCATAAACTTCTTAGAGTTCTCTGGAAAAGAAGTACCCAATAAAAGCCACTATTATTATTGATTAAAAATAAAAATAGCAATGCAAGCTCATAACCAGCCTCTGGAGAGTTTTCTTACATTAATGGGAAAATTAAGTGTTATATTAAAGACTAAAGCAACGAGATAGGTTTCTCTTTTGTCCCTGTTCTTTTGCTCCGTTGGTGGTGTGTCAGAGCAAAGGTTCGCGCCCTGTCCCCAGCTGTCTCACCTGGAGTGCAGATGAGGGTCTTTTTAAAAAGGGCAGTGACAAAATCAATGATCTGTGGTTTTTTTTCTTTTTTGGGGGGAAGGGATAAATTATTTTGAAATTAGAATATATAAGTTGTGGTTTTATAGATTCCCTTACATCCCTCTTACCTGTCTCAATTTAAACTCTTTGTGCTGTAAAAATTTTATTAAAAATTTTAATAAAATTTTTTTTCTGTTAAAACAAATCAACCTATTGTATCAATGTACATAAAACTGTTGTTTAAAAATATTGGCTTATGCTCTAGATACACACACACACACACAATCTCTGTACAGAGAAAACGCGTTTGCGCTTCTCTGTGTGTGTGCTGCGCACTCGCATGCATGCTTGGTGGACTTTCTCTGCTCTCCAAAAGCTTCTTGCATCCCGATGCTCGGAACGTGACAGATGGATCAGCAGTGGCCGAGAAGCAGTTACACGTATCTGGCCAGCACGGCTTTGATTGTGTGTTGGGTCATCAGCCAGCCACACACCAGAACTATCATTTTAGGAGACTGGAAAAGAATTATTCAATGTCAATGGGAAGAGAGAAATGCAGGGAATGAAACAGACACTCTGTATGTGTGCGGGGGAGTGGGGAGGAGTGAGGAAGACAAAGTGGAAGGTGCAGTATCAGCTCTACTTAGCGAGTTCCCCCGTCCCCTCAGACCTCTCGTTCCTGTCCATAGAAACACCATTGATACATCTTGTAAAGATGCTTTCAGTAAGGCCCCAGTGTGGCTGAATCTTCAGCCAACTTGAGTTCACACAAGAACTCACCAAAAAGCAATGCATTCTGGTATTCGGATTCAATTGTTATTGTACCTGAGTTTTCATTATAAAAAATCTCACAGCCGAAATAAATATCTGATAGGCAATGGCCTTAGGGTTATATGTTCATATCTGCAAATAACCCGGTAAGTGCTTCTTATCTCAATGGGTTTTTTTAAACCACATAGCAGGTGTAACCTCAAATGCAGTAAAAAATGACTGATGTACTTGACTGTCAGAAGAATAAATATTTAGGCTCAGCACCTGAAAAGATTACATACCTCAGTAAGACCAACAAATCAAAGAAGTCTGTAGGAAAACATGGAAGTGTTTGCTTTGGTACTTCTCTGTCAACACCATTCTGGTACATTGCTGTATGTGCTTTAAAATACACTCTGCTTGACAAAAGATGTCAAAATTTGCCCAGACAATCCAGTGCAGTCTAGACTCTCCTATGATGAGGATACTCTGTCAATTCTTCTTC